>PVKB01001042.1:0-509123 GCA_004027205.1 Ctenodactylus gundi
TCGGAGGAAAAACAGGGAGGGCTTTAAGAATGGCTAAAAGTCATTTGCAAAAGAAAATATACACTTCCCCACTGTATATTGTTTTAAGCTTCCCAGTTTGCCCAGAAAATGGAAAGTTTATCTTTATTTAGACATAGAAGAAAGCAAATGCTTTTCCTAGTCAGGTCTCCATGGACAATTTGGGAGATCAGTAAATCCTCTGAATGACATAATATTTAAACTCGTGTATATGCTTCTGTCAGGGAGGAAGTTTAAAGCTTTCATTATATTTTCAAAGAAGTCTTTGAACAAGAACATGATACAAGTCTCTATTAGTTTGTTAGCCCACAAATTCTATGTAACACATCACCCCAAAACTCAATAGATTAAAGCACCACCAAGCATTAACCCTTACACTGTTGTGTTCAGCCAGAGTGGTCTTGCTGATCTCCCTTGGTCTTCACTGGACTTTGCTGCAGGACCTGGGTTCGTGTCAGATTTGTTTCTTGAGACATACATTCTTCTGTACCTATGAAACACCTGATGTCTTTTTCTGTTTCATGGTCGTGTCAGGACACAAACGTAAAACTTGAGTTACACAGCACATTTAAAAACTCTGCTTGTATAGCAGTTGTTGACTTTGCATTGATCAAAATGACTGAAACGGCAAATCCCAAAGACAAGGAGTAAGAAAATTTATTGTATTCTTAAATGGGAGGAAAGACAAACTCACATTAGAAAAGAACAAGAAGTTATTTATTTATTCTTAATGTTTGATTTTGCTTTGAAAATTTATACCATCAAAGAGCAAGGCTGGCATTCATGGAAGGTGGGCCTACCAGCCCCTCCTACCCTTGGCACACTTTCTGGTTGGAATGTGTTCTTAAGATCTCAGCCAGGAATCCTGATTTTTGGATGTACCTTAAATGGTTCTCATAGGGTAGCCTGTAGTATACTAAAGTCAATATCCAACCCCAGGACTTGTCATGATGGAGGAGATTCTCCCTGGTTGACTTTATTCTTTATCCTGACAAGTGTGTAGCCAGGTTTCAGAGATACAAAAAAAAAAAAAAAAAAAAAAAAAAAAAAAAAAAAAAAAAAACAACAAAAGCAACACACATACTCCTAATCTACAAAGTGATCTTTCTACTTCTTATAATACTTCTTTAGTGTTCTAGCAGTTGGATAGCCCCTGGAGATATTACTAAGAGTCTCAATATTTGAAATATATGTCTCCAATTTCAATTTTTTCCAAGCATGGAATATCTCTCTAATCTTGCATCTTTTGCATCAAAATACAAACAATGAGATGATCTCTGTATAAAATTAGGTAGCGGATACATACTGTTGTTTCCTCTGCGTACAGGTCTAAAATTCACCCGTGGAATTAGGCATTTCCTGCAGTCACATCCAAGTGAACCCAGGCACAGAAAAGCTTTTTGATCTCAGGTGCATTTGAAAAATATTTTCTTTATTTCTCTGGGTAGTTCTTGATGAATAAAATTCGTATCCTATTTGAGAGCACCTCTTCTTGATTTCATTAAAACACATGCAGTGTTTAATCTTTTCCTCCCATTAGGGCAGATGGAAGCAGTCTGTAATTAATGCTTTGAAAGGTATTCAGCTAAATTTAAGAAGAGAGCCAGCCAAACAGACAAACAAAGGCTCCACACACTTACATGTCTCCTTCAGTTGGAGACAAGCTGGAGAATTCTACAAAGCTCGCTTGACAGCTGCTGTGGTTCGACATTGACTGTTAAGCAATGGGAAGTTCTGTGTTTCAATATTATACTGGATCTCCTGGCACTCGCAACCTTGTCAATAATTAAAATTGGATATTTAAGGTATGTTTTCATTTGGTGAAGGGAGACTTACATAGATTACTCTTTTGCGTTTCTTCCAGTTTACACCAAACCAATTTGACTTAATTAAATGATTTTTTTTCAAAGTCGTCTGTGTTTAGGGAGAAAAGATTTTTAAGTGTATCTCTTCTTATTGATTTCTTTCCTTGTAGGATGTATGAAGGAGAAACATCTTGTAAGATCTTTCCTTGGCATAGGAACAAGGAGAAAATCTAATTTTAAAGCCACCAAAACAGTGGGATAAATGTAAGACTCTGGTTTGCATTTGCACCCTGAATTTATGGCTTGCTTTCGGACATTAAGTCAATGGGTAAATTAATTTCCTCCAGTGGTTTCTGTGAGGATCATGGAAAATCATGTATGTTTGATGCTCATTCCAATTTCTGTTTTAAGTAAGAATTTATGAATTCTTTTTTTCAATAATTTTATTTGTACTAATTTTGTTTGCCCGTTCAGAAATGAGATGTAGAGTGGCTTATAAAAATAAATGAAATATTAATTTGTTCAACAGTTGAATGACTTTCCTCAAAGGTCATTCCACCTTCTGGATAACATGGAGAACTTTTTTAAAATAATATTTTGATGGAGTAAACTCCTCAAGTTACCAAGTAATGACTTCTCAAGTAATAAGTGTTGGCCAAGAAATGATTTCTCACGTAGTCAGTGTGTGTTAGTGAGGTATATACAGAATCTGGAAACAAAGGATCCAGAGGTGACCAGAGTCAAGTAGGTTAGTCCGTGAGGAAGTTCATGAGGGAGAAAATCCAGAATCAGATTTCAAATATGTATAAAGGAGCAAGATGATTTTTCTCTTTATTACTTATCTTTTATTTACCTTTTATATTTGAGACTCTATCCTAGAGTTCTCTGTGAAAAAAAAGAGACAAGAAGAGCTCCCTCACCAAGGGGGGTTCATACATGTTTTCTCCTGGAACTATGTACTCTTGTGGAGCATGTCTGAAAATCTACTTGTTCTTCATAGGACAGGCAGGGAGATACAAGTGGGGAACAATGGACCGAAGGAATGGCGCAGTGATTAAAGTGTTTGCTTTGCCTGAGTTAGATCCCCCAGCACCCCATAAGCCAGGTGTGTGGGTGAATACCTTTAATTCCAGCATTTGGGAGGCTGAGGCAGGGGGATGGTCATGAATCTAAGGCTGGCCTGGGCTACATAGTGAATTCGGGATTACTGTGGGCTACAGAGATAGATTGTTTTTAAAAAGAGATAGTGGGGAAAAAAAGATGCCGGGGATGTAGGTGGAAAGAGTTTGGGAAATTTTAGAGGCCATCCTGAGAAATTTGAGAAAAACTTAATAAAAAAATGAGAAGGACCTTTAACAATTCTCGATTCTTTGTGGGAAAGAATGAATGAAGAAAAAGGTCTAGGAGGACGCTTACTATCCGAGCACAGACACCACGGGTAAACAAGGACGCAGCTAAGTGGGCTTCCGTGTCTCTAACTTCGTACTTATGTCTGAAGGAAACCCACACTGAGGGATGCATTTGATGTCCAAAGAGTGAAGTTATTCTCTCACTTATGGGCTATGACAGAGCAATTGCAGTAGTGAATGACGCTCAGTAGAGCTGACAGATGGCCAGTAAGTTGCTACAAACAATCGTGCTTGATAATCTTGTTCATACTTTTTTTTTTCAATCCCTCAATGTCTGGACTTCCCATTGGTTACTTCTCTGTCATTCTGTTTTTAGAAGAAGTGGATGACTGGCCTGCTAACTCCACTGGGAGGATGTCTATTAAACACACTCATTTCTAAAATGGTTTACACTAGAGCTAATCAGAAAAGCTGATATTTCAGTGTCTTTGAAACTAAAAACAATATTTACTTAACAGAAAGGAGCTTGGGTGGAGGATAAGTGATTTGCTATTCATATTATTCAGAACGCAACTAGGTTGATATTTTCCAGTGACCTCCTTAAAAAGCTGTATGAACTTTTATATTTTAAAAAAGTTGTAGCAGTGTGCATGTCACATGGTTATTGATAACATCTTTGTTAGGGGCCAAATCACGTCTTCGCGGTAGTCCCGCACTAAGGCCTTCACTCTCGATGTGACTCTATTTGGAGATCAGACCTCTAAGGAGGCAGTTAGGGTGAAGGAGAACACAGGATGAATCTACCATCCGAGACTGGATTGATGGGTGCCTTGTAATGAAAGCCACAGACACCCGGGGTGGCTGTGGAAAGAGGACAGGCCATGGAAGGACGCAGTGAGGATGCTGCCACCTGCAGAGCAGGAAGACAGGCTTCAGGAGAAACTCACCCACCTGAGTTAGGACTTCACAGCTTCCAGACCATAAGATACACATTTCTCTTTTGTAGACATCCAGACTATAGTGTTTTGTTATGGCAGCCAAGCTGACTAATAACTTCTACATGCAAAACATAGACAGGAACTCTGGACATGGTATTATGAAAACGATTTCACATTTATTTCTTAAACAATGTCTCTATTACATTATTTTGAAAGTCACGGTATTGCTATGTGTTCATTACTTTTCTTAAGATCATGTCATGGGGAGGTATTGTTAAGAGCCAATCTTGTCTCACTTTACAAATATAATCATTCTTTTTTCATAACTCTTGGCTAGATTTTACTGCATGAAACTTAAAATATGTTGCAATTTAACTCATCATCACCACTGTGGGGTGTTGAAGGAGGAATTATAACATCATCCCTTTAATTGACTTTCTTGAATTTAGACATTGTACTTCTATCTTGTGGCAATATCGATCATCTGGAAACAGCATCTGGTTTTGCTGCAGGGAACAAACCCATCACTTCCTATGAGCACACCGATTATGAAATCAGGGTTAGGAAAATCTTGCGTTGTGTTTCAATTTAACAAGTATTACATCGCACTCAAAGGTCTGGCTGTGTGTTCCATTTTCTTTCCAAATGTCAGAAGGGAATGGAATATTGGAGTACCATAAAACACCTGGAGCCTTCATTTTCTGCAGATTAATTGCAAAATCAAAGGGAAATATGTAGAAACTCTTCTGTTTTCAAACCCTGGGGAACTAGTGTGGGGCAGAGTGAACCTACTGGTTATGAAGGGATTGAATGTGTGTGTGTGTGTGTGTGTGTGTGTGTGTGTGTGTGTGTGTGTGTGTGTGTGTGTGAAATAGAATAAAGTTTATAGAAGCAGGACTGAACTGCATGGCAAAAGAATGCCATGAATGACTTAGATGAGAATAAGGAAAAAATGGGTATTTTCCACTAAATTCTGACTCTCTAAAATAAGAACTTTCCTGAAGCTGTTTAAATGACAAGTAGCCAATTTGGAATTTGAAAATTTGAAAAATTAGAGAAACAACCTCATTTTTGTGTCTAGACTTTTGTTTTTCCTGTGAGGCATCTCTGATCTCTGTATGATAAGGAGGCGGTTTTCACACTGCTGAACTATTCACGCAGAAGCATGATGACTTCGTAATGAACTTGGAACTCCTTAGCTTCTTGTTTATGTGGGATGCCCAGCATATGGTACATGAGGAGTTGGAACTGGAGGATCCTAGACAGGCTCCTGTTTCTTTGGTGGCGTTAAAGGAGCATTTGGAGGGATGGCAGGGGGGTGTCTGTGATGTTAAGGATTGTGTCAAGAAGGATGGCTTACAAAAATTCTAGGACTCTCATCTTTTAACTTTGTGCTATGCCTGCTGTGAGATTTGCTGAATGTCCCAGTGACTCATTTTTATACTCATAGGCGCTCGCTCTCTCTCTCTCTCTCTCTCTCTCTTTCTTGACTCTGTGGATTGGATAGCTGGGTGGTTGGCTTGGATTCATGAAAAAATATCTGCTCAAAGAATCAGAAAGCAGTCTATAAAGAATACTACATTATTGTCTTGGGATGGTTTAGTGGAAGCCTAAAGAGGATTTTTTATTTCTGATTAAGGTGGGTTTTTCTCAGATTCAGGAAATGTGTGTGTGACCGTGTGACCGTGTGTGTGTGTGTGTGTGTGTGTGTGTGTGTGTGAATGCAAATTTATGAAACACTTATGACCAACCAGCATTGTTTGGTATAGGAATAAAATCCTGCCATTTATACAAGGCTTTCTACGTAAAGCATATCATTTGATTCTTACGGAATCCTGTGGTATAAGCATTACTCCAGGTTGGCAAATGAGAGGGCTGAAAGGTTAAGTTGGTGGGCCTAGTTGGTGGGTGGCAGAACCAAGACCTGAGCCTATTTTAACCTAAACACCTTGTTGCAAAATAGCATTACATTAAACATTTCTGTAGCATTTGCTCTAGGCAACTACATAAGGCATAGTGACAGTACTTCTACTTGTAAAATAAAAATTCCCATTGTTTTCCTCTGGAATAGTTAAGATTCAGTCAATGATTGCAATAAAAGTTTATTTCTTTATTTTAACGCAGTTTATTTTCTTATTATAAAAATGATACACAGACATCTGGCTCAACGTGACATGTAAAGATCCTGAGAATCACCATTCTTGTCTTTACTACAGCAGCAGCAACAACAAGAAAAACTTAACAAAAAGACTATAAAATGTTTGGACCCTAAAAGAACTGAAGTAGGAGGCCAGGTCTCAGCTTGTACTATAGAAAAACTGGTAAACATAAAAGTTACCACTGGATCACTGCTTATCTGGGTTAGAAGGCATTACAGTAATACATATTAAGAACACTTAAATGATAATTTTGATAAATTGCCAGAAAAGGCGTACGTACTGCTGTAAGAATGACAGACTCCTGAGTGCCCGTCTTATAGGAACACTTGTAACATTTTTGTGGTCTTTTACCTCTGAAAACTTTACCATATTCTCAAGAAAAGATCCCACTCTCTTTTTGAAGGGGTTAGGGAAGAGTATTCATTACAGTATGACCAGACCTGGTGATAGAGGCCAAGGCCAGTAGTGTCAGAACTTTGGGAGGCAGAAACGGGGGGATTCCACGTTCAGTTTTAATCTGGGCAATTTAGGAATTTAGTGAGATTCTGTCTCAAGATGAAAATGAAAAAAAAATTGGGTTGGGGATATAGCTAAGTGACACCTCTGGGATTGGTTTTCAACACACACACACACACACACACACACACACACACACACACACACACACACTCTGGAGTATATAATATTTAGCATCACAAAAGACAGCCATCTGGAAGAAAGAACTTGCCAGAGTCTTATCCCAGCTGGAGGAAGGGCATTCCTCCCACTCTTGCACTTGCTAATTTTATCTCACCATATTGAAGGGAGAAAGAAGATATCATACTGTGGGAGTGATACTTGCGAAGGTCATGGCCTAGAAGCAGAAGGTCATGAAATATTAAAATATAAGCATAAGTTAATAAAATATTTGCTTTCCAACACCTTGCAACACCTTCATATTAGCAGGGCTCAGAATAATAACAGCAGGTCCTAGAAAAAAAGAGCTGCTAGTGTCTTTCTAAGTAAAAATGTCAGGGAAATCAAAAATGGAGAAGAGAGGCAAAAGTGATACTCAAATAATGTGAAACCTTTGACACAGCTTCAAAAAAATTGAACATAGATGTTATGGTTTAAATCTAAGTTATTTCTCAAATGTCTGACATTCCAAGTTAGGGGCTGGTTTGAAAGGGATGAGCCACTGGGGGCATGTCCTAGAAGGGTCGCTCTTTCTTTCACTTTCTCTCTCTCTTTTCCTGGATACAATGGCTTGAAAAATCTTTCCTTAGCCGTAGTGTCTGACTGTTAAATTATATCTTAGTGCCTGCTTACCATGGACTGAATCCACTAATGAAGCTCTCCTCCTAAGTGACACCTGTTGGATATATTATCCTGGCAATGGTGAAGCTGACCAACACATACATTTGGTACTAGGAGTCGGGTTGTGACTGCACCTCACCATGTGATTCAAACCAGTTCTACTGTTGGAACTAGTTCATAGGAAGAGTTTGGAAATTTGGGCTAAAAAAGACTTAGGGATGTGCCCAGCCCGCAGATCACGTATTTTTGTCTTTTTTAGAATATTATAATGCCAAATTTTTAAAGGAAGTTTTAGTAGTATGTATATATGTACATTGCCTATATTATATATCCCAAGACAGTTTCTCTTCGAGAGAGAGAGAGAGAGAGAGAGAGAGAGAGAGAGAGAGAGAGTGTTTCATTGCTGATTTTTCTTTTCTTATAAAGACACCTGTTCTACTCTGGCAAAGCTCCACGTCTAAAACCTCCTTTGACATCAGTTACTTCCTTATAGGCCGTACCTCAAACTCAGTGACGTTGGAGGCTAGGGCTTCAAAAATGGATTTTGGAGGAGCACAACTTCATTCATAACCAGTGAATTCAGGACTGAGAAGCAACCCACATGGTTTTAGAGAGTAGCACTGGTCGCGATGGGAAAGGGACTGTGTCATCAGGCAACATCACAGTCGTCATCGCCATCCACTTCATCTTTCCTCAAAGCTGATATGCTGTCATCTATCTGCGGCCTTCAAGTTTCTAAATGTTTTTTTAGCTCTTGCTATGGTAAGGTCCCCTTCTGGAATGATGTCAAATGAATGTCAGAAGGAGGTAATGAATTGTGACAACAAGGCTGGCCAAGAGAGGGAGGGTTGTCCGCTCCAGCTGTGCACATCTCTCCTCATGACACGGAACCTTTGATCCTGGGAACTTTCGTATGGTTTGTTAGGGATCCTGAATTCAATCTGTGAATGACTTGGGTCATCTTGGGCGTGCACCACAGCCTAAAAATCTTTCTGTCTTTCCGTGATCTTTGGTGAGCATAAGTCAGTCTGCTCTTCCTTTGACTTTACATAGTAATCCTTTCCCTGTCTCCTTTGGTATCAAGTGCAATTTGTAGTCCTGTCTGAAGCCACCAGCTCACTTCACAGATGGTGAATTGCAGCTGAGAGTAATAGGCCTATTCGGTTCAGTCCAGAGAGTACATTAGCGTCTGATAGCCTATAACTGCTGAACATTAGACACCGTTCACACTGCTCCAAGGTCATCTGTAGGGCTGCCTCTCCCTTCCTGCCATGCCGCCCTTACCTCCATTAGATCTGAATTATACTGAAATCGGGAGACAGTTTTGGGACCATGGAGCAATGAGTCTTTGTTATTGGTCTGGGTCAGTTTTGCTCAACAACCTCAGTAGATTGCCTGAGATCTTGAAAGAGAACTCATTGCAATTATAGAGCTGAATTCAGCTACTAAGAGTTCTGGGGTCTTTTCTTAGAAGGGGAGTGAGCTTCAAGGTCTAGGAGGCATCATTTCAAATAGGAATATCAGGAATCAAGCAGCTGGTGAAGTATGTTAACAAAGCCTCTGAAATATTAAGTCCTATATAAACAATATGGTGCTGGTAATTTTGATGCTATTCTCTGGCTTTAATCCTAATTTAGTGAAGCAAAATACACAAATGTGGCTAACTAATGGTGGGCCCATATGACGCACCTTGGTTGTTTCCTTACCCTCCTTTTCTTCCTACTCACCCCTCCCTCCTTCTTTTCTTCTTTCTTTTCATCCTTATCCTCTTTACCCACCTTCATTTCATATATATATATATATATATATATATATATATATATATATATATATTATATATGTGCAATATATAATGTTTATGTTGATCTTGAATATTTTGTGTGTATACATATTGTGGCAGAACAACAAATCCTGTCTCTCTTTTGGACCCTCCCTCCTCCTCTCTCTCCTCAATAATTCCTCCCAATTAGTTTTTTGAAATGACTGTGATCTGGAATTCTCATATTAGAGAAGCCATTCAATATTTAACCTTCTACATCTAACTCATTTCACTGAGCGTGATGATCTCAAGTTGCCTCCATCTACCTACAAAAGCCTCAAATCTGTCTGTCTTTATACATGAGTAGTATTCCATCATGGATGAATACCACAATTGTGTATCCATTGATGGGTATTTCAGTGTCTTCCACATTTTAGCTATTGTTAGGTGTGCTGCTATGAACATGGATATACATGTATCTCTGCTATTTGATACTTTTAACTCTTTTGGAAAAATTCCCAGAAGAGGTATCAACTGGACCAAAGGGGACATTTATTTCCACTCTGTTGAGGAACTTCCACACTGCTTTCCATAGTGGTTGTACCAGTTTACATTCCCACCAGCACATAAGAGGGTTCCTTTTCCCCTGTAGCATTACCAGCACTGATTGCTGTATGAGTTCTTGGTATATGCTATTCTCTCTGGGTTTAAATAGTATCTTAATGATGCTTTGATTTGCATTTCTCTGATACCTAAGGATGTTGAACATCTTTTAATGTACTTACTGGCCTTTTGAACTTCTTGATCTGAGAACGGCTTCCTCATTTCCATTGCCCATTTTTCAATTGGATCTTTGATTTTGAGGGGCGTATTTTTCTTCAGTTTCCTGTATATTCTAGTTATGAGCCTTCTATCTGAGGTATAGGTGGTGAATATTTTTTTCTATTCTATTGCTTTTGTCTTTAAAATTTTTATAATAATTTCAAAATAGTATATTCATTAATAGAAATTATATTATTACTGTTATAGCTAGTCTCAAAAACAGGTGTGCATATCAATTGTCTGCAGAACTTGATAAAATATTAACTTTGATGCTATTGTTTTGGCATACGGTCTGTGATTTTTCAGCTGCAAAAAGGGCTTTAAGTTCAAGCAGAACAGAGGTGTGAAGGTTGTTAGCCCAGCGACCACATCTTGACTCACAAGATACCAGTGCAGTTAACAATTATTTGTTATCATGTACCAAATACACTTAAGCATTTTGTTTATCTTATTCAGTCCTCACAATGATTCTGCAAGTAGGTACCAGTATTGTCTCCGTTTTACTAATAGAAAAACTTAAGATAGGAGGAAGCTCTAAGTTCGTATCTCTAATCCTTTGAGGATATTTGAGGACTCGGGAGATTCTGTGTGTACTCTAGAACCCATGGGAACTACAAGCTAATGTATTGATGGTTTATGACTCTCAAAAGTTTAATCACATACTAGAGGACTTCAAAATTCCCATGTAATTTGGAAACCCAAGATTTCTCGACCTGTTATTTTTTTCTTCTGTTGCGGAACTGGGGGCTCACAGCACACAAACTCTATTGTAAAAGTACTCGGATCTAGGAAAACGTCAAGAGCATGAGGATGCAGAGTTGTCATGTTTCCTGTCTTATCACTAATTGATATTGTTGATCTGTGAGCGGCATCTAAGATGGAATGGTCCAGGACTCTCTAAGATTTAATACCTAAATAACGTACATTGTATATGTACACAATGGAGGACTGTTTGTCTATAGAGACAGAGAGTTTTGAGGCTTTTGTAGGTAAATGGAGGCAACTTGAGACCATCATGCTGAGTGAAGTGAGTCTGATGCAGAAGGTTAAGTACCAAAAGGTTTCTTTAATATGAAAAATCCGGAATACAGTCATTTTGTAGAAGTGAATGAGGGAGCTAGTGGGGAGGAGAGGATGTAGGAGAATCAAAAAGGGAGAAGGGGCAGGTTTGTAATTTTTACAAGATGTAAGTTCACAAAATACGGAAATTCAATGTAAGTGGCATGTATTGCATATATCCATATCAAGAAAAATGGAAAAAACGTAAAAACTAACTAAGTGACAAAGGTGAAGAATCCCTCGTTAGGTGCCGGACCCCCCTCCTCTTGCTCCTCTTCTTTTTCCCCACTGCCATCACCCTCTCTTTTCTTTAGTCCCCACCCCCTTATTCATCAATAAAGTTGTACCACATAGGCTCTGCCTGGAATTAATAGAGACATTTAAGCAGAAGCAAGTTCTGCAAGGCATTTGTCTTCCGGCGCTGTCCATCAGCTGAACAGAACTTAGCAGGTAGCCATGAAAATCACCCTTCATCTGCCAGGAGGGTGGGGAGGTGACTGTCTCACTTATAAGGGTTTTTGCTCCATCAGCTTCAATTAAGTCAACCCAGAACAAGTTTATTGTATTTGTCTGCAGCTTGGCAAATACAGAGAAATTATGTAGAAAGAAATCCAGAATCCAGTCAGAATTTAGGCAAACCTGCAGGGCCAGCTTCACAGAGCCTCATCCTCAGAAGGGCTCTGTGCTTGGTTGAACACTCTGCAATCAAGGTCTTGTCGTTAGTACTTAGCAATATTTGAAGAAAAGTCTCCATAATTTCAGCTTGCACTAGGCTCTGTAGACGATGCAGCTATTCCTATTCCCACGACCTTGAATCCTTCATTTATCCGGGATTCAGAGCTTTCTCAAATAGTGTAAAATCCAGGGAAGCCGCTTTCAGCTGCCTGTGTGAGATAGCAAGGAGATGAGATCTAGGATGTGACAGGTGAAGCTTTCAGTTAACAACATGCGGGAAAATTGTGGGTGGAGATAAGACGTCCTAGTACTTGTTGAGACTCTGGGCACTTTCTCTATGTCTTGTTACTCGATCAGGACCAAGAGTTCTCCAATGCAGGCACTTTATACATGAGATTAACAAAGGCTCAGTCACCTACCCGAGATGTGCCGAGATGTGACAAAGCTGGATAGCGATCACAGGTCACTCTGCCTTTAAGTGTGGACAACTACTTTATCTTTTGATTGTGGCTGGCTGTTTAATGTGCTTATTTAAGAACTGGAACAAGGGAAGTGAAATGATTGGGTGGGAAACAGGTGTAGAGCACTGATACCGGGTGTGACTTTTAAATGCTCAGCTGGGAGCAGAAACTGAACAAATAAACCCAGGGACTGCAGACCAGGTGCGATAGGAGTTAGGGTGCAAGTGGAGCGGAAGCGCTGAGGGGACAGTCGATGCCACACGCAAACGGAAGTGCAAGATGCATGTGAACTTCTCAAAGATTTAGCCATGAAGAGTGCTTTTCTTTTCTTTTCTTTTCTTTTTGAAATGGGACCTCCCTCTGAGATCCAGGCTTGCACTGAACTCACTATATAGCCCAGGATGGCCTTAAACTCATAGGAATCCTCTTGCCTCGGTCTCCTGAGTGCTGGGATCACAAGGGTGCAGCTCAGCTCAGAAGTGCATTGTGCTCATACGCACACTGGAAGGTGGTAACAAGTGAGAAAGTGTGCAGGTGGAGAGGATCTTTGTAAGGAGAAATTCTGGAAAGGTTTTGGCATGCTGTGACCCCCATAGGTCACCCCAAGAGGTGTGGAGGAGAGCTTCTGCTCCGTATCTCCAACTTGTTACTGGTTTTAAGAGATTTCCCCTTTGATTTGGATGGCAGAAAGGCTTTTTCTGACAACTGCTTAGGAACTCCAAAAGGCGAGAAGCTGCCTTGCCACTCACACTGGGGCAGGACAAAGGAATACTTCTGCCAGTGTTTGGAGAAAAAAATATTTCCCACAGGCCTCAGGCAGGAAGAAAGGCTGCAATGTAATGCACACTTGGACATCTGATAATTTCTCAGCCAACAAGCATTGAAAATATCGCCAGTGACCAAGGAGCTGGTGAGCAACTGAACAGAAACTTATCGTCAAGATGGTGCCACAATGACAAAATAGGAGGGCTTTGACCTCCCTTAACCCCAACGGTTGCCAGACACTTACAAAAATGCCTTTTGAAATAACCTTATTGAAAAACCCAAGAAAATATCCCTCAGATGAGGTTAGAGACTACAGACCATCTAGAGAACCCAGAGGGCACAGAAGAATCACAAGGTGTCAGCCAACAAAGGATTTTCCTGTCTCAACTTCCCACGTCCTCTCTTTCCTCAGCATCAATCTGGGAACAAAAATCAACCAGCATTCTTTCCTCCAAATTTAAAGGCATAACCAAAGGGAAGAGAGAGATTTGAACTTCACAGCTAGAAGGGTGAGAACAATTACGGGCCTCAATGGAGTTCGCACTTAGAAGCAATTAAAAGCCTTTCCTACTGAGCACACTTAAAAGGGACAAGGCTATACAGTAAAATTATTTTGTGATTGCCTCGCCGTACACCATGATGGCTGGTGCTGTGTGCTCTTTATTTGAAGCAGATGTTGAAGGTGTTCGATACCAGGTAGTATCTAACAATGCAGACATGCGTGATGTTTGGGAAGCATAGTGAAAGTGATATGTAGGAGTCCAAGCAGGTAGCCAACAAGGTACTTAATTGCTTAATTCATGTGTACAGAATAAAGCTCATTCTCTGGGAATGCATTTTCTGTAAGAGAGTCTTGTAGTGACCCATTCAGATATCCTTTAACAGGTCAGTGCACCTACCCACCAGCTGTTGGAGATGAAGGCTTGCACCCACACCTACCTCCTAAGATTGTTGTTTGGGTCAAACACATATCTTAGAGATAATTGGTGCCTACTCTTGGGTGGGTTCCACAAGCAGTGCTTGACAAATAGCATGATTCGAAAACCTGACCACCTTCTCTTAAAAAGACATTGAATAGGGCCATTTGTGTTCTAGAGTTCTCCAAGAGATCAATCCAATTTCAGATGAATAATGCCCTTTTCTTAGCTTCGTTCCCCCCTTTTCCTGCTTCACTGTCTCTCTTGCAGTTGTCATGTGAGAATATTCTCTCAATAAATCACTTACATAAACATCCTGTCTTAGACTTTGATTCTAGGAAATGGGACCTAAGACTTGGAATGAGCCTAGAAAGCTGAATATAAAAATTGGCATTCTGGAGTGAGGTCATTTTGGAGCTGAATACAGGTGAGCACCCTGTCACCTGTTGTAGGCAGACTATTTCATGATCCCTGGCACGACATTGAAACATGAGATTGCTTAGGTGTTCACCTGTGATGAGTTGATATGAGAAGGAAACAGATAGGCTTATGAAATCTCACTGTCAGTTTTTTTGAATCATAATTACAAGGATTGTGGAATTTAGTGGTGGCATAAATCACAAATTATGCATCAAAGAGAGAGAGAAAGAGAGAGAGAGAGAGAGAGAGAGAGAGAGAGAGAGAGAGAGAGAAATTCATAAGTGCCGATCTATTAATCACCTGTTTGAAAAAAGTATGAAATTCAGAGGTTCTGTGGATGCTTTGAAAGAGGTGTCTTCTGCCCAAGCTGGAAGTGGTCCCAGCAGATGACTTTGGAAGCAGTACATCCCACAGTCATGGATGCTGTCGCTACACATTTATTCTGTGAGATAGATGCCTACTTACTTTGAGTGAAGCTCAGGGCAAGAAAAGCTTCTTCGCAGGTCCAGGCTGCTGCTTTTCCACTTGAGCCATATGGCTCAGCTGATCTTGTGTTACTAGAGGTGTTTGTAGCGAGCAGAGACACCATGTGGTGTCCCTGGCAAGCCCCGGTAGGAGAGTTACAGCACAGATCCCCAAGGCTCTGGAGTATGGCCATACCATCTGCAAAAACAGAACTACATAGAATTTTAAAAGTAGCTGCTGGCATGACTCTGTGTCCTGGTAGCAACTGGTTATGTGACCAAGGGGTATGAACTGAGGCTGTAGCCAACAGAGGCTATCATGAGCTATATGGTGTTAGACTCCCCCCTCCATTGGTGCCTCAGCACCAATCTGTTGCGTTATGTCATTGATTCTTGTGAAACTCAATCTGAGCTGGTTCCAAGATCTCAGGTTAGCTGCTGAACAGGTGGCCCCAGTCCCCATGCCAGTCACGAGGGTGTCTCTGACTATCTTCTTCAGGTCACACCTGTGGCCTCATGGGGCATTCCTTATGAGCATACGATGGAGGAATAAACAAACCAAATTGGTTTAAGGAGGCATCAGCTCAAATTACCACTGCAAACCAAAATAAAGTGTGGATTCATATTGTTCTGCTCATGAGTTGCCTTCTAAAAATTGCATTGAGGAGGAATTGTCTTAATAGAAAATTGAAGGAACTTTAGTTAATGTTTTTGGTCATATGTTCACTAGGAACAAGACGTGTCTTCAGTTGGCAGACTTCAGTGCAGGGGTCCAGTGTTTTATTGTGTGATTAGGAGACTGAAAGGAGTGAGATTGGAAAATCTATGGCCAGGACCCATGGGAGCAGTTAGAAAGTATTGGATGTTTGCATTGCTCATTCATGCCTGCAATGGAATATCTTTTACAGATGAGGTTTAAAAATCATATTTATAGGATAATTCAGACACTAGGTATTATTAACCTTTGTCTTCAGTCCTTTGACGACACCATGGGCTATTTAATAAAAAGTCACAGCGACAGAGACTAGGGCTGGATAGGAGATACTGTGGGTTTCCTCTTACCAAGGGCTGATCCTCCAGTGCCTTTATTGAATGCTGACTTGCTGGTAACAGAGAACAACCCCTGACTCTTCTGTGTCGTCACTTCCCTAGAGGTGGCCAGTGATTCACTTGGTTTCATGAGACTCTCTTACCGCTATGGAAAAGTTAACGATTCAGCCAGGTTGTGAGTGCCGTTTATTCAAGGTATAATTTGTCCTTTTTGGCTGCAGTACCCAACCAACATTATTTTCCGATTGGAAATTCCAACATGGGATTCTGTGTAACTTTTCTTTGAACTAAGGGATCCACGTTCCCCCCCTCCCAGCCCCCCGAAAACACAGTTGTGGATCCAGTTACACTACATATGCCACATGCTAAACCACCTTGGAACTATTTTCCAGATAGAGCAGTGGACTGTGTTCCTGAATGGACAAAGGTGGTGCCAGGTTGGGGGGAGAGACTTAAGGCACTAACCTTCACCATGTAATCTATACCTTAATGCCACAGCCATAATCATAATCACAGCGATAAAAGGTGGGTATCCACTATAGGTTGAATATTTAGGTCAATAAATGGAAATTGGTAAGTTAGCATCCTCTTTATTACCCATCCCAGGAACTTTTTTGGAAGATGTGTGTTAAAGATTCTCACAAGTACTGGCTCCCTAAATCCATAGATAGTGATCCCTTGGGATGAGCTGCTTCTATCTAGAGACCCACTGGAAGTCTCACTAAACTTGAACTTATGGCTGTTGGCTGGTCATACTGGGCTTCTCAAATAGGTTAGTAGGCACAGAGAAGTCACTAAACTGGAAAGAGTGATTGGCCTAATTACCATAAGCAAGTAAGGCTGCTGGAGAAGAATATCCTTGACAAGACTTAGCACTACTATCACAACTTTTGATAGTACATTTCCAAATAAAACAACCATAGAATAACACGGGCATGGTGAACAAGAGCAGAGACCCCTTAGGGATGAGATTTTGGGACTCCCACCAAGGCAAGTCAATAGCAAAAGTGATGGAGATCTCTGTTTTGTGGAAAAGAGAACCTTAGTTCTAACTTCAGGATCAACTACTGTGGTAGCTAGGGCAAGAGTTCATCCTACTGTTCCTCAATTTATCAGTTCCCCAGACATTGTGAGTGGCCAGAAACCTGGAGACTCTGTGTTTAAATAGAGTCAACTTAGTGTAGGATGGAAGTGGCTCTGAGCGGTAGAAGAGGTGCAGTGTAGTTGACATTTGTGTCCTCTGTGTGATCCTCTTCATCGACCACCCCCCAGCTGTTAGAAACATCGATTTTAAGCGTTTATATAGGCATTTTGCTCCTGAGAACTGCCTATTGCTGATGGAGTCACTTTTTATGGAAAAATCTAGGAAGCTGTGAATATGTATCTTAGACTCTGAAGCTTGTGCATGTGACATTTGGTTATTCAGATCCGAGAGGCTCATAAGGCTTCTAGGACCAGAAGCTTCACAATATACCTAGATTGTAGCACTCCATCAAAAGCTGTTGGATTTGAGTAGTGAGACCACACACACACACACACACACACACACACCCTCTCAAATAATTTTTTTAATCAAACTTTGGGGGAATAAAACACCAGCTTTATTACTGATTGAAGGTAATTTAGAGTATACAGAGATGATGGCTCTTTTAAAGCTCTTATTTATTGTCCTTCAGCTGTGTTATAAAGTTATATGATTTTATGATCTTTTAATTTTAGGTATTTTTGTCCTTTAATGTAGTTGCTCGAAACTTACAGATATGTCTCTGTTATGTCAACTATATCATTAACCTTGTGCCTGACACTGAGTACACACTTCAAAGGGTATAGAAGATCTTTCATAAATATAACAGTACCAGCTCAGTTCTCGTTGCTATTCTCATTGAAATAAGCTAAAATACAACATAATTTTCTATGTGTGAAGCAACTGCATTACAGATCACTGCCAATAATTTATCACTTTTAACTTTTAGTTAATTTTGAAGAAAATCTTCATTTATCTAACCACAGACCACTCAATCTATGTATCTATGACTGTCTACCTACCTACCTGCCTACCTACTTACTCAATTAAGTGAATTATTAAATGTGAGTCTTGATGTAAAAAGAACACAAGTACTTTATGTTGCTCAGGATAAAATTCTTTTGAAAATAGATTAATATAAAGGACAAAGACTTGTGTGCTACGTAAACCCTAACCCAGAGAAAATTGATGCAGTCCCACTAGCATAAAATAGAGATTAAGGAAACAATGATTATTAGGCATGAATGTGAATATTTCTCAATAATATAAGGGCACACACACTAGGAAGGTGAACAACTCTTAATTTGTATATTTCTAACCATACAACTTTAGGATATGTAGGGCAAAAATAGAGCTAGTAGAAATAATAAAGTTACAGTCGTATTAATGTATAAAATAATAAATGAACAAAAACCCTTTTCCTGTGGAGAAAAGCAACTGAGACAGGGAGAAATAATCTTAAAATATTCCTTCTAATGTAGTCTTTTACTAATAAAAGTTGATGTAGAAGCCTCTCTTTTAGAATAGGAGAGTTAAGGAATAATTATTTTCCACATAAGTTCTTTTACATTGTCAACTAGGAAGGAGCTGAGAAACTAAGGTTAAGGGGGGCGGGTGTCAATAAGGAAGAGCTTTGTCAAGGCCAAAAATCGGTAAGTGATCACGACATTGAGTAAGCTATCTGTAGCTTCATAATCTGTCCCATTTATATGATACTCTCTGTGGCTTTTCTGACCTTCCTCATTTTATCCCTTGCAAATGCCTGTTCCTCCTTCAAGTCAGTTCAGGGGTCACCTCTTCAGGGAAATTTTGCCCTGAGCCCCACAAGCAGACTTTGGAATCTGCTCTTTGTAGTTTACGTTGGTTTGATTATGTTTCTACCACTGCCCTTTAAAATTATCTGTCTACAAACATATCTTCTGTCTTGATGAAGACTTTGATACTATATTCTCAGTATCAGTACATTTCAACCTTAGCCAAATCCCCTGTGCCTATCGTGGTAATTTTATGGCAGGCATTAAAAAGTCATTTATTGAATGAAAAAAAAAAAGACTTGAAAAATGAGGAAATCCGAATTGCTAACGCTGAGCAGAAAACAATGTGTTTGGGCATCTTAAAGATTGTGCCACCAACAAGCTTAGCTGTTTCATTTTCTAAGGCGTCCACTTCCTCATTAGTAAAATCAAGATGTTCAGTGCTGATAGTCTTTTTTCTGCGGCCAGTTCTACGACAGCAATTATTTTGTTTCTGGATTGAAGTCAATATTTTGATTTGGAAGAGTCTTTCTGCCCATCCTGCTGCTTCCCCTAGTTCTTACATGACTGCGGGCTGAAGCTGGCAACTGCTGGCTCTCAGCCCCCTGACTGTCTTAGTTTGGTTTATTTTCCGCAAGGCTTTCTGAGCACAGTGTGGTTAAGACTCACGGGCCCAGCCACGTCCTTAAATACATGTCAGCAGGTGTTGAAAGGCTGCGGGTGAGAAAGTGTCATCACTTCCTGGGTAATTGGAACAAGGCAGAGGACAGTGCACACAGCGACCCGACAAAGGATTAACCTGTCTTCGCTACTGCGAAGCGGTGACGGGCTCATTTGTTACTGGTGGCGCTGCCTGTCACCTCCTGGTGGGGGGAGCACAGCTCTGAGCACACGTTCACAGGATCCCGTTTATGGAGCTGAAAATGGAGACGTGAGACATGACCTAAAAATCGATCTATTCATAGGACGCACTTCAAAGTTCCTGGGAGGGTTTTGCTCCTGCTGCAGATTTGAGCACCAGCCCAGGTGCTTGGTGGTTCATTAAACTCTAGGTAGATAAGGAGGATTACATAATAGGTCTGAAGTCAAGCTTTCCATGCCACATCGTTTTTTCTTTGTGTGACTTCATGGTAGCTTAGGATCAGAGAAAACTTGAGTGCATTTGCTTGTGGGCTATTTGTGAAGTAGCATTCCCTTATGTAGGTAGACCCCAAAGTAATGCAAGTGTGATTTTTCCTAGCATATAACCTGACAGTATGACAATTAAGGCATAATCTCTGGGCAGTAGCTAATTGTTACATGAATTCTGATTAAGTATATATTTATGTGTTGGAGAGAAGATGAATGCTTTATAAAATTTTGTACCACAACGAGTCAACATTTATCATGTGAAAAACATTCATGAAAATTTTTAAGATCTATACCTAAGGAAATGTCTATTTACACAGTTATTTAAAATAATAAGCATTAAATAAAATATATTTTGTTAGAAGGTTAGCTAAAAACTTTCTGTTGTGGTAGTGCAAGGTAATATTAGGACATTATTATTTTTAAAAATAGAAATAAGACAATGTAGTAAAGGTATAAGTACTTAATCATACACATATGAAGAAAAGACATAAATGTTATTGTGGCAGAATAAAATTTTTCCATATGCAGCTGAAGAAACTGAGGCTCAGAGTGGCTAGGTAAGTTGCTCTGGGATAACTTAAGTCTCTGCAGTCTGACACTGTGTCCCATGCTTTTAACCTCAGCATGACACTGTCTACAAGAAGTCATTAAAAGAACAACAATTCCATAGTCCACCATTTCTCCTTCTTTGAGAAGTTATCTGATCTTTCAGTTGAATCAATTGTTCCTCATGGTCTTTTTTTATTTGAAACAATATTCTTCAGTTTTTAGATAATATATATTGTATTTCAACTACAGAGGATGAACGTTCCATCACTAACTCATGACAAATGTTTTCCTGCCAATGTTATGTGTAACAGACATAGCTCTTCATTTATTATTATCATTATTTATATATAGGTATTCTTCACTGACAACACTTTCTTTTGTGCATAGATATTCATATTACCTGAACTTAATACATCCTTTATTTATTTGTTCTCTTAATTTTTGGTCTCTATCACTAATTCTTTTGACAAGCTTATATTTTTTTCCAACATTGTACAGTCTCTTCAAATATTAATTAACAAATGCAAAACTCGTTTGTTATTGTACACTTTTCCATTCAAACTTTCTCTCTTGGAGACTTTGACTTCCCGCTTCATTCTGAGTTTGCTATTTAGAGCTGCTGCACCACTGTTTTCTGGAACTTTCTACCTTTTCCAACCAGGACTGAAGCTCTGACTTCAAGACTTTCTTATGATTCATTTCCTCATGTCTGTGGAGCAAGTATCTGGTGATCTTCTTGGAAAAAAAATGAGAGCTATGTTTATTTTGAGCTTTGAGCATCATTTAGAAATTTCTTTATCTATATTAACAGACTGGGTCCCTTTCTTGCATTCAGTGATGTTACATTAGTAACTTGTAATTGACCAGAGTACATTTATCCCATGGAAGCCAGCTAATAATACAAGTCAGTGCTTTTGCTAGTTTTTCCAGGGAAGCCACTTGCTAAATGTTTACCCACACACCACTGCTGCTACCTGAGACTCATGAGCTTTTCAGAGGTAGTTTGCAGCACTCGTTAACTCGTTACTGAATGAAGTCATTTCTCATCAGCATCCTCCCTGCCAGCACTCGTTGGCCTTTTCTGATCTGCTTACCCTTCCGGTGTCTTTCCTTCATCCGAACCAGATATTTTAAGAAGCCATCATGTATCTTCAGATTCTTACATGTGTCCTCAGATTCCCATACTCTTCAGTTAAGTAGGAGACTCCATGGGGTAATTTTTGATAGCCCGGGCAAGAGATGATGCTGGTTTGAGTCAGAGAGGTGACGACAGAAACAGTCGAGTAGGTTGGCTTATGACTTTCTAATGAGAGCGAAGAAAGGCGTTTCAAGAATGTTTCTCAAATGCCTAAATCAGAGTCCAGGAAGTGCTATTTTTCATTTATTGAGAACATGAATTTCTGAACCTGGTGGAAAACAGGGGGAGTTTGTATTTAGTTAGATACGCTGATAACGGAGATGCCTTTGGGTTATATGGGTAAAGATGTCTGGTTGGTACTGCCTGTACGCTAGTGGAGCACAGTAAAAAGGCTAAGTGCACATTCTACCCTCAACCAGAATTTATTTTATTTCTAGATAAGCTACCAGTTTTGTGTAGGTGGGTGCATATGTATTCTCATGACCATATGTGGAAAATCGTCCGTGATCCATGTATAATTCATTATGATATTTTGGGGAATCGTTGGTAAACTTCAGCATGTCCTTTAATTCATCTGGCCGTTGGGAATATTGACGAAATCTGGTGTTAAGTACTGCTGCTAGTGAAACATTCTTTTTATTGTGACATCATGGTGCTGATGCTGCTCCAACTGACATGGGAAGCGCTTTCCATTCTGCCCATGGAAAGGGATCCTGTAAACTCACTTTCTTGACAGAGATTCTTCCTGACTACCTAAAGCAGCCTTGAGAAGGACTTTGGCCACCAACTCAGTTACTGTTTTTTCTTCCACTGAGATGAATACATGGAGACTCCTGAACACCAAACACACATGAGCAAATTGATGTACATGTGAATGACCTTATCATTCATTCTTCCTGTTAGAGCAATCCCCCAGCTGTATTTGAGCTTACCACTTAGATAACATTCTATTGACCATGATGTGTCTGCAAAGGAAATGGGATTTTTCTCAGTTGATAGGCAATAAATAAATAAATAAATAAATAAATAAATAAAAATTTAAAAAGAACTCTGTTGTTCTGCCTTTAGCTCAAATTATATGGCTAAATTTGAATGTAGTACTTATTGTGGTGCTGACCCAGAACCGAGATAGGACTTGTGAGTTTCACTATTCTCTCTGCTTTCTTACTGTTGTCCGTGTTATATCGAGGACCTGATAAACTTGTTTGTATTTTTCATTTTCTCTTATTTAGATAGAGAAAAACTTGCTCACATATAATCTCCCTATCTCTAAACTGTGGTATGACTTTGTTTTCCAACTGCAAGCTTTATTTTATGTCTCTGGAATTTGAAAATTCAATTTCTCTTTTGACCAGTTCTGCCCTTCAAAACTAATGCATGTTTATGTACTCTAAAAATGTCAGCTTTGAGAATTGATGCAAACAGTGGTTTATTTCTTTCTCTTGGATTTCTTGCTTTAACAATATGAATAATTCCCAAGAAGCCTGACTCTTAAAAAATGAGAGAAATGCCACAATGTAAGAGGAAAACGAAGAGTACATCTGTTTTCTTTCTCTTCTGTCTCTCTTCCTCCCTCTCTCTCTCTCTCCATCCTTATTGTATCAACTTGATGCTTGAAATAATGAGCATTTTGCTTCTCTTTGTGTATGTGTACAACTCTTTTAAGAAGCTTAACAGAAAAAGCATTACTATTAGCTGGGAGATGGTGTGGGTTGCACTGATAGCTAGTTTAAAAAAAAGAACTTTTTGATTGCTGATGGGAATGGTTCATTTAGTAAGCAAAGAGAATTAATATACAAGAAAGAATAATTTAATGAGTTTACTGAAACTGAAGGGAGCAGGGAAACTCAAGCCTTCTGACAAGAGGGTGGGGGGTTCTTTTCTTGTTAAAACCCAGTGAGAGGGTGAAGTTGCTATCATATTTGTAGGCTTATTGTTGGCCCCGGGGCGGGGGGAATTCATTATTGATAACTCTTATTTTCACTTGACGTGTGAGATGAGGTTACAAAATTGAGTAGAGAATAGAAGGGGGTGGATATTTTGTAAACAGGGAAAGGTATGAAGTAATGATTTCAGGTGCTCAGAGAGCACAAGAAATGCCAAATACAAGCTCTGGATCTCATGATCTTAAGGGCCCTATTGAATTGCAGATTTTGAAATTCTTGTACTGGTTCATAGAACATGTGAGTATTTTCTAGTCCTTAACAGTTGGACCCATGGACTTCAAAATTTCCTGTATCCCTGGAGCCGGAGGAAGTGAGGTTGGAGGATGGGGAATGGAAAGGGAAGTTAACATGATTAAAATGTGATACATGTATGCACCAACCACCCAAAATTCATATAATTATTACTTCAGACATATTAATAAAAATAATAATGTTGGGAAAATCTCCCCTATCCCATAACAACATCCTCTGTGTCTTTGTGAATTTAGGAATTCTGGTTTTTAGTACAAGAGAGGCTCTTTGTGTTTGATCTTCAGACCTCATTGGGTAGAGGAAGTGGGTTTCTCTGTAAGATTCCATCCAGGTAATAACTCAGGGCATTATTCTTCTCTTCTGATCCCGCTACTGTCTTCAAATTTGTTTATTCCCTGGGAATATGAGAAAAGAAAGTCAGAAAAAATAATCTAGTAATTTTAATTTGTTGGTCATCAGAATTTTTGCCCATAGCAAAATATGCACATGGAACGGAACAGTTGAAGTTGATTAGAAAAACTTGGCTATGGTCCAATGAGACAATGCGGTGTGAAAGCCATTAACAGAGGGCCTCTGTTGCCCCTCCGTTTAGTGCCCTGGAGTCTCAGGAACCCCCCTGGTGGGTCCCTATGCTGACTTTTTTCTGTTTGTTTTTTATCTCATGACATAATCGTGAGATTTTAGTTCTTTACTTAAATAATCTAACAAATTTAAATATTTTCTTCCCAGGCCTTTGAGACTCTCTGTGAAGTAAACCCTTATTTCACACATGAGAAACCTGAGACCCAAAGAAGTGATATGAATTACCTAAGGTTACCTAGGTCATGTCCTGGCAGATGCTAAGATTTTACAAAAAAACAAACAAACAAACAAACAAACAAAAAAAACACACAAAAAACAGCAACAACAAAAAAACACTGAATAGTTGGATCTAGAATTCTAATTTTCTATTCCCTAAATTGATGCAGTGCCAGTACACTCACCTGCCCCCAAGCTCAGGAAGTGTCCGCAGAGGATCTGGTCTTCATGATCACACAGAGGAGACACGCTTAAGCTCTGGAAAAGGTACACTTGTGCCGGCTCATCTCTTTACCAGCCTGATGCGTTATTTGTTTAATTTGCTCAGTCTACTACTCCATTAGGCTTGTCCTGTGGTGGGACTAGCACATTTATCCCTGCTTAAAATTTAATCAGATGTTTCACAGCCTATCAACACTTCAACAGGACCGTTTAGAGTCCTGAAACTCCACACATTCATGCTTAATTACTGCTAGTTGACAGATGCCACTTTCAGTGTCCTCACATCCCTCTCTCCCTCGGTCGCGCAGACTTGGAAGAGAGGCTTATTCTTTAAATAAACCTTGTTGTAGAAACATGATCAAAGTACTAGAGAGGCAGCACTCTGGGTTTCTGCCTGATTGGAGTCTAGTCATTTGGGGAAGCTGGAGGATGTATCGGGTCCCCCATTGGAATGTGAGGCTCGCAGCCACTTTGCCAGTTCTTTCTGTCTCGTAGCAAGTGAAACGAGCTGGGATGCAGGAGGGATGAGGAGCGGGGGCCTGGCCTGCCCACCCGCCCGCTTGCTGTTCCTTTCTCTGGATACTCTGCACGCGCTTGTTCCTTACTCAACTGTGAAATTGGAGTTGAGAGAGAATTGTTGTCTTTCTGCTACCAACCCTGTCTCCTGATGGAGCACAGTGAACAGAGACTGCTTTCAGAGCTGGGGAGAGAGACATCACAGATGACAGACACCGTCGGCATGTCACAATGGGCCCAATGCATTTGGCATTATCAAATTCTGGCTCTCTCCAAAGATGCACCCTGGCCCCAACACACACACACACACACACACACACACACACACACACACACGTTTACAAGGACACAAAAGACACAAAATAGTGCCTGGCAGCTCTGAGCATGAAATTGCCATAAAATGAGAGATGAATAAGCCTTTTCTCTGAAACAGTCACAAAAAAGTCTGATGGTTGAAAGTAAGGATGAATTTTGGATAATTAATTAGTTTGAATTGTACAGGATGGGATCTATGTAGGCTTCTTCTAATATGCCCTATCAGATATCTAGTGCCATAACCAAGTTGCATAACAAACAACCACCGTATTTCAGCATCACAGAGCAAGAAACGTGTTGTGAGCGCTGGCTGCTCGGTCCTGGCTCTGGTAGCCTCAGATGCATTTGCTCTGGTATTTGTAAATCAGCTGTGGTTTGTAGGTGGCTTTGCTGTTTTGGCTGGCTAATGGGCCAGTGACTTGGCCTTCTCCAATACGTCTGTCGCTCATTTTCTAGCAGGTTGGCTTGGATATGTTTTGTGGGTTTGTTTGTTTTTATGGATATGACAGAGTGCCAGAGAACGCATGGTACAACACAAGCATATTATTGATCCTCTTTTAGACCCATGCTGATTTAATCCTCCTCGGCCAAACTAAGTCATGTAATTAGGTCGAGAGTTATTATAAGATGGTTTTGTGAGGTTGTAGAGCGAAGGTGATGGGCAGAGGGAGGATAAGGAATACAGCACACCCACCCTACCTAAGAACGAGACTGAGTGCTTCCCACATAATGTCCAGAAGGAAAGAAAGTGTGGCCCCTCATTTCAATTTCACAATGTCCTCGAGAACCTTCAATAAGGTGAGACAAAGGTGAACAAGGCAGACATATCAGAAAGAAGGAAGCAAGCATATTTTTATTCACACGCAAAAAAGATCAGATATATAGAAACTTTGAAGGAATATAGTAATGATATTCGAATTGGTAAGTGAATTTAGCAAGGTCACAGAGAACAGTACCAACACCCAAAAATTTTTATGTGGTACAAAAAAATTGACATGAAGTGAAAGAATACTTAGGTATGAATTTGGATGTGTAAGTTCTTACCACTCCATCTGTAACATCCTGCTGCTATAAATTAAAAGAGAATCTAAATAGTCGAAGAGTTGTATGAGACTCTTGGGTTTAAAACCTGCAAATTATTAAGATAATTTCCTCAAAATTAATCTCTAGATTTCATGTAATCCATATCAAAATTTTAACTTACTTTTTTATCATTTGATACTTTAGTCACAAAACTTATGTAGCATGACAAAATATACAAAATATGTTTGAAAATCAAGGAGAAAGTGGGGAGACCTTCACTATGTGATTTTTGAAGTAATTATAGAGCTACAACAATTAAGACCATCTGTTTTAAATTAATTTTTAATTACATGATATTCATGAGCAACAATGTGATAATTCAATCTTGTACTGGGTAATGATCAACTCAGGGTAAGTAGCATGTTCTCCTCTTTGAAGCTTCATCACTTCTTTATGGTGAGTGCATTAAAGAGTCTCTGTTCTTACTCTAATGAGATAATGTATGACTGTTAATTACACTTGTACTGCTTTGCTGTACTGCACCAGAGCTTTTCGCTCCCATTGACCATTAACATCGTACTTGCTAAGCAACCTCCCCATCCTCACCCCTCTTTTCTACCTTCTCAGTTGCCAGTAACCCCTGTTTTACACTCAACTGCTACGCGATTAACATTTTTAGCTTCCAAGTGTGAATGAAATTCTGTGGTACTTGTCTTCCTGTGCCTGGCTTATTTCACCTCTTCAATGTCCTTCAGGTCCAGCCATATTGTCATAGAGGGCAGTATTCAGTGCGTTTTGTGGCCAAACGATATTCCATTGTGCGTAGATGTCTCATTTCTTCAGCTGCTGTGTTCAGCTGGACACTGAGGGTGATTTCGTGTTCTTGTCATCCTAGTACTATAAGGAACATAGGAGTGTGGGTATCTCTCTAATGTGTTGGTTTTCTTTTCTTTTGGCATTTGATAATAGAGTACACATGTGAGTCATTGAAGCCTAATTGTCCAAAAATAGATATACCTTGAATGATCATTTGGTTTCTGAGAGAGATTTTGTAGTTACCATTTGGAGATTAGTAGATGTCCCCCAAATCAATAAGGAAGATGTGAGGGACTGGAGACTCAACATACACCACAGACACTGAGTGACGATGAATTACTCAGGAAAGAAACCCACAGAAGAAAACACCAAGCTCTAGAGTGCGGCTTTCCAGGGGCGGGGGGGGGGGGGGGCACTAGGGAGAAGGCTACACATGCGGGATGGAAAGTCGCCATGTTTGAACGCTTCACTGGTACCAGTGTGGATGTGAGACAGAGGGGAGGGGGGACTGTAATACTGTCATCAGTGGAATGTCAAAATTTGAGTCAGACCCTTAATTACAGACAAAGCACAATTTGATATGTAAAAGATCATGTTACTAATCAGTAGTGCTGTAAAAACTGAATATTCACATTAAAAAATGGAACTCCATCCTTTCCACATAGTGTACAGAAAAGCTAATAATATTAGATCACTTGAAATTCCTGTTGAATACCAGAAGTCCGAGAGATCTATTGTACGACATAGTGACTACAGTCAGTAATCATGTAACACATGATTGAAAACTGCTAAGGCGCTCATGTGTTCTCACCACGAAAATGGTAACATACGTAGTACTGCATGCGTTAATTACCTCATTTTAGCCTGTTTGCAGTGTATACAAATTTAAAGCATGTCAGCTTATATATTGTACATTATAAATATAGACATTTTATATACCAGCCAAATAAATGAATAATGGAGAAAGAAATGGTGCGTCATGGATTTGGCATTCAATCTAAAACCATTAAAATTCTAAGAAAACATAGAGTGGAATCTTTGCTACCCTAAGTGAAGCTTTCTTAGTTTGAACACCCAAAGCACAAATCATTAAGTGTGTGTGTGATTGGGGATGGGGGTGGGGAATAGAATACTCAAAATGAAAACTTTTGTTCACTGAAAGATACTATTAAGAAAATGAAAACAAATGACAAGCCACAGATACTGTGAGAAACTTGCTAATTTTTTTTTTTTTTGATCCGGAGATTGTATGACAAATACAAAAAGATTCTGTAACCCAAAGATTTAAACAGACACTTCACACAAACACATACACACATGCACGCACACAGCATAACAAAGAAATAATCATTAAAAGATGGTTAGTATTGTTGGTTATTAGGGAAATGGAAATTAAAATCACAGCAAAATATCATTACTGACTCACTAGAAAAGTTCCAGTTAAGAAAACTGAAAAATAGAGGTTTTGGCAAAAATCTGAAAAAGTTGAAAATTTCACACATTGCCGGTGGGAATGAAAAAGTATTATGGCCTCTTTGTAAAGCATTTGACAGTTTCTTATTAAGCTAATTGTGCATTAACCAAATGACGAAGTCGCTTATCTTTGGATAGCTACCCCTAAGTGATGACCACAAGTTCCACATGAAGACTTGTACAGGATGGTTCATCTCAGCATAGTTTGTAAGAGGCTAAAGTTGTAAGTAGCTGGAATACTGGTCAACCCTCAAATGAATAAATAAATTATAGTCTGATCATAGTATTAAATTTTGCTTGATAAAGAGTTAGAAACATTAAAACTTATAATGTGAAATAATCTAAAGATTATAACAAGAAAGATTGATAAAAATTAAATATGAAATGATGATTCCATTTATCAAAAATTCTAGACAAGACAAAATCAAAGTGACAGTGGATCATTGTTTTTTCATGTCAGCAAAGGGGCATAAGCAACTTTTTAGGGTGATAAAAGTTTTTTTAAGCAATTCTATTGGCGGCTGTGTTACAATACAAAATTGCAACCATTGTGTATCACAGGTATATGAGTATAAATGGGAAAATATATAATTGGCTAATCATACTTCAGTAAGGCTGAAACTTTTTTGAATTGTTGAAACTATTTTCTGCCAAAGGACTAGAAATGCAGTGTTTTCCATATGTTTTCTTACAGATATCAATATACCAGGAAATAATGTCACTCCAATATTTTTTCCTTTGAGTATGTTGTATTGAGTATATTTGAAACTTTCTATACAATGTTACAAGACACACAGAGATAATAAGCTGGTTACTGCTTTGAAGCACATTAACAATGATTTAACATAGTTACTTTTTTTAGAAGAAAAGTTAAGATATTTAACCCAAATCCAGATCATCATATGATTTTGTCAGTTTTAATCCTCATGTTGGACTTTAAGTCTTTAAATGAATTCACAGTATGTATACAAAATAAACTTAGCGGTAAAATAAACTTAGGGGTAGTGTCTCACAGAGATGACGAGCCTTATCATGATTACATGCACCCACACTGAAGAAATGCTTTGCCTCTTCCTCAGAACTGGTGTTTGGGCCACACTTTGTCTTGTTTCAGGAGTAGCCAGTGGATATGTGTCACAATTTTCTGGTGCTCTAGTGCCAAACAAAATTATCTAGTGCCTGAGGTATTTCTCACGAAACCTAAAGAACTAGAGATTGTGCATTCCCAGATAAAACAGCACACTTTCTTTTCTTCATTTGTCTCACCTCATCATCTTTTACCATTTGTTTTTCCTTTTGAGGTCAAGAATAAACACGTATGTCTATTGATAGAATTGACTGCGATTTCTTTTTGACACAAAATCTACCTGACATAGATGTCTATTCACCTGGTCACACTTTGTTATAGTTAAAAAACAACTTTATTTCTGAAGAGAGCTGAGTATGAGAGATAATAGGAAGTGGAGGGATGAATTTATGGAGGAGGAGATGGGACAGAGGCAGTGGGTGGCAGGAGTCAAGAGGAGTGGGGAAGAGGAAAGGATGGAGATGATCATGTGATGTATCCATACGCCAGTGCCTTGAGTTTAGTATAACCATCGTGTATCATGAAATTATACCAATAAAACAGTGACTTTTGAGGGGAAAAAAAATCAAAGTTTTGTTTCCCAATAAGAATTGTTCAATAGCTGTACCCTTGGAGAATGCTTACTGAAGGTGGGTGCAGGCTGTATGTAAAATGTGGGGTTGGTAGTGGACACGGTATTGATAAGACAAGCTGGCACCTATAGGTGTGTGTGTTGGTGGCAAATATATGCTCAAAATTGTAAGCCCGAAGTGGATGTGGGAGGTCATTTAAAATCTCGTTGTACACATTAAAGAAATACGGCATAGAGAGGTGAAGAAGCTTGTTTAAGGTAATAAACTATGCTACTTTGGATGTTTTGAAGCTAGAATATTTTTCTGTTTCTCATGTTAATATTCTTGATATCCCACTGTACCTTAAGCCCAATGAAAGTTTACATGTCCCTGACTATGTCATGTCCTGACTGGGGAGAGGACTTGCCCCAATGAGACAGACGTTGGGGCTGGGACTCATGCCCTGAGTTCACAATGGCCAATATTTGCGGTATTCAAAGAAATCCTCACTTGCAGGCTCACAGCGTTACCTAGTTGGGAAGAAGAAGCCTATGGCCGAGGTGGGGATTGACGGAGCTCCCAGTAATAAAACAGGATGGCAGCCTCATAGAATTTGATTCTGTTTTCAATATTTTATAACAAGTTCACTTTACCCCAAATGAATGGTTGTTCCTACGGTTCCAGGATGAATTTCTTTCTCACAGGTTCTTACTCTTTAAGAAATATGGACACAGCCATAAAAACAATTCGGTCTGTTACCTCACTGCCTTCTTTTTCGGCTGGTAATAAATTGTTGGCTGAGACCAGATAGGCACATAATAGGCAGTGGGGAAGTCCTCCATCAACGAGAAGATTTATCTGCAAGACGTCTGAGAAACATTTCTTTATGCAATAAATACAAAAGGTAGAAGATAGAGGCCAGCAAGGAATGAACTGGCTATAAAGAGACATTTATCAGGATGATGGTAAATATCAACCTTCAGAAAAGAAGAATTATATAAGCCACAGTCAGTTCTTAAATTTCTATAAGCGATTTTGACAGGATCAGCCTCATACTTCATCTCCTTAAGCAAATTTGTCCTAGAATTAAAAAAAAATAATCTTGCCTACAACATTTCTTTGTGTCATCTCAAAGCCTTATTGCTATGTCAGCTTTAGCTATATATACTCTAGGTAATTGATTAAATTCATTCCTTTTTAAGATCTCACTTTGTTCCTTTTTAAAAAAAAATTGTGTCTGGTACTTGTAAGATTATTACCAATACGTACAAAAATTTTCCAAGCTTACTCTTAGCTGATTTTTTTAGAAAATGCTTAATGGAGAAAGACCTCTCTGATCAGCTACTACTTGCTGATTGAAAATAGCCATTCCACGACTCTCTTTGTGTATTTTTTAAATGGTTATTTTTAAGATGCTACTAACTTCTTGGAGAGGTTCATATGATTCTCCCATTTCTTGGAGCTTAATTTTTAAAAATTTATTTACATCATGAGAAAATTTTTCCAGAGAGTTGTGAAGGAGGCTTCTTTTCAAATAAGAACCTTGCACGGATTCTGTGGTACACCTCTAGAAATCTACCCATTTTCTGAAAAGGCCAGGATCAAAGTTGGGCCTACCCAGTGAAAGACCAGATCTGTTCACCAGCAGCTCCATTCTGATTTACTGCCCTTTCTATACCTTCTTAAAGTAGAAATTGAGGAATATCAGTGTTATTTAGAGATGGCTTGCTAGTGACCATCTTAACTGGAGATAAATAGAAACATTTTGAGGTTGGTAAGAACATGAGAAACTTGGACAGGAAAGTGTTATACATACTTCTTTACCCGCTGTCGATATCCTTTTGAGTTTTCCAACTAAAAGTGGAAATTGTGATTTAATATCTGTGGCGCGTGGATTTCTTGTATAGCATATGGAATATTTGAACTGACTTAACAAACATTTAATGGGCTTTTTATGTTTTTAGTGTAGTAGGTCAATGTAAGTAAGTCAGGATCAGTGTGTACCTAGAGCTAAGATGTATTGACAACTTACTGTGTTCCTTGCACTCTGATCAGCAATTTGTGATATTTCATCTCATTTTCAGATATTTCATCTCATCCTCATTTTGAGGCAGATGTTGCTACTCACAATTTATGGATAAGAGGATTGAGACTCAAATACAACAGATTATTGCCCAAGGTCACTGACACTGAACCTGGGACTTGAACCTGTAACTCTGTGATTCCAAGGACTCTGATCAGGGCCTAAGTGCTGTGCAGCCTCACAGTGGAGATCTCCGATGGGTCTGATTCTACTTTGCTACTTCACTCAGCATTAGCTTCAGGAAGCCTGGATTTTGTTCTCTCTGCCGTTCCAGTAATTGAAAACCTACTTGTCATTTAGTTTGTGTGGGATAAATGCTTGCTGAGTGGATGAATATGTGAAAAAGGAACAAACTTGGAAGCCTCCTCATGTCATTTGTTAAAATACAGATAATAGGGAGATAGAAGGACAAAGAGAATCAAATAACCTAGTTAAACTCCCCCCTCAAACACTAATAACACGACGTTGGAATGAAAGTGCTGAACGTAACCGATGCTTTCCTCCTCTTCCAAAGAATGCAGTTATTTATAAAATGAAGGACAATGACATTTTGTAGCATTTTCATGAAAGAAACATCTATCAGATGGCATAATGAAATTGTTGGTAATGCAGTTTTGCCTTTCTGTGCCAAGCCTATCTTGCAACATACACTCTTAATGACGGAAAAGATCAACAACCCGCAAACAGATCTTTCTCTCAGAGATAAACCAATTAGGAAATACAAAAGAAGGGAAAGAAAAAAGCTCCAGCAAACCGGAACCGTTACAAGCATTATAAGAAAATCAATAAAATCAAACCTACACTTCAGGCAACAAGTCTATTCAAGCATCGTTACAGACTGTCTTATCACCGCACAGAAATCTCAGTCTGGAAGATTAGAATGAAATTAAAATCACAGATGCAGCACTAGTACAAAGCATAAGAGAGGCAGCTTTTCTTTTTCTTTGCAAGAACATGACCTCAGGACCTCAGGAAGTGCAGCCTTGTGTGGAGGGTGTCCGCGGAGGTCCTCAAATGCACTGAAGCGGAGCAGAAGAAAAAGAACTGGAATTTACTTCTTTTCAACCAAGGTACTGGTTGGTCATTTCAGTTTTACACAATGGTCAATAATACTGAGTTACAATTGAACGCATGGGGCTGTGCTAGAGAAATGTGGGGAGAAAATGCTTTTGAAGTGCACTGGTTTAAAAAATATCCTTATTCATACTTCATGAATCATATCAATTCATACTTCCTTGGGGCCACTCTCCCTGATGCCTCTAGTCAGACAGTATTGTTCCCTTTGTGGGGGCTGGGTAGCAATTTATTTGTTTCCAAATTCTTCCCAGAATATCCTATAGTACTCAGTCCTTGCACTGTTAGGATTTGCTTATAGTTGCCCCCTGATTAAGAATGATATCTTTATTCAAAGTCAGCACAGAAGCAAGAGGCCAAAGACCATATTCTACAACTAAATAAAGGAGCATATCATTTGCCTTAACCTAAAGCCTGTTTACCACCGTCCGCCAGTCAAATGAGTTTTACATCACTCATTCGTTAGACAAGTCTTCACTGATAATCTATTTTTAGATTTTAGATACCTGATCAAACATTGGGGACCCATAAGAAGGACATGATACTTCAAATCAAGACTCTCAGATCAGGTAGGTGGTTAGATTATCAGAAAGTGCTTCCTACATGGTAAGTGTAATACTGTTTGCATGTTTTAACATAATAAAATAAAACACTGTCCTATTAACTTCAAAAGTGCCCAGGATTAAAATAGACTGTGAAATTATTTCTGATTGAAGGAGAAGAAAAGGCCTAAGTCCTCGCTTGCACCGTCTTGTCGTAAGGGAAATGCATTAGTACAACTCCTCGTATGGGGTCTGAGGATTAGGCGATGATACGTAATCACGCAAATTTTCTGATTTTATTTTACTATGTTTACGTTGGAGGATGTTCTTGTAGGAAGCCCTTTGGGCAGAAGGAAAATATTTCCAGATGGAAATCTGGATTTACATAAAGAAATAAAGAGTACTGTAAACTATAAATATTAAACAGCAAGAGAAACTTTGGAAAGACACTCACTGAGATGTTTCTAATTTTACCATAACTTCAGAGCCTTAATGTTGCGAGTGGAAGAAAGTTGTTTCTTTTTTAAAATTCGTTTATTTTTGTGGAGATTGCTGCGGTCTTTTAAACACTCAACAGATTCATTGTTTGACCTGGGTCACCCAGACCACTGGTGAGAGTCTAGGAAGGATGGAAACTCTTTTAAGAGCTGGAGTTTTCACCTGAATGTCAGATCTGCACTTTCTCAGGGGACAGAATAAAAGAGTTTGAGATTTTGTTCAAAAGCCAGGAGGAGTCTTTTCTTTGGCGATATTCATTCATCTATCTTGTTCTTTTCTATTCTGCTAAACCAAGAAGCTTTTTCAAAGACCGCCGGAATCACGACCCCAGCACCACAGCTGATAGCATTGAGCCTCTCCACCACCTATAAGCTGTGTAGTGATAGGTCCCGTCTCGTGAGCATCCCTCATTCATAAATTTCCCATTTCTTTACATGCCCCAAGACATGTCCTTGCTACTTCTGTTCACGTAATTTAATACTGTATCTTCTTCTCTCTGGGGATAGTCTTCAGCCCTTTGCTTCTGTAAGCATTGGTGTTTCGCAATAAAACAGCCGAATTCTCTGGTGGAGACCTGCATTGCATGGTCCAAATTCTGTAACTTCCCCCTGTGGATGGATGCTGACCTGTCTATTTTCATGATTCTTCCATCGTACAATAATAAATACACCGCACATTAATAATAATTATTCCACCACCAACTGTGTAGCATATTTTACAGTGGTTCATCATTTCAGATCAATAAAATACCTACTTGTTGAACATCTACTATATGAGACACAATGCCAAAGAAGACATTTATAATTGCAATTGGCAATCTCATAGTCTGGCAGGGAGTATGATTCCCCAGGTCATTGTGTTCCATAACTTTAAGTGAAATCTAGTGGTGACTACAGCTCTGAAAACGCGTCTCCTTTCCCTCTGATGTTCCTGTTCCCATCTCCTTTCCTCGGGCACATATGAACATAGGTGCATATGACTAGCATCTGTGATGCTGCAGTGGGAAACAGTATAGCTGTTTTTTAAGGTTGAGTCATGGCCAAGCAGTGGCTTTTTCTAATAAACTTCCTCTGCTGTTGATTTCAACTTTTCACTCTTCTCTCTTACAATACAAATGGGACTCATTGGTATCCACAGGCGCCTGCTGTGTGCACAGACTAGCTCCAGATGTTGCTGGAATGTGTGGCTTACCCAGGCAGAAATACTTCTTATTAAGACAAAATTCTGCCTGCATAGCTGCTTACCTGACTTTTCCTACTGAGTGGCACCTGAATATCGACTGTGATTCTTCCACTGGGGGCACCCAATCCTAACATTGTAACATCCCATGGGTACTTTTAAATTAGGTCTCAAGAAAACACAAAATAATGTGTTTTAAGTGCCAACATAACAAGAATTCTCCTGATACGAGTGTGTATAAACTACAAATACATGATGTTTGTCCACCTTGTTATTACTTACCAGATACTATGCTATATGTTCATGTAGAATTAGCCCATTTAGTTTTCATTAGTTTGCAAGGTAGATACTACTTGTTGCTTTTAGTGTATTTGTAAGTAAAGCCCTGGTTGCTGTGGTTATGCTCAAGGTCAAGGGGATGAACAAATAGCCAAACTGTTCTGGTCTTAGCACCTTTGGTTTTAAGTCTCAGATTTACTGCCTCAGAATATGGGCAAAACCTTCGACGATATTCAATACACTTCTGAACTTAAGTTATTAGTTCCTCCCCAAGAGAAAAATAGCTGTACCTTGCCTTTCATTATAGGATCTGCATTAGAGTTACTGTTACATAATTTAGGATACTTTTTATAGCTTAAATAAACTTTTAGTTTTTGCATGTATATTTACTCCACGTTATCTACCAGTATTACATTTCTCCATGGTTTTCTCTGAGTTTGTTGCCACTGCTAAATTCCTGCTGCCAATTTTTCAAATTTTCATTGTAAAATGAGTTAATTTTTCTTATTGATATTGAAACAAATCACCACACGTTTATTACCTTTTAACCACTTTTATTTTTGTGGGGGCTCTAAGAAGTTCTGGAGGTCAGAGGTGTGAAATGGTCACACTGGTCTACAGCTGAGGGGTCAACAGGGTTGTGTTCCTTTGGAAGCCATTACCAGAGAGTCCGGTTCCCATTTCCAGTTTTGAGTGACATCTTACACTGCAGGGCTCACACCCCTTTCATCTAACACCAGTGCTGGCTGACCAGGTCTCCCCTATGTGCTCCTCTGACACTTCTGTCTCCCTCCTCCATTTTAAAGGACAGTTTTGACTGCATTGAGTCCTCTGAATAATCCAGAATACTATATTTATTATAGATTGAACTAGTTATTTCCTTGAATTCCATCTGCAACCTTATTTCTTCCATCTCACGTAGCAGCACATTTTCACATACTGCAGGAATCAAGAGCCCATTAATGATGTGAGTCCTATACACAGGAAGCCCTACTGTCCACAACCACATCCCATTACTGCATCCAAGAAGCTGGCGTTCGCTCCCTGCTAAGGAGTGAACCCACAAAGCCACAAGATAGGCAGCCGTAAAGACAGACAGATATGAGGCATGTGAACAAAAGTGGAGCCACCTAGAGTCAATAATGCTCAGTGAAATGGACCAAACACAGAAGACTGACTCTAGATGGTGTCCCTCTTATGAATTGCACAAAAATAACAACATAAAAGAGCCTCCCCATGAATGGCAGGGTAGAAGGAGAGGCAGTGGTCATATAGAAAAAGGCGAACCTCTGAAAAAGGGGTGGACACAGAGGCTCGCTGATCCCCCAAACCCCATGGTTCTAATGTGCTACAGAAGATGGAATTCGTGTATTTACCAAAAAAATGTTAAATGGTTTGCCATGTGAATTTTTTTACTACAAAAATTATAAAATAAATAAAAATAAAACAAAAGAAAAAACTCTGCACAAAGGGACAGTTTTATGTCCCTTGGTTGATGGCGCTACTTCTTTAATTTCAAACTTTGCTGCCTCTCTCCAGTCTCTGCTGCCCTCTGCTAATCTGGGAGAGGCAATTTTCCTTTTATGAGAAAGAAGACATGTTTTACTGACAAAGACGAAGTTGGAGTCTGTGTTGGTAAAAACCGGCGCTGCCCCTAACCCTTCCTCACAGGCCTAACACATCTTCTTGTTTTCAGAAGCCACATGGAACTGTCCCTGGTCCTGTTCACCGTTCCCCGTTTAGTATGGTCCAGACTCAGGAAGGGCTCAATCAGAGAGAAGCCAGGGCCTAGAAAGGCAGGGTAGACTATAATTAGAAATTCCAAATTTCAATAAACATAGAGCCATTCTCGAAAAAGAACTATCTGTGACAACTGCAATTTTGTATTTTAGGGAACACTCAATCATCTGGCCTACATGGTGTCCTTTCAGGATGACACAAAATTCCAGGACAAAGGAATGATTCTCATAAGGTTCTAGTGCCAGTAAATTATGGAGTTGGAAATGAAATTCAAATGACCAACTATTAGCATTCACGGTTCTTTCCGTTAAGGGGACATTCCTTTTACATTGGCCCAGTTGTGTTCAGTGACTTGTCAGTGCTTGCAAATGCTTGTTTTTTTTTTTTTTAAACCATTAAAACAACTGTAGGTCTTAGGTCTCCATGTGGTAAATGTTCCTGAGGTGTATCAATATCTTATTCATTTTCACTAGGAACAAAGAAAATTATACTTCTCGGCCCTTGTTGGAAAGGGGTTGGAAATGAGTTCTGGCCAAGGATGTTGAACAGAAGGGACACACTTCCCTTCTAGGCTAAAGGCCTTTCCTTCCCTTAACAGGGAGAGAACTTTGGCTTCTCCGCTGCAGGAAGGGGATGTGGTTGTGGACAGTACGGCTTCCTGTCCATTGGTGAGGGGCATGCAGCTTGAGTGAGAAGTACTAGGCTTGTGGGAAAAATAGGGTGAATGCTTAAAACATTGATTAGCGAGACCTGGTGGCCTGTAATCTCAGCACTCTGGGAGGCTGAAGCAGAAGGATTGCGAGTTCAAGCCCAACTTGGGCAACTTAGCAACTTAGTGAGATCGTGTTTCAAATAAAAACCAATAAAAAAGGCACTGGAGATGTAGATCAGAGTGAAAACCATGTATTTAATCTCTGATACTGAAAGGAAAAGGAAGAAAGAAAAAAATTCATTTATTGCAGTAAAAGGTGTTGCCATTAATGCCTCTCAGAAATACCACTATGTGCTTGTAACACACTTATTCCATCATGCTCTTCGCTTCCTGAAGCAAGTCTAGGCATCCTTGTTCCTGAGTGTCTTAGTTGTATTATCTCGGCTTCCTTGTTATCCTGAATTGAGTTACCACATTTCCCTCTCACGGACATCTTGAATTTGGGGATGAGCCAGAGTTGTGATCCAGATCCAGTGGCCGAAGGTGACCGAGCCAGACCATGGGTTTCTGACGAGGTTGCCTTGCTTTGCGTGACACGAGGCTGCAGCATGCATTGTAATTGAAACTACACCTTGCGGAGACACTCCAGAAGGACGACTTCCAGAACTGTCCCAGCACGAGGCAAGAACGATGGGATAGGCGTTCTTGAAGTGAAAAAGAATATCTTGAAGACACTCTGTCTTTTACTGTAATCATTTTTTTAATTTAAAAAATTTCCATCACTCCTTGTACACTTTCGGGGTGAGCACAGTGGATTACAGCCACATACCCCGGTATGAACCTAACTCAGGCTGATGTAAGCAAGCATGACTTCTTTCTGTCTGAGGACCAAAGGCAGTAAACAAGGTCAGCAAATGACTAGTACAGGACAAAACAAGGAAGTAACAGCAAGGCTTGGCCTGCTGTCCTCAGAGCCTGGGATCTGAATCCACATAACCCTACTTACTGTTTCCTTACAGAAGACAGGCAAGGGGGTCGCGGGTGGTGGGGGGTGTTTTTGTGCAGAGGACAGTGATTCGGAAGAAGCGTTTTTGAGTTGGCACCACCACGTGTGATGTCGTTGTGTCTCTTTCACTCGGTGTCCTCAGAACTTCCCGCGTCCCTTTATTCCCTTCTTTATCCGGAGCGTGTGCCCTCAAACAACTTGAAGCTTTTTAAAAGAATTAATCGCAGTTCTAGTGTTCTAGTTTTCTCTCCATACCTCAGGGCATTTCGCGTGTGCCCTTGAATAATTTCCAACTTTAAATAAGTCCCTCAGTCTCTCTGGGGACCCTGAGAAATACGTCTGCCTCCCTCCCTTTCAGGGAACAAAAGCGCTTTGTTCTAAACAAACAGCAAACGAAAAGTGAGAGGAGAAGTCTGTGTGGGGAAGGCGGTGAAGGCCGGGAGGAGGGCAGGTGCCTTCTCAGCTAGGAAGAGCAGAGAAAAGCCTGGGACGCTGAGGCATTTGGAGACTTGGTCATCCCAGATGTACCTTTCCAAGGCCGCCCAGGTGAGCTCTTTTGTGTGAGGAAGCTGCGGGGAGAAGGACAATTTGTCTTGAGGAAGGAATGCAGGATTGTGATGGAAAGAAGATATTTTCTGAGTCTTTTTTATTCCCGGCCCTAGAACAGAAATTGTGGGTCATGATACGTTTTAATTTCCCTTTTCTCCACCTTACTCAGTACCGTGGGACAAAAATTCCACTTGTCTTTTATAGAAGCAGAAAAGTCAATTTCTAAATATAGGCAAATTTAAGGGAGAACTATTTTAGAACACATGGGTTTTCTCCAAATGGCAGGTGCATAACCTGTATCTTAGCAGCAGTTTAGACAGTATAGTGTGCGTTGAGTAGCAAAAATAAATAAATAAATTGACTGACACGTCTATTCTTAGGAAAAGGGAAAATCTTACTTCGTACTCTCTAGAGCTGTGAGCTCCGTAAAGGAAATTTTCACAAGGGTTCTCTATCATGTAGTTTAAGGTTTCTGAAAAGATAGCTTCACCAAGAGCCAAGCAAGTTCTTTAATTTAAACCTTCCTGCCATTAGCTATGTTCTCAATATTTGGGCTTTTTAAAATCCCTTACTTATTCAGGAAGAATTCATTGAGGATCTACTATACATGAAGCACTGTGTGCTAAACACTGTCAGTGTTTTTTAAAAGCATTGCACATTATTAAAATTTTCCCTAAGGGCATAGTCAAACATAGTCAGTTGAAGTCAAGTGCACACGAAATGCTGCATAATTAGACAAGAGACGGGGCAAATTGTGCCACTGGGCTGGAGTAGATCCAACGTCGGTAGAGCAGGATGGGTGTGTGCTGGGATGTACCTGTCTTTCCTCTACCTTATGTTGCCTATCAACCAGAGGGAAGCTGGCCTTCTCTCAGTCGGCCCTTCAGTGTCAGGTCCAACTCCGGGACAACTCCCCAGAACACATCACTTGAAAAGCTGGGAAGAGAGGCTTGTTCCTATTTTCCAGCCCCTGGAGCCTCTCTGCCCACTCAAATGGAAGTTTCTGACGCTTGTGTCTGTTCCAGCTGGCAACCTGCTTCATGTTTTCCCATGCAGATTTACCTTGATGCTGAGCGATTTCTCTGCAGCAAGGCACAGAAACCTGCTCTGACTGGGGAGTGGATAAATGCAGAGTTTAAATTAGACCAGAACTCGTTCTCACTTTAGTTCTCAGCTCCGCTTCTCCTTCATTGGGGTCAAACACTGGTGACACTTCTCCCTTCATGCCAAGGGGTGCTGCCTGCAGCTCCTCTACTTTAAAAGGAGAATACTTGTTTTGTACATCCTTTCAGCAAACACCCTGCAGGGGGAGGTAACCGCTCGCCCATAAGCCACAACTGTGATGTAGGGGATTGGTCCTGTTTGTGCTCCTGGAGCAGGGTGAGGGGAGAAACTCAGAGACATATGGGACTATCAAATATCAGTACAGTCCTTTGCCCTTCTGAAATGATAAAATTATAATTTCATAAATATACCAATCGCTTTTCCTGTTGTATGGCTTTAGACCACTTGAAAAGACAAATGCATTTTAGTGAATAGCTCTGTCTACATACAATACAATAAAACCCACCACTGCTCTAAAATGTTTCAAGAACAACTATGTTTTTTTCAGACTTACAAAAGAGAAATTTACTTAAATGCCTTCAACTACTGTGATTGTTTGGACTTGCATTCCTGATTTCTATTAATATAAGCCACTTTATTTTACAACACAAAACTGGCATGTGCTGTCTTTTATTATTGTTTACAACTGACAATTATTTATTCCATGGACAAATTAAATGCTGTCAATAGAATCCTGCAATAATTGGTTACAAAGGTATATGTGTATATGATTGGGAAAGGAAGTAATTAAAAACAAATCTGCGTTTGTCATTCAAAATGCTTTCTGTCTGCATTGTAAATGTGCTTATTTCTAAGATTCTATTAGAAATATATTAAATCTGTATTTTCTTCTATAATCGAGTTTTCCAACATATTTCCTTGGAAATATTCATAGAAGCTCTTTCTAACATGGTGAATTGTAAGATTATTCCTTAAAACTCAGCTCAAGGACCAAGAATGAACTGGTCAATTGAGAAAAAAAATGAAATAAACTGTAACAACATAACTAATTAAAAGAGAATCAATAATCTTGAAGGTCAATGATAACTGAAGATACTTTCCTCATAGTTCTTGGTTCATAATGTAATGCTTGTTAGATGTATTCTGCAAATTACTGAGTATGTGAAAGTTCTGGTTTTGGATTTAGGCCAAATATGGATTCAATTTTGCATCTACCACCAAATGTAAGTCAAGTGTCAGTGGCAAAGTCTTAGTTGGTTTTTTTTATCTGTATAATAGCTTTTGAACAGATACTAGTATCAGTAAAGAAATGTTTTTAAAGTGCTTTCTGAAGTATCCTAGAAAAACACTAACAGAGTAAATATTAGTTTCTTTTCCTTAACTTTCATGCATTTTTACTTCTATTTACAAGGTTCTATACCAGAAAATGAGCTAACGTAACAGATGTTCACTGTAATGATTTCTTAAGAAAGTATCAAGTTGGCTGAATAAGGTCACAAAGGACCTTTGGGTGATAAAAATGCTCTCATCTTGACTGCCATGATACTCCCATATGTATATACATTTTCCCAAAATCACCAATATGTCAACTGACCTGAGTACTTTTTATTATTTGTAAAGTATGCTTTATAAAGTACAAAATTCAGTGTTGAGAAATGATGATAACTACACAATAACAATATGATCTCTTCTTGCAAATAATATTCACTTTCTCCCAAATGGTCTGGAATGGCCCCATTGGTACCATGTTTCACTGCTCAAGCTTCACGTTCTTGACAGGTCAGTAGAGAAGAGGTGTTTTTAGTGTGGACCATCAGCGTGTGCCATATGGCCTTGGGGGGGGGGGTCATCCGTCAGTGCCACCTCCATCCACTACGGCCCCCTCCTCTCTCTTTTGTCTGTCTTCTCTTGCGCTTCTTCCTCTTTACCCATATATGTTTAAGCAATTTTCCAAAAAGTACCCGCACACACACACACAAAACAGCAGCTGGAAAGGTTTGTTGATATATTTTGCCACTTCTCCTTCCCCAAATTTCCAATTTCCACCACATTTCTCTCCTACCCGATATTTTCCATGATGCTGATGGGGCAGTTTTGAAGCCTGCTGCCCTCTATTAACTTTTATAAGCATTCTCTACTGAAACTCCTTATAAAGATGATTTCATTAGCAACACATAATATACATAATATAGTAATTTAGCTGTTTGTGCTGTGAAAATGGATATTTCAAGGGTGTTAATTTCTTGACTTTTTGAATAATTGTGATGGGTATTTTTGTATCTACATTCTTTATTTTAAACTTTTTAACTAATTAAGCATATGTTTGTAAAGATTTACAACTCATACAAAGCCTATTAAAAAAAACACAGCAGCTCTGAAACAAAACATTCTACTACACTCCTTAGCTCCCCAAGTTTTCTATCCCTCGAGGAAACTACTTTCTGTTATTGTATGTTTTTTTTTTTTTTTTTGTTTAAATGTTTGCCTTTCCTTTCTAAGTGAGTGTGAATGTATTTTGAGTGTGGTCTATTGAACTTCTGTGGTGGAACATTTTTTCGCAAAGGGTCTCTCTGAAACTGCTCCAGAAAGTGGCAAGAATACTACTGTTTGAAGAAGGAGTATTTTGAGGGTTATCAACAGTAACCTATCTTTTATTATCACCTATTTTCTTTAGGTAAGCATTCACCAAATTCTTTGATCATCCCTTGTACACATCCGTATATACACACTGTATGTGAGTGTGAGAGTGTGCTGATCAGTCTCTGCTGTCTGCATGACTCATTTGTGGTTTGGATATCTACGATCTTGCCAGTTGGGGGGTGGGGACAATGGAAGAAGAGTAGACTCACAAAGAACAAGATGGTGTCCACAGTATGTGGGCTCCAGGCATGAAGATAACCAGAAACTCATGTCACTCTTGGGCTTCATCTTCATGGTGTGCGTTTTCTGGAGGAGCTGGGAATTTCGCCATGAAGCTAAACACATGTGCCTTCCCAGGAAACAGAGAAGCTGAAGAAAGATCCGGGGAAGGCGGAGCCAGCAGAGTGAGTTACCAGGTCTGTCACCATGTGAGGGAGCTAACACTAACTCTAGATTCTGCTGGTTCCAACACACATGGCCTCATGACCCTTCTTGGTGGGTCTGTCTCCTTTACACACCTGCTAGGTGTGTGTGCATCCTCCTGTTAATGAATACTCTGAATTGACTTGTGATGGTTGAATTAGATGAATTTTAAGATATGGCATTTTGAAGGATGATCTATTGTTAGCTATGTGAATTTGGAAAATGCTAAACAAAAGATGCAAGAGAATCCTTGAAAACAGAGAATCGAAATCCAGGGAAAACAGTAAGAATGACTTGGGGACACACTAGTTTTGGAACTCTGACATAAATTCAGCTGGGCTTAAGCTATTAAATGTACTGAAAAAAGGTGGCATTTCTTATAAAAAGTATATTCAAATGGACACTTTTACCTTCCCATGTTTTAAATCTCCTACAGAAAAGTCACTTATGCTTTTTCCCAACCCAGAGAGAAAAGAGATTTCTGGAGATGTGCTTAGCCTCATTGGCTTGACATGTTACACGAGCACCACATCACATAACCAGGGATTTCTTTCTCTCTCTCTGACCATATTATTCTTTTTTATCATTGTTATTCGATTTAATAGGCCCAGGTCTATGCATTGGAATATAAATTGGCAATACACTAACTCTTGGCCACTTTGGCCAGGTTGGCTGTGACCAGCGCCCTGTTTAATCTTCTGTCTGCTCTTGTCTGCATTAGAAGAAGGAAGCAGTGACTTCTCTCCTACTTACGCTCCACCCCAAGTTTATATCAGAGCCACTTGGGTAAGAGGCACAAAGTAGAAAAGAAGGTGAAATCATCGTCTTCCATGGGAATTGTGAGCACAAGCCTGAACAGACAGCCTGAGCTTGGAGCTGCTTCCAGCTGCACTCCCTAAACTATCCTCAGCAGAGCTGCACATGCTTCTCCAAGGCTCCGGGAAGCTCATGTTTTGGGGTCAGGGTTTCAAGCAGCCACACCACTGGCCTGTGCTCCCTCAGTCCTTCTAAGGGTGGGGAGAGCCTCTGGCAGGAGAGAACTTCAGTGAGATCATAAATGAACATGTCACAACCATCCTAATAGGGAACTTCTAGGGTTCGGCGTCCATCTGTGACCCATTTCTCAGTAGAATCAGACTCCTGTCGGGGTGAGCCCATAATTCTTTATGAGACTTTTGGCTTCAAGATTTGCTCTCAAACCATGTGCCTATGTAGAAACTACATACAGCTCAGTAACTGACACACTGAGATTTAGACATTCTGATAATGATGTGTAGAGAATTTCACTGACTAGGACCTCACTGGTTCATTTTTAAGCTTTGTACATATAAAACCCCAAAAGATCTATGAGAGGCTATAATAGTGTTATTTGACGCCTTTAAGTGACAAGGTTAATAAATGCTTTCAAAAATTATCTTGAAATTCTTCTAAATATTGATAATATGCCATTACACTTTGCCGAACAATCCCAATCCTAAAATAGCCTTCATTGAGGACTTCTGATCTCTCAGCCACTTGGTTATATATACTGTCAATCAGTCTTCAAAACACATGAGAGGTAGGCAGCATTAATCTCTTTAAAATAAGCGAACCAAGGTATGTCATGATTGAAATCACCCCTAATACCTGCATACTGGAATGAATCTACCACATTTTGTTCATGTGAAGAGTGCATCGTTTGTCCATGTGAATAACAGACATGCCTTTGAATAAGAGACACATTGAATTCACAATGTCATTTTTCAAAATTGCTTTTTACAGTAACTCCTTTAGCCAGTTCCAACTGGCAGGGGCTTTAAAAGGATTTTATTTGTAGTTATTTTTTGTTTGGGAACCAGAAGAGAATATGCATCTGCATCAAGTGTTTCAGTGAATTTTCTCTTCAGATGCCTTAGCCAGTATCGGGAACTCAAATACAGGCTACTGTCACAAGTTTTAAAACATTTCATTCTGTTATGCTTATATCAAGACACGCAGATTAAATGAACAGTTAAGTTATCTTTACTTTTCTTCTTTGTACAACAGAAAGGACCTTGATATGTTGATCTCCTGGGACCCCAGTCATACCTCTTGTTCTTTATGTGGCAGTTCTCAGCGCCACCAGAAGAGATTCTGTCTCTGGACACAATAAACGCAATGACCTCAGGGAGGCTGTGTAGGTAGAGGCCAGGATCTTGGGTTCAGGAGTCAGGCAGAATTCAGACCCCAGTCAAACTCTAGTACAGTAGGCTCTGTGAAATCTTTCATTTTGCTTACTTTGCTAAATCCTGTGTTCATCTATTGGGAGGGATTGCTAATGGCACCTGTCTCATAAATTTGTTGCTGAAATTATTACACACAAGGTACGAGGACTTTTTAGCACAGTGAGTGATGAAGAGTAAACTGTCAGTAAATGTTAGCTAGTGCTCTCATATCCTCATCACGTGATAGCAAGGAAACAGAAGGACACAGAAGGTCCCACTGGAGGGAATGGAAGGAATGGAAGGTTCCTTTAGAAAGAATCGGAAGGTTCCAACAAAAGGAAAGGGAAGTCTTCTCTGTGAGAGAGTGGAAGGTTTCTCTAGGAGGCAGTGGAAGGATCTAATGGAGCTCCAGGTTGTGTGGCAGGTCTGCAGGGTATCAATGTAGACTCATTCTTAGAAAGCATCCAGAGTAAATACGAGGAGGCAGAAGCCGCCACGGGGCCAAGCGAGCGTTCTCTGTACAGGGAAGGACATCATGCTGGATGATTTCCCAAGGTCATGGGGCACAATGGTTATTTTATCATATGGAATTAGGTAAATATCTCAACCTCTTGAGTATGAGGAGGAGAAATGTAGAATCCATCCATTCATTCCAGATATATTTATAATCTTTCTGTTATGGGTCTGACAGACTTTATTTTAGGAGCTCTGGTGCAACCTTCAATTAAGGAGATTAAAAAATCTGCAACCTCAAGAAATTTTGAATGCATCATGTAATATAGACAATATATCAAAAAGAATAAAATATGTGGTATGACAGACAGTGATAAGCATAGGGACAATATAAAAAAAGGCATAGAAAAGTTACAAGTAATTCTGGGAAGGCCAGCTGGACTTTACAGTAGAGTGGTCAGAGAAGATGTCACGGAGCGGGAAAGGTTTTGTTCTGGGAATGGAATGAGTCGGTTGTACGCAGAGTGAGCACCCGAGGCACAGAGGCAGTAATTGCAGGAGTCTGATGTGAAGTTTAATGGACTTGTTCAATCAAGAGCAAGAATGAGCCATTGTGCTAGAGTGGAACCAGTCGGGGAGGTCGGCAGGGTATGAAGGCAGAGCCCAGGCTCTCTCTCTTTCTCTCTCTCTCTCTCTCTCTCTCTCTCTCTCTCTCTGTGTGTGTGTGTGTGTGTGTGTGTGTGTGTTGTGTGTTGTGGAGGTGGAGAAAGTGGAATATGCCATTTAAAGAGCCTAAGCCATCCAGAAGACTGAGGACTTCAAGTGAGACAGAAAACCATGGGCAGATTTCAAATAGAGGAATAATATTATTTGGCTTAACATTTTTTAAAGACAGCACTGTAATTGTTCTGAGAATAGGATTTAGGGAAGCAAAGACAACAACAGGAAGCTGTTTAGGCTAATCTAATCTACGTAAGAAGTTCATTGTTTGGATATGGATGATGGTGCTAGGGTGGTACAATGTGACGGGTCGCAGAATCCAAGATTTGCTGTTGGATAGAATTTGGAGAGTAAATGAAAGAGATAAAGTGATGTTAACTTGCAAGTTTCTGTTCGGAATTTCTAGAAATTCATGACTATGATTACTGTGACTTGGGATATGTAGATGTGTAGACTAAGAATGGACAATCATAATTTTTGTAGAAAAGATAGATGGATATGAACACTATGTGGATATATGTGCATGCATGTTAAATTTTGGATGCCTGATGTCCTTCCAAATGATGCCGAATGAGTCTTAATAGGCTAAGTACTCTGCAGATTAGGAAATCAGTCAAAGTTGGAGAAATATCCTTTAAGACAGCAAGATATAATAACCTTGAAAACCACGAAAGTAGATGAGCTAGACAAGAGAATCTGTGCAGATTGGAAAGATATGACTCCGACCAGGTAAGATCTAGAATTCTTCAAAATGTGGAAGGCAAGCTGGTGAAATCAGTAAAGAATTCTGAGATCCAGAGAGTCCTAGGAAAGTCAAGGGATTCAGGGACCCTAATAATCAAGTGTCTGGGAGCTTCCAATGAATTTAAAAACATGAAGGTACTTAGTGATCTTCATGTTACGTGAAGTAGAAGTTGATTTGACATGGTACTTAAAGTGGCCTTGCCCCTGTCTTCTTGTAGAGCTCTAGGAGAACATAGTAAACTCCGAGGTAGGGCAGAGACAGAAATAGGATGTCGCCAGAAGAGTCATCGGCCATGTTGTTAAAGCCATGAGAAATTAGCGCAGGGGAGTTCAGTCATGAGCAGGGAAGAAGAACCTTAGCTTTTCATTTCCTGTCCTGGGTAGAACAGCTCACTGTAAGCTTGTTTTCTACTTGGATGATAGTGAGTGTTTTTTAAATTAACTATTTTTATTCTTTTATTTAAAGGTATAGCCTGTATTCTAGATAGGAGGCGTTTAGTTCCACTGAAGGAGCTAAGATGACTCCCCCATGGCTTCTCAAAGTGATTCTTTTTAGTACTCATAGTATTGAACTGCTATCTTGGTAATTGCATTTACTAAATGAATTAGCGAATGGAGAATAACAGCCTCTTCTTGTTTTCCTCATACACAACCAAATCTTATTTCTTCTGCTCATTCACTTTAATCCAGCCTTAAGGGTTATTTTTGTGACACAATTGATTTGGTCTTCGAATGCTTCCTATAATACTGTCTGAATTGCCTGGAGATGCTGAAGGAAGGTCAGTCCTCCTACTGCCCAGATTATTTCTGAAATACAGTATTCTATTTCCTATGATGGCAAATGGCTGTGCTTAATAATTACCCAAGGCCATTAAAATGTCTTCCCAGCCTACCCCAGGGGCACTAGCAATTTATAGCTATGACATATGGCTTTCATTATTAGTGAAACAGGTGAAAGAATTTTACCTTGGGTGTTCTCTGAAATTGGGTTACCTGTGGGGGTGTTGTTAGGATAAGACTCCAAGGAAGAAGGATGCAATCATATTATTAGCATGGCAGTGGTGATTCCAAGTGTTAGTTGAGTCACCAAAGGCTTTGATTACAATATTCAGGCTGCTAAGAAATTTTCTAAACAGCTGTTTGTTGCTTTCTCTTCTCCCAGTAAATACAGACTTTACACCTGCTCCGAATGATGTTACTTTGTTACCTATAAAGACATTTCGTGCATTTCCTAGTGATGCCTCTACTGCTCATTCACCCTTGAAAGAAATACATCTAATCGACTAAGGAAGAATGATATCACAACATAGTTGGTGAGCCTAAGTATTAGATTTGAAAAATCAAGGGTGAGAACCCTGACTTACTCTCAAAATGGAAATACCATTCACCTCTTAGAGGGTGAAGCAAAAATGCCTGCACTCAGTGGGACTTCTAATAAATGACACAAGTCTCCTATAAAATATTTTTAGATAAATGATATGATCCTTTTACAATTTAATTGCAAGTGCCAGACTCAAATATAAATCATGCTCAACGTTTTTTACAAAATAAAATCTCCTTTTAAAGGATTTGTCTTATAAGCCCCTATATTAAGACAATATTTGCCAATAGCACTTGATCTTGGAATACTCTTCCATTTATGAAACAGAGGATCCACTAAGGGAATCAAATTATTGACGGCAGTCCTTACATTATGTGTATGGAAACTTTCCAGGTACAGCCCTCCTGCTTAGCACTTAGCCTACAGCCTGTCCCTTAGTATAACTTTGGCCTTACGATTGGAGTGTAGGGTAGGGAGTCATTCTCAAAGGGTGCCCATATCAATACAGCATTACCTTCTGATGTTAACCAGATATTGTTCTTGCTCTAGGATGATTGAGTGGAGAGGGTTTGGTATGAAGAGAGGGAAGGTTTTACATACATGATGCCTGGCGGCAAGTACAGGCCGGTCATCTGTTTGACTGGCAAGAACACCAAGGAGCTCTCGATTACCTGCCAACACACGGAATTTCTCCTTGTTATGCTGTAGATCCAAAATGGCTCCCAAAATTTCCTGTCCAGAGGTGGGACTTTTATAAAGTGACTGGATCCTGGGGGTGCTGCCTGTATCAGTGGGTGAGTCCGTGGATGAGTTCACAGCTAACTGTGCTGTTCTACCTTGTCGGAAGAGGTGGGTCACTGAAGATGTGATTCATGAGGGCATATTCTTGTCCTCAATCCTCCCAGATCTCTCTGATGCCAGGCTAGCATGCATTTAACAGACTTTCTCTGCCATGCTTATCCACTGTGTCATATCTTCCTTGGAACCAGGCAGGCACAAACTAAAATAAGAAGCCAAATAAAGCTCCCTGTCTTTAAGATGTGGGTATCAGGTGTTTTGCCCCATTGATGGGAAGGTGACTCAAACACCCCCTTGGATAACATTCCTAGTTCTGGTCTCCTGATACTTATCTCCTTCAAGTTCTTCAAGCTCCCATAGTTTCCCATGGATACTTGCTTCCTTCCTCTGTACCACAGCCCCCTTTTCTTATAAAGACAATCTGTGGCATACAGTAGCTCTTCACAGCTACAAAGAGGGTCCTGAGCTCAAATCATTACCGAGTACAAGTCGTCAACCATAGAATCAATGGTGTTCCTTTACTTTGGGTTCAGGACCCAATGACACAATGACTCCCTTGCTACTTTGGGAGGGGAAAGACTGTTTTCACCTTATTCTGGAGAAAGTGTCATTCTCCATAGAATGTATTCAATCATTTCTTGGAATGCGTCATAGACAAGCGTAACGTTGGAGTTTTTATGCTAGAAAACAGGTTGAAAATCTTCTCTTGCTGCGTGGGCTGTGATTAAGTGATAACAGGAAAACATTTTAGCAGAAAAACAACTCTTGTGCATTATTACTGCCTTTTTACCCTCTAGAGCAAAGCTGTAGACTTAGCAAACTTCTTAATGTCAGTACTGTCATCATAATAAGACAATCTGGGATATCATTTACATCGGTTGAATTTTTTGAAGAAATGGATTTCTATGTAGAGAAATACCATTTCTATCTTCATATTTTGAAAATGAATGTTGAATCAAAAAATAAAACATAAAAAGTTAGAGAAAGGGATAGACTAACCCATTGTCTTGTCCTGGAGATTCTTAAGTCAAAGACTCATGCCTGAATTTGTTTGTACACAAGTTTTTCAGATATAATTCATATACCACAAATGTCCATGTTTTAAGCACATTCAGAGATTTGTACAACTATTACTACAATCAATTCAGAACATTTTATGCTTTAACTATATTTTTCCTTTCCTCGTCTCTAGGAAATCACTAATCTACTTTCCACCCCTATACATTTGCCTATTTTAGGTATTTCATAAATAATTTATACATTATGTGCTAATTGTGACTTTCTTCTTTCACTTTAAATACTATTTTCAACTTCTATGTTGTAACAAGTATTAATACTTCATTGTATTCCATTCTTTTTTATTCCTGACTAATATTACATTGTATCTTGTAATATGTAATAATGTATCATTGTGAATCACATTTTATTTGCCCATTCATCAATTTGTATTTGATCATGTCTAGGTTTAGCTACAAAAATGCTACTGTAAATACACACACACACACACACACACACACACACACACATTTTATTTTATTTTATTTGTTTTTGAGACACAGTTTTCCTATGTAGTTCAGGCTGATCCTGAACTCAATATGTAGCCGAGGCTAGACTTGAACTCACAGTAATTCTCTGGCATCAGCGTCCCATATCCTGGGATTACCGGCATGTACAACCACAGTTATTATGTGGTGTGGGAGGATTTAACCTGGGGCCCTGGGCATCCCAGGCAAGTGCTCTAATCACTCACCTATGCCCCCAGTCTCTACTATAAACATTCGTATATGAAGTTTTGCGTGCATGTATTTTCTGTATGTTGGGTATATTTGTAGGAACGTAAATGGTGCGTTATGTGTTCAATCTTCTGAGAAACTGAAAGGCCTTTTTTTAAAAGTTAGCTGTAGCATTTTACCACCTGAGTATCAAAGTTCCAATTTGGTCATTTTATCATTCATATTTGTTACAATTTTTCATTTTCATGATAGCTACTTTTCTGTGTCAATAGTATCCATTTTTTAAATAGCTTCTTGATTGCTAAGGATGTTGAGCAACTTTTCATGCATTTAGTGGTGATTTATCTTTCCAGGAGGATCCATTTATTTTCTTTGGCCATTTACAAATTAGTTGGTTTGTATTTTATTCTTGAGTTGTAAGGGTTCTTCTGTATGTGCTCTGGATGAAAGTCTTTTATCACATACTTAATTCGCAAATATTGTCAAGTACAATAAGCCTTTCTTTGGGTTATCATTTCACTTTCTTTTGATTGTTATGCTGAGTAGATGTGTCATTGGCTGACAAAATTCCCATTTTGATCGAGTCTCATTTGCCTGCATCTCCTTTTGTGGCTTGGGTTTTAGTGTCAGATCCACAAAGGCTTTGATGAACTCAAAGTCAAAGGCTTGCTTATACTTTTTTTCTAGAAGTTTCATAGCTTTACTTTTGACAGATGTGTCTCTGACCAATTTTGTCATGATTTTTATAAGTGATGTGAAATCAGGATTCAATTTATTCCTTTTCATGTGACTGTAAAGCTGGGCCTCCACAATGTCTTGAAAAGATTCTTCCTTCTCCATTGAAGTCCCTTATCGTACTCATCCAAATGCAGCTGACCTTAAGTGTGAGAGTTGATTTTTGAATTCCAGTTTTATTTTATTGAACTGCACGTCTGCATTTATACCCGTACCGTATTATCTTGATTATCACGGACTTCTGATATGTTTTGAAATTGGAAAGTCTGAGACCCTACCTTTGTTCTTTTTTCCCTAAGATTTTTTTTTTTATGTTTTCCGAGTCTTTAGCATTTCAACATTTATTTTAGGGTCAGCGTTTGAATTTCTGAAAAGTAATTCAGCTAAGATTTAGTAAGAATTACTTTGAATTTTCATACAGGTTTGGGAAACAGTGTCAAGTGAGCAGTGTAAGTCTTCAGATTCACAAACACAGGAGTGATTTCCCGTGTTTTTAAGTTGTCTAATTTATTTCAGCAATGTTTTATGGTTTTCAGAACATATGACTTTGTGTTGCTTTGGTTAAAATGATCTCTAAATACTGAATTCTTTTCTGATGCTCTTGTGGATGTAATTGCCTTCATTAAGTTAATTTTGGGATTACTCATTGCTAATACCTAGATATACATTGAATTTCATCTTGTACCCTTGCTGAATATGTGTCTTTAGTTTTGATAAATTTAATGCATTTTAAATCATATTTGATATGCAAATTTATATATAAGTAGAGATGTGTTTCCTTTTTCCTTCTCAGTGTGCATGTATTTTTTGAACTTTATAAATCTGGAATAATTAACTCATTTTAACTTCCAGTATAGTGTTGAATACAAGTGGTCAGGCCAGATGTTCTTGTTTGTATCTTGCTGTTAAAGGGAAGGCACTTGATCACCCACCACTATGAGTGATATTAGCTGTAACTCCTTCATAGATGCCCTTCATCGGGTTGTAAAAGTGTTCTTCCAGGTAGGAATAAGCATTTTTGCCATGAACAAGATATAGGATTTTTCAAATGCTTTTTTTCTGAATTTATTTAGACAAACATATGTTTTCCATCTCTTATTTAATTGATAGAGTTTACTGTATTAGGTAACTTTCAAATGTTAATCAATCTTGTGTTTCTTACGTCATTCTACTTGATTGTTTGTTGCTATGGTATGACTGTTAATGTCAGTCCAAAATTCCTATGTTGGAATCTAAGACTAATACTATATAATATTTAGTGCTGCCTATCATGGAGTTACAGAGAGGCAGAGAGGAGCTCTGGAGATGACTCCATCCCAGGGACTCAACTTCACTAGTGGGGTTTGTTCTTTTATGAAAAGAGGCATAAGAAACTGCTGTGCACTCTCACCACCTGAGGAAAGGTATGTGAAGACACTTGAGGCTCACACCCTCGCTCCACATACCACGTTTGCTCTGCTGGTGTCTTGACCACAGACTTCTCAGTCTCCAAACTAATAAATTCATTTTGTTTATAAATTACCCAGCGTAACTGCTGAAGAGATGAGGTCAACTTGAGGCAATTAGAAGGCACAGCTGGATTGGAGCTTACAGGGGTGTGTGAGTGATTTGTGAGCCATCGAATGAATGAAGAACACCCACAGAATGTAGAAGGCCCAACTGGGAGCTCAAATTGTATAAAAGGAAGGAAGAAGCAAGATTGTAGCAGGTTTTTCCTCTGGGAAAGCTTTGGCCTTCGCAATTGCCTATGGACCCTGACTGGCTTGCTATATGCTGCAGATTTGCATCACGGATTCGCTCCAGTCTCGACTTGCACTTGGCTACTCATCGCTCATCTTCAGTTGCCAACATTCAGTCTTTGGTCTTTGCCAGTATTCTTTGAAGAACTAAGATCTGCAACAGTCTCTCACCGATTGTCCTACAGTCCCAGATGGGTGTTCTACCTCGCGCCTGAGCAGCTCTTGTATGTGCAGGCCACCATCTTGGGCTGTCTCCTCAGACTTGCAAGCCTTCCAAATAGATTCTTTTAAAAAAATTTCTTATAATTTCAGTCAATTCTGCCCTTTTGTAGAACCCAAAGTAATATACCCAGTATAAAAAATTTTGGAATAGCTGCCTGGAAAGACTAAGGCATCTTATTGAACATTTGTTCAATCCCTTTATATTAGATTGCTTGAAAAGTCACAATGTATTTTGTCCATAGATTTAAATATCATTTATTCATATAAAAACAAAGATCACTCAATGATACACTGTCCTTTTTGTTTGATTACATTTTGCCACCTTTCAGTGATCTTCATAATTTCTCTTTCATGGAAGATCCTGTCTTTATTGGTGAAAAAGTGAACAAGGTGATTCACACCCTCATGTGAACAGGTGAACAAGGTGATTTACGGATCCATCTGAAGTGAACACATTATACTACAGAAGGAGCTTTAAAGAGAGCAAAGCAAGGAGAAGTCTGATGGTGCAAGGTTGGGCAAATATGGTGGGTGTGACAGCACATCCCATCAAAGCTCCAATGATTTTTGACATGTGGTTAAAACCCGAGTGTGGTCTCATGTTATTGTGTTGAAACACAACTCCTTGATGAGCAGGAAACTGTGGATGTTTCTGGATGATCAATTTGTTCAAACGGTCCAACTGCCAACAGTACACATTTGAACTGATTGTTTGAGTCCTTGGTAGGAGCTTGAAAAACACTCCACCTTTAAAATCCTATCACTACAAGAGCATAACTTTCCTCTGCTTTCGATGACATTTGAAGTGGATCATCAAATCAGGACCAAGGCTGGCTTTGCACCACGTTGTTTTAAATATCCAGGTACCAGGTATCAGTAGCTTCAACAAGAGATGATGTTACTCACATCAAATGAACACATGACAGGTGTTTGTATGTGCTGCCAAGTGAACTCCTTTGAGTTCATAAGGTGTGTAAGTATTGAATTGGCTTTACTATCTCAGCTTCTTCAAGTGATCATGAACACTCGAATGACAGATGTTCAAAGGCTGTGCAGTCTCTAATGTATGTAACAAGTTTGATTCTATCAGTGTTTTAAGTATGTCCTCATCGATAGCAGTGGCGTTCCTTGACTGAGGAGCGTCACTGATACCAGAGTGATCAGCATGGAATCTTGTGAATCATCATTGCAGAACATTACTACCATAAACTGTATGTAACTTTCCACAAGCTTGACACGCATTCTTTCCTATACAGAAGTAAAAAAGTAAAATATGGCAAAAATGCACAGTTTTGTCTTCCATCTTCAATTGTAAAATCTCAAAACTCATCCTAATCACTCATTATTTAAAGAATGAAGCTAGATTTGTCAGCCATCAAATGACATATCAATAACGTAGATGCAAATGACTCTCATACTTCCAAAAAACGAACGAGTGCCATCTGTTGAAAAAATGTGTCCTGATTTCTCTGGTAATCCAAGGTGCTTTTGCACATAGGTTGCTAACATTTTGTTAAGGGCATCTTGATATTTAATAAGAAAAATAGTAGCATAACAGTTTACACTTAGTTATCCACTCAATCTTTTCTCAGAAAAACAAAGCAGATAGATTACATGTGTGTATGTTTGTGTATATACATTCCTGCGTGCGCACGCACACATGCACGCACACGCACGTGCACACACACACACACACACACACACCCCTACCCCTAGCCAGATAGCTTTGGGGCTTTTCTTCAATTTGTAGGAAATGATATTTTCTTTCTTTCTTTCTTTCTTTTTTGTTTGATACCTTAGATCTACTCTCAGTACAGCATCTTTGTGAAATGACTGATTTGTTCTCCTACTATATAATTACAGACTATGTAAGCAGAGTTAGTTTGAGGAGCCGGAAGGTGGAAAGGGGCAAAGATTGCATATGCTGAAGTCCTAGCAGAGAAAGTTTTCAAAAAATATATGGAAAAAGTGTATCTGAAAGCATCTTAAATGAGTTGTTATTTCTGTAGGACTTGATTTATAAATTCAGCGTGTATTTCATTTGTTTAAAGAAAGACATGGAAATAGTGAGAGAAGGGTGCTGCCGTGTGTGGAGAGCGCAAGGTGGACGGTGTGTCGTAGCTTGGCTTCCTTTCCTGCTTTCTCAGATCTCATAATATTGTAGCTGCGGACTCAGTAATGAGAACTCAGAATCAGGCATTAGCCACACTGGAAATGTTAGTTAAGCTTTTTCTATAACACATTATCACTACTGGATAATAGAGTGACATTGTTAGGCTATTTCCTACCCACAAAATAAAATTGCTAAGCCAACTCTTAACCAAGCCTGAGGTCCTGAGTACCATGGACTCTGAGCTCCTTAACAATATCTATGGCTAAGGTTCACGTATCTTGTGGGCACTGCCTTGTTTACTTCATTTCCTGTGTAATCTGATGGCACAAGAGCTCGTACTTTTCTCATTTTAGTGAAACTAAAGTGGGGTGGGAGCCTTGGCCAGAAGTATCCAGCTAATATGGCAGAATCCCAAGCTCACTCCAGAAGCAACAGTCTTGACATTCAGCTGTCAGAATTGAGACTTGATACCCGTGTGTTTGGAAACTATCTGCTGCCTGGATTCATCAGACATGCTCCTTTCATCATGGAGAGCAGAGGGCATTGAAGTCAGTTGTCTTCTCACCAAGCTAAATTTCATCTTGAACTTGCCAGTCAGAGTGGTTATGATGACAGTTAAACATTTTTTTTTTTTTTTTGAGACAGAGTCTCACTCTATTCCAAGCTGGTTCTGAACTCACTATATGTATTTCAAGCTGGCCTTGGGCTCACAGCAATCCTGCTACCTCAGTATCTCAAGTGCTGGGATTATAGGTGTGTACCACCACACCCAATTAATTCTTGTGTGCTACTGGGGAATTTAACTCAGGGCTAAGCAAGTGTTTTCACCACTGAGCTGCACCCCTCAGCTCTTAAACTTCTTCCAACAGGCAAATTAATCTCTTGGTTCTTAGATGGTGTCTCTAATCCCTAAACAGAATTTGTGTTTTATTTCCTTTTTGATTTATTGTGCAGAATAGAAGAAAGGAAAGCTCTTGTAAAACTCCAACACTGAAGACAAGGGGCAGAAAATTTATCTTTACATGTATTCTTATGTAATTAATTTCAGTGTGGACATGACCTGAGAACTCAGATGTTGACACATTAGAGTTTGATGTTTGTAATTGTTTCAGATTCACTCCCTTGTAAAGGATTAGTCATTCACTGTTACTATCATAACATCTGAAATTCTCTTAGTCTGTTTGCTCTTATAACTGATTACTAGGGACTGGGTAATTTACAGGGTATGGAGGTTTATACATAGATCATAACTCTGAAGGCAGGCAAGACCAAGACATAGCATGAACATTTACTCAGCATCTAGCGGTGGATTCTTTTTTCCCCAATTTTATTGATATGTATAAATACAATACATAATATTTACATTGATCTTGAGTATTTTTCGCATATCCTTCTCCTTTCCCTTTTTGACCCTTCCACACCCACTTTTTCCGCTCCAGTTCTCGTTATTCCCCTCAAGTCACTCTATGAAATGATTATGATCTGGGTTTCTTATATTAGAGAAACCATTTGATATTTAACCTTCTGCTTCTGACTTACTTCACTGAGCATGCTGGTCTCCAGTTGCGTCTATTTACCTCCAAAACCTCAAACCTATCTGTTTTTATAGATGAGTGGTATTCCATTCTGTACAAATGCCACAACTTATGTTGATGGGTATTTTGGTGTCTTCCACAATGGTGGATTCTTGCTGCATCATAATATGGCAAAGGAAAAGCCACGATGAGACTGAACAAGCTAGTTACCTTGAGTGTCTCTGTCTCATTTCGTACACCCACTCATGGCATCTTGGAGACGATAACTGTCGTGACTTCATCCAATCTGAATGACCACCCAAAGCCCCACCTCCAAATACCACTAACGTGAATGTTGGTACTAAGTTTCCAACACACAGACTTTTGAGAGATGAATTCTAGCTATGACAAAATATATATTTCATTAGTCAGTAGACTTCTGATACCTGTCCTGCTTGTGGCGTCAGCGTTTATGTCTATATTTGCAGCGAGTCCAGTTGGCCCTTCCCCAGATTTACTCAATAAAAAGAGTGGCCAAAAATGCAGCAGGAGAGTGTGCTTCTAAGACCAGCTGAAAATATGTCTTTTATTTAAAAGCCTGGCACGGAAACAGTCTTTGTTTAAAAATTAAGTGACACTGGTAAGTTTGGGGAAGAAGAAGAACCAAAAGTTAAATTTCAGATGCCTTAGCTGAATACTGGAAGGTACAATATTTGTACATTCACAGGGTTATCTTTACATCAATCAGTTTTCTTAGGATAAATTTTCATCAGTGACCTAATAAGTGAATTGCTACAATAAAACAAAGTTAAAACTATATCACGTTGCTACATTAAATGAACTTAAATCTATACCACGTAAATATACTTAAAGTAACAGATATGAAGGCAAGTTTAGTTATTTCAGAATTTTTTAACTTTCATTTTCTAATGTGAACTGGTGGGTAAGGCCAGGTTTAAGAGTAACAACAAAGATATAGCAAAATATGGAAAAAAACTTGGTAAATATTCCATTAAAGGTATTGGTTGGCTTCAGAGAAGAGGCGTCAAGATTTAACTACTGCGACCCATTCGAGGAATAGGAAGCTGAGTTAGAGTGGTGACTTAAGCGAAATGACTTAGGTGCGAAAGATTAGTATGTTAAACACTGTGTGGTTTCTCTGACTTGGAAAACCCAGAACACAGACATTCTTTGGAACCACATGAAGTGATAGCCGGAGTTGGGGGAAGGGATAAGGAGGAGGTGGGAGGGTAGAAAATGGGAAGGGATTGTAAAGTCGATATGATACATATGTGTACAAAACACCCAAATTCATTGTAAATACTATGTAATATATATATATATATATATATATATATATATATATATACACACATATATATATATATATATATATATACACACATATATATATATATATATATATAGTGGGGAAGAATTAAGTGACACTAGGTGTGAATAGAAAGAAGCCTGCACAGTGCAGTGGGAAAAGTACTGAGCCAGTATCCAGGAGTTGAAAAATGCCAGAATCTCAGCTGGACTTCGTTCCCAGGGCTGCTAGGGTGCGGCAGTGACCAGGGAGGCCAAACCGTGGTTCCTCGCGGTTGCAGACCTCTGCTGATAGTCTGGCTGGTCCCCAGAGCCTGTCCTTAAAAGTTCAGATAGTACTTTAAAATGCAGCTTGGAAAACTCAGACTTACATTAAAAATTAATCATACTAACTTCTGATAAATAACCAGGGAAATGGACATTCCTACATTCCTGTTATAAGCATTGATATTTTCTGGAGTATACTTGGGTAATATTAAATAAGAGTGTGCTGGCTTTCATTATATTTCCACTGACATATTCATATATCATTTAATTTACTAAATATTATTTATAATACTGGTATTATATTCTATTAAATGGATGTACCATAATTATTTATCAGACACCCTATTACAGTGTTATTTAAAAAATTTCATTACTGTGAGGAAACCTGATAATTAATTGGTAAAACATGCATCTATTTCTTAATTTTGACAGAACACATGCTTGCCTGTAAAAAAATGAAGTAAAACAGAGTGGGTTTTATTTCACTTTAATTCATTTGTTTTCTACTTTTTCAAAAACAGACATGTAAGATTTGTGAAATAATTTCTTAAAATGTTAATATAAACTTTTTAACTCAGAAAGAAAAGAAAAAGCTGAAATTCTTGCTAACATTTCCACAGGTTAATGGGGTCAAACAACAGGGTGCAGGGAGAGGGGATGGGACTGAGGACTTAGGTTATTTTGCAATGAGTTCGTGGCCCTTCGGTGTATGAGGGAGTGAAGACCAAGGAAGCAAGCTTGTTAACCTGCTGATTAAATTCACAAAGATAGACCTAATATTCACCTTAATTTACAACAATGTTGGCCCTGTCTCCAGGGGGAGGTTCAGGTGCACACAGAGAACAGCCAGTGAGGGGACCTACAGTGACTTTTGCTTTATGATTGTAGTAAAATGAATAGCCCTATGTGGGGATTTTTGCCAATGATAATCAAGCTATGGACATTTTACAAAGAGGCATACGTGGACGATAAAGAGGTTTCTTATTGACTTAACTCCTCTACTGAACTCCTTTGTCTTACAGTTAATCTCCAACACCTTCCAGCCTAGGCTTATGTGCTGAGTTCTGTCACCTGAACGTGCCCGTTTCAACTCTATCCTGGGCCTTAGTTTTCTGTTCCAGTGTCATAGAGTAAAAACATCTGGACCCTCTCATTTCAGCTTGCTTTGAGAATTAGCCTTTCACAGCCCAGAACTCAGAAGGAACTGACTTCAGTCACATTTCTTGGAAAGGCTATTGACCCTGACATAAAACATGTCTCATCATAGAATGTCACATTCTTAGCTAGGCCAGCCTGCGGTCCTACAGCTGAGACATTTAATGTCCTAACTTCCCATTCTTCCATAGTTTAGTCTCTTGCTTGACCTTGAACGTAGTTATTCCTGAATTCCTTTTCAGCAAAGTGCTGCTTGTGCTCATAAGAGTTGGGCTTCCACCCAGGAGCTCAAATAGTATTTGGAATCAAACTAACTGAAAACAAGCTCCTGAGATTTTTGGCAAATTAATACGAGCTTCTTGTCTGGCACAGGTGGCCTCTTTCTGTATAAGAGGTGGTTCATCTGAAGTTACATGCAAATTGATCTTATATAAATCTAATAATAAGCTAATAGCTATTTAGAAGAAATTTCATGTTAACAGTTTTTTTAAAATTTTATCGCAATGAATCATTCCTTCATTATTTTATTTCTTTGTAAGCCTGAAGGTAAGGTATGGCAAATCAGGAGTGTATGGATGGAGTTAGTTTTTTGAACACAATATTTTAATAGTATCAAGTCACTCTTACTTTGATTCTTTAAGGCTATACAGAGTGAACTTCAGGCACCATCCTGTTTTCAGGTAAAGTCTGGGGTCACAATGATCATGGTGAGGCCTTTTGAGCCGTCAAGTCTTGAGTCTGAATTCCATTCTTATGTTCTATTACGTAGGTAAATGTACATAAGGGCTAACTCCCTTCTAGGCTGAGAATGACTGGGTCTCACTGTGTTTGGCTACCAAGCTGTCTAGCTACACATGGCTTGGAAAATGTTCGTGATGGTTAATAAGCATGTTCTCCATATTCAATGCTTGATTAGTGGCAGACTCCAGGGTCTTACAGTATTTTGCAAAATTTTAGCAAAGTTAAGCAGTAATTAATTAAAAATGCAAACATAACTGTCAAAATAATTGTTAGTATACAAAACAGTTGTTGTGATTAGCTGTTAGACATGACACGAAACTGAAAAGTAGTGTGGTCCTGTCCTCTGAGATTCTTGGTGACTGGCAAGATAAAGTTAACTCAAACAAATTCACATAATTAGTTTAAATTTAGATTCAGCCAGCATTTGTTGACCAACCATAGGTCCTATATATACATATAACAATGCTATTAATAGTAAATTTTCATAAGTAGAGGGCACTTTGTTTTATACTTTAATGTCATTTTATACCCAAGAATCCTTAGAAATATATTGTGTGATTGTTTCTCTTTTGCATATAATTAAAAGGTGTTAAGAATAAGGTGCCTATCCAAGGTTATGACACAGTAAAAGGCCAAAATCTTGGAACTATTGCTAAACTTGTCTTCTGAAATGTTTATTAAATTGTTCAATTTGTAGGAATTCTAAAATACAATATTCATTAAGTTATGAAAAAAAGCATATAGGTTCAGGGCTTATGTCATTCAAGTATCATTCAATTTTCCATTGAATAAATGTAACTTTCAGTAAGTTTACCAAGCTCTCAGTTCAGGGTAGCTTTATCTCTTTCTAAATTTTATTATTCAAAATGAGTTATAACAAGGGAATACATCAAAATGTTAAAATTGGTTATATATGTTGAGTAGGGTTTGGGGAGTTATAAAAATGTCATTTATTTCTGTTTCTCAAATTTCTGCAATTTTATTCTTTTCAAAAAGTGCTATATTGCCGTTGCATGTTCTAAACTATTATACTAGGTGTTTTTATGCAACATCATGAGTGCTTGGCACATAATTAGCACTCAGGAGTGATAAGTTTATAAAGTGAATGAATGAAAGCTAAATGAATTGTGCCCTGTTAAATAATTTTTTCCTTAATTATTCTTTAGCATGAAATGATTTTAGTTTTTTGCCGCATGATTTGAATAAGCTGTAGGTCAAGGTGTTTGAGTATCCTGTCAATTCAAATACCTAAGTAAAAGGTCACATCTAAAACCACTGAGTCTGACACTACAGTCTGCCCCATCATTGCAACTCTGGAGATACTTATCTTCATATCCAAAACTCAGTATTTTTGGAAATTTAATAGAAATTCTTCAAAAAGATAGGTAGTGGCCACTGGAACCAAGCTAAGACAGTTCTTCTAAACTCTACCGAGAAGACAGACTGCTTCAGTCCAGACGCTCCCCTGTCCTGCCATGGAAAGCATATCTCAGATGTTGCTGTAGATAGCGTGTTCTGGAAAATTCTTCTCACGCGAGACTGGAAATTGTCTCACACCCATCCGAAATTCTTGGCCTACATTTTTCTGCTTTAGAAATTATCTTTATTGGTGTTTATACATATATGAGTCATTTACACCCCGCAGACCTGGCATATGTGAGTGTTCGTGTAACATCTATCTGTCTAGCATCATCGTTATCGTCGATCTGTCCACCTGTCCCCTTCTGACCATTGTTTTCTTCTCTGCCCTCTCCCCACCTCCAAGCTCCCCTTTCTGGTCCTCAGGTCTCCTTCCCATCTTTACAGAGTCTGCCTCTCTGCTTTGCCTCTCCTCTCTTTTTATCTTGCTCTTTAGACTTGCTTATATTTGTCCTACTTTCTTAAATACAAGAATGCACACGGTTGCTTTCAGAAATTACAAAAGCACACCAAAAAAAGCTCATAAGTTTTCGCTTCTCCAAATCAGAATGAGGCTGTCTGCCATCCTAATTGGTGGTGCTGCGTTCTGGGCTTTCGTTGGCTTTTGCACTAAGGCATAAGAACAAGCCCCAGATGGTTCCTCTAAAACTAACCTTTGTGCTCCAGGCATTGGCCAGTCCATCTGGTCTTTTATGCATATTAATAGATTTTTTTTCCATCTGAGCCCTTGAAGTCAGGAATAGAAATGCGCTTGGTTCATGGGTTCCTGTGATGCCAAAAAATAAATCATTGATGACCAAGCTCTGTCTTTCCCCACACATAGCAGCGCCTGGCTGTTTGGAGATGTGATAACCCCTCTGTCTTGTAGTGCTTAGCAGGACTCTGAAAGAGATTTATTAGTCCATATATTAGATTCCTGCATTTCCGTTTTTCATTTAAACTTCTTCTTTTTCACCTTTCTTAACTTTATTTCCTTCTGGATGTGCTAAATCTTTGGAATTACGGAAGATCCTTGACTTAGAATGATTTGTATTTCCTTTTTTTTTAGTTTAAACTTCTCTTCTTTTCCACTTTCCTTAACTTTATTTTCTTTTGGATGTGCTAAATCTTTGAAATTACGGAAGATCCTTGACTTTATGATGGTGACCTGATATGCGTTTGGGAGAAACCTTACTTTGACTTTTGGTCTTATTCTGAGCTATCACTACATAGTTGGACCCTCTCTTTGGATGCTAAGTAGCAAGAATAGAGACCCTGCTGTTAATCAGCTAGGCCGTGTCCAGGACAAACAACGTCAAAGCGTGCTGTGTTGCTAGGCTACAGTAGTTTGACAGGTTAGTTGTATTAATCGCATTTTCACTTATAATATTTTCATTTTTGCAGTGAGTATATTGAGATGGAGACTCATCGTAAGTCGAGGAGCATCTATATTTGCTTTTCAGTGTACAGGTGCTAGAGGAACCAATATTCAAAATAGTTGTCATCTGTCAAGTGCCCCCAATCCTATAAAGATGCCTATAAACATTCCCATTTTCTAGAAAATTAGACTGTCTCAAATGGTTTACTTATTCGGCACAGAGTCATAAACTGTGTGACAATGTTTCCGTCAATGAAAGACTTCATGTACAAATGGTACCACAAGATGCTAATGAAGCCGACGGTGTTCCATCACCCGATGACCTCATACCTGCTGTATCATCATACAGTAGCACTTTGCTCAGATGTTTGTGGGGGTGCTGGTCTAAAGAAAACTACTGCATTGCCTGTCAGGTGAAGTAAGCACACACACCCATATAGGATGCATAATACTTGATAATGGTAGTGGATTATTATGTTATTGTGTTACATGTTTATTATACTACACTTCTTCATGCTTATTTTAGAGAGAAGTCTTTCTACAAGCTTATTGCGTAGCATCGTGCTGGGTTACCTTCTTACGCGTTGGGCTCTTTGTCTTGATTGTATTAGTTTCTCTTGCTCTTCACTTCATCTTGCGATGCTGTGTTCATCCCGACCCCAAGCACAATATGCTGCAAGTACATGTATGTAAAATCTATAGTAGGCTATGCTACCCAGGTTTAATTATACTATGCTCATATAATAATGAAGTTGCCTAAATTACACATTTTCCAAAATGTAGCCTTATTATTGACACATAACTGCATGCACACATAAATACACACACACAAACACACAGATAATGACAGCTATAGGTAAAGAAATCTGTTCCATTATGAAATTTCTACTAATTTTTAATTTTGCTAAATTCTGTGTTACTAAAATGCAGACTAGTGGCTATGGCCTTGTTTCTTGATAGTTTTTCAATTATTGAACCCAACTGTGCCTGGTAACAAAGAGAGCCACCTAGAGGACTGAAATGGGCAGGGCAGGGGTCATGGTGGGCGTATGTACCTCAGCTCCTCCAGATGCGCAATCAAGTGCTAATGGGATATAATGCAAGTGTGAACATAGAAGCTACAGAAGCAGTACCTCAAAGGTGTAAACGAACAAAAGCCAACCAGCCAAGCCTGCGACATGTATACCAGTCAAATAAAATAACTTAGAAATTTATTATGTTTTCCACTCTCTAAATTTACTGCATGATGCAATAATTATTTCATGAATATTTGGACATTTTTCTGCAGTGACAGATGAAGAATTTTTTATTGTGAGGTCAGAAATTTATGAAGTCTTTGAGCATACATTGACAAATAATTTTAGAATATTTGCCTGGAATATATGAATATTAGTTATATGTATTGTGCATTGAGTTCTAGTCTGTGTTGATCTGTCCATGATAGGATAACTTTGTTACGCACGCATTTTTTCTTTTTTTTGTCTCTTTCCTCTTTCGTATTAGAATCAAGCCTAGGGACTTCTTCACACTGAACTATATCCCCAGTCTATATTTTGGTTTTGATTTGTAGACAGTGTCCTGTTAAGTTGCCCTGTTTCCCATTCTGGGCTCAAAATTGTGATCCTGTGTCTCAGTGTTCCAAAATGCTGGGATTACAGGCCTGCCATACATGGCCCAGCTAGCTTAAATATAGGTAATATCTTCATAGGTTTTTTTCCACATACAATGCAAATAATAGAAGTTCTAGTATTTTCCCCAGAGTCTGTGGATTTGTCTTGGATACTTTTGCATTGTTTGTATACTAATGTAATTAACAGGCCAAATAATCAGATTTTCCCTCCAAAATATAGAAAATCCATTCCTTCCTGACCATGACGTGGTAGTTGCAAACTCCATACCCCACCAATGAAATCAAAAACCATTCCCTGGGGACCCTACTACATCCAGAGTGTTACATAGGGTCGTGATTTTTTGCTCAGCATCATTAACCTTTTCTTCATGTATTCCAGAAAGACTCTGCTGTTCTTGGTAGCTTAAATTTTAAGGCTAAATGAAGACCACAGTTTGAAGAGCAATCTTCTGCTCTCCTCCTTTGTCTCAGAAATTTGTTGTAAACGATGCAATGAATAAACCCAGTAGAGAAAAGCATGATTTCCTTTTGTAGGTTCAGATAGCAGACCATAAAAAAACCATATACTTGGCTAGCAGTAAAATCTATCAAAGTTTTTCAACAGCCCCATATTTTTTACATCCCTTCGCTGCCACCAGCAGATGTCTCTGCATATGTTCCTTGATTTTATGGGTGCATTACGACGGCATCAAAGCTGTTGTAACATTGCAGGCACGTTTTTATGGGGAGTGATTTCAGAGATGCGCCATCAGGCTGGCCCACCCGGCCTTCTGTCGCTAGAATGGAATGACAAAGACACTTGACGAAGAGGATAAGAAGTGAGAAAGAGAGTGGGTGGTCCAAGATGTATCTGTCTTTCCTTTACGCTCGGGGAGGGGCTTAGAGATTACCGTCTTTGTCATCTGATCAACACCACCAGGTTCCCTTGAGATGGCCAGGAAGGCAAAGCGTCAAAGCGTTGTCATTTCTGGGAGGAAAGAGCACATGAAGAAACAACTTAGCAGCTTTGGCATGATGATGTGTTACATGTATGTGGTTTGGGAAGGGCCTGTGTTCTAGCAGGATGATGAGAATGATGATGACATCATTGCTGTCGTTGCGTGTAATATGTATGTGATGATGTCATTGCTATTGAGCATTTAGGTTATTTCTTAGAAAAAAAGTATTTCCAAGAGTATTGCATTCGGGGATCTCTTTTTCTTTTCAATTGTTCTTAGTTCTGGTTAGCAAATGGTGCCATGGTTGCCTTGTCTTCAAGTCCTGAGGACCCTTGGACACCATCCCCTTCCCCAACACCTGTCTTCACCGTCTTCAAAGGCCAAAGGCTTGAATGTGTCTCATCACTGCTTTATGATAAAGAAACTCCAAGATGGTAATTCGGAGAAGGACAAATGTATGTATTAGAGAATATGGTCATTTCTCATTGGCTTTAAAAACAGAAGCCCAAGTTACTGTTAAGAGTCTAAGTAAGACCTTTAAAGCATCAAGAAAGCCTCCATTGCTACTGGAAGAGTTACACTTTGCAAGAGTAGGCAAAGCTAGGCTTTAGTCTACACTGCTTTCCATGTGGTGAAAGCCAGTTTCTTCATAGTAATCTTCTCTTTTAATTCACTGGATCTTAACTAGCACTTTGTGCATTAGCTAGATCTTCACCCATCGATTGTAAAGTTAAAGCAGTGCATTTTAATTGAGCCTCTACTGTTTCAAGCTCTATGCTAAGCATCAGTCTAGTGTTTTGCTGACTTTTTGGTGCCGATCAGTCTTGAATATGTTTTATAGGAAAGAAACTCAACAGTTATTGAGGCTTGAACAGACCCAGGAAATGATCTGCTGCCCCTCATGTCATCTTGCAGGTGGCCAAGTTGACGTGTAGAGAGACATACAAGTGATTTATTCAAGATAGGAATCAGAGAGGAGGGTGGCCCACAAATGAAATCTTTTGATGCCTTTTCCACTCCACATTTTCAGAGTTGCTTCTAATTTTAGACTTGAGTGTTATAGTTTCCTTGGCATGAAGATTGCCACATCTTGAGGGGGTCTCATACGGTCAGATAATCCTTTTTGGAAGGAAGTGTGTTTGGGGCATATTGTTCCAGGAACAATGTTTGAGTTAATCTTTATCGTGAACATGACTGGATTGACACTCCAGAGGAGATAACTGGATCATGGGAATGTCATATGCACTTTGTTTTTAAGAGCTGGAGCCCCACGGGAGAAAGGGTCAGTTGGACTGTGGCTTTGGGTGTATATGTTTTGTTGGTACCAATTCCCTATGCTCTACTCTCTGGCTGCCACGCAGTGGGCTGTTTTACTCTACCATACCTTTTCCACCATATTTTTTTTCTGTGCTGGATCCAGATGACTGTGGACTAAATACTGTAGAATCATAAACCAAAAAAATAAACCTTTCCTCTTTCAAGTTTCGGGTATAATGTCATGTGCTCCAGTGGTAGGAAAGCTGACTCCAACCAGGAAGGATGGGTTGGCCCTGAGCCCACAGTGGTCCTCTTCCTGTTATACCTGCTGACCAAGGACACACCTCTCAGGATGTGCAGTCTTCACTAGCTGCTCGGTGATGTTCTTTCTGTCTTTCCATTGTAACATCAAAGACATTTGGCTTCTTCTCAACAATCCAAACATTTGCTATCTGTTTTCATTCCTGTGAATTTCTCTGTTGACATTTTAAACTGAAAAAAACATCACAGATCGACTGATTTTCTGCTTTATCACAATGTGACAGTCTTTTCTCTCTGAACATTAAGATATAAAGAAATCAAAATACAGGTTGTCTTGGCAGTGTTGTCTTAATTATATTTTGTAAATTCTTTGCTTCCTAGAGGGATCTTCTGCAGTTTTCTTTGTAGCTCATAAATTCGTACTTAGCATCTGCTTAGAGTATCTATTATTCCTACCTTCACCTTAGCAAAAATCTAGAATTAGATCATTTTAGTTCACATTTTCTAATAAGATTTCACAGAAGAGAAGAAAAAAAAACTTCATTGAATGGTTAAAAAAAGTAAGGATAACCCATAAAATGAGCTCGGAACTTGTTTTGCAAATATTGTTCTAATCTTTCCAATAGAAGTTTCAAATTCAGGGTTCCTTTCCATTTGACAAGTGAGGAAAACATAGCTCCTTACACCGGAGTTGTGTGTGCCCGTTTTCATGAGTAAGCAATGCCACAACCGGAATTCCAAGTCTTTCCATCTGACATCTGCCCCATGTACCTGTGTTGTGTGCTGCGCACATTCTCAACATTTATCTCGGTCAGTCTTCACGATAGCCAGGCAGAGCAGGCATTGTAGCTCCACTCTACAGATTAAGAAACCAAGGCTCAGAGATCTTATGCAATTTAAGTTCGTTCAGTTAATCTGACAGAGTTAAGTCCAAATTCTCGTTGGCTGGCCTGTGTTAAATTTTTTTCTTCTTAAGTGTTCCCTTAAACTCTTGTGTTTGGTAAGTCATTGGATAGTAGGGTTGCTATGCTCATCAGGGGACTAGATCATTGATGATTTTATTTGCCATTTGGAGGTGGAGACTAGTCAGAAGGGTGGGTCACCGGGAGCGTGAAAAGTAACGACATCTTCTTGCCTCCAGCCCACTTCCCCTTCTCTCTGATTGCTCTCTGCTACGGCAAGGTTGTCTGCTGTCTTCTATGCCAGGTCCTTCTACCATAACCAGACACCTTGCAGGGACTAAGTCCTGTAAAAAGTGTGAGCTGAAATGAAACATCTCTTCCTTTAAGCTGTGAGCATCCCGCTGTCTCCAGCAATGAGAAAGTTACTAAGACAACTTGACTCCAGAGGACATGTCTTTCCTATCTGAGGACTTGTAAGGAAAATAATTATGAATTCTCCTTGGTTTTACTGTCAATTTCGAGTATTTATTTAGGAATTAGGTCATGGTGTTTATTCCGAAAGCAATGAGATATTCATGTTGTCTGAAATTATTTCTGATATCATGGGATACTAAAGAATAAATGAGGACCCAAGGAAAGATCTAGAGCTGTTTATTGAGAGCAAGTGGCGAATGACAGAAGATGGACAGAGATTTCTGTTTTTTTTTTTCCGAGTGTTGCCATATGGAGGAAGGCTTAGCTTTTGTTCTCAATTACTGTCTAGATTAGAACTATGACACATGATGAATGTAAGCCAGAGGGAAAATATTTTGGATGAATATGAAGAAAAGATTTCTAAAAGTGTGAGCTGTCTAAAGATGGGAGAGACCCTCTTAGAATGTGATAATTTTCAGAAGACTCAGAGTGACCACTTGGCCAGGTTTCCTGTAGTCAAGGTCTGATGACATTTCTGGTCCTTAAGGTTAGATAGTTTTCTGGCAGGGGATGGCACACCTTTGTGTTTGCCTCTGGATGCGGGTCTGCTGGTTCTGCAGACCCTGGGATACGTTCCCTAGAAGGTGGCACAGGTGTAACAGAAGGCTGGAAGGCCAGGAAGAGTGGGTCTTTGCTTCAGTCTTCATCACCTCTGGGACTGCCGGTGTGCACCATACAGACGTGAAGGACATTAGTGCCGAGTGCCAGTCCTGGGCTTCTGTGTGTGGCCTACACAAAAGAAAGGAGAGTATACCATTTGCCTTATTCTTTTTTCTTTTTTTCATTTGCATTTGCCTGTGTCTTGGTGCCATGACAATCAGAAAGATGAAAAAAATGAACTGAGTTTTGTTTTGAAAAGCATAGAGTAGTTTCCTTGAAATGTAAGCAAGCTTACCATGTACAGAAGTGGTAGTCATATTTTTTGTGTGAATGGCAGTAACAATGGTAATGATAAAATAATAAGGATAATTGTTGGGAAGTTACTGTATTTTCAGTAGGATTGTTCTTGTACATCTTAAAAGGATGCAAAGTAAAATGCAGCAAGCTTATACAACCAGCTTGCAGAACCCTGGTTCGAATCCATTTGATTTAAATAGCAAATCCCTGTTCAGTTCAACTTGATATTAGAATGTGTGTTCTGATTTTTTTTGTTGTTGAGAATTTCCATATTTATGATACTTCTCACGATTCATATAATAAAGTTTATTAATGTCTTTGTTGTTGGGTTGCTTGTGCTTTCTTTTTCTTTTTTCTTTCTTTTTTTCTTGAGACAGGGTCTGACTCTATAGTCCAGGGTGGGCTTGAACTCACAGGAATCCTCCTCCCCTAACCTCCCCAGTGCTGAGCTTACAGGCATGCATTACCATGCCTCGTTTATGTGGAGCTAGGGAATCAAATTTAGGGCCTTGCACTTTCTAGGCAAGTTGTCTAACCACTTTAATTTTCTCAAGCCCTTGTATCTTTTTTGATGAGCTATTAGAAAGGAAGCACAGTGGGCGTTTTTTGAGTATACCATGTAAATATATTGACTGTCAATCAATAGGACATTGGAAAGAACATTGAATTAAACACCGATATTGGTCTAATTTCAATGTTCTCTTCTTGTCTTAATTTTTATCTTTAAACTAAAATGGTGACTCAGTCTGTGCTCCCGAAAGTAGAGCCTGAAACAACCATTTGGGTTTATTATTATTATTTTTTAAAGAAGTAAGCCCGGGAAGCTGATGTGTAGAAAAAAGGAGGAAAGGACAGTATTAAGATTAATCTTGAGGTCAAAGCAGGAGACAGCCAAGTTCACAATGTGGAACCCCGGGCAGCATACCAGGTTTTTCTCAGAATTAAATATGGACAAGAGAACCCTTATCCATCCACTCTTGCCCTGTTTGTTGGGGGTTTCTCCCAGGAACCCCACTTGCATGAGTCCCAGCCAACTTTCCACTGAGAGGGATGCGGAAAAGCGTACATGAGTTAGAAAACTAACAAAGCACGAGAAGCTTCAGCTGATAGACATGTTGATACAGACATGTTTCAGCTGAAGTCAGAGGTGCCCTTAGAAGATATGGTGTAGCACCAGTGAAACTTGCTGTACAAAATTACTAAAAGTATTCTTTAAAGTGTCCTTCAATATAAAATTTATAAATCCATACACTTTTGATCTGATGTTATATGTAAACACTTAATCTAATTTCTACTTTTCAGTTTGAAATACACGATTCAAAAGAGAAATGATTTACTTCTCTTTACTTAAGACTCAGTGAGTTAGTGAGCCTTGATATCTGAGCCAGATCCTCTAGCTTTGGTCTTGGTACCCTGTCGCCCCCTTCCTGGGGATACAACGAGTCCCCAGTTAATGACCACTTCCTTTCTTGTAGCACAGTCATATTGAACACGGTTCTCTCGAGTGGAGTCGTGAGCCTTCCCAAGAGTCAGCCCAACACGGTTGCCTTATCTGCGGCAGTTAGCTCTTCCTGAAAGTTTACGGTAAGCTGGATCAGGATGGTAATTGGAGGGGCGAGGAGCTTCTTCTCCTAAAAGATACATCTCGCCTTGTACATCTCAGCTCCTCGCAGTCTTTCCCATTGCCATTGCCAGTTCTGTTTTCACCTATCCATTGTGTACAGTGAAGACTTGGAGAGTGATGAGCAGGAATTGCCAGAACATGAAATCCAATAAGGAGACTGAGTCCAGTCTTCTGAACTGAGGAGTGCTGTAATTAAAGCAGTATTTACAATGCAATAAAGACAGAGCTAATTACTAGCAAATGAGATCAAGAGAATGCTCTTTCCCGGTGAAACTAGACTTGGATCAGCATTCACTATAAATCCTCCAACTGTCTCCTTTGTTAATTATGATCTTCATAATCCCCTCCTTGGCAATATTTCCCTAATTTCTTGCTACTCAATAAAAAAAGATTAACAGAAACAGAGGTAGGAGTGATAAAGAGAGCTCAGAATCTCCCTGGATCTCTAACACAGAAGTCCTGGAGAAGATGGATATTGGTAATAACCTCAAGCCAAAAGGACGACATTCTTTTTAATATGCAGGAAGGTTTGATCTTTTGTTAAGGTGCATGAGATATTATATCGATATCTGATTCCAGACCACACATGGATCTGGCAAGCCAGGGGCTATCTTTCCTATATCTTCATTATTAATATCTGTGTTAGTGACCTGTCTTCATGGTCTTTGACTAATCTACATTATCTAAAGAGATTTGTGACCACCATCTCTAGTCTTAACATATTTGAAATATAAATTACTAATGTAGGGGTCAGAATTTTTCTTCTATAGAAGGCCTGGTAGCAAGCATTTGGGGCCTTATAAGGCTATATTTGGTCTCTGTCAAATACCTAGCTCTGCATTTAACAGATTTGCAGCATGGCATATGGAAAGAACACGTGTTTTAGAATTTGAAGATTGTGTGCTAAAATTTTATATTCCATGTGAACTTAAATCTTACATTCCAGTTCCTAAAAGAACTGTAGACATGTTACTCATGTTCTCTCAATCGCAGGGATTATCACTGTGGAGTGCAGGAGGAGATTCAGTATGAGCAAAGTGTTCTGCAAAGGGTCCATGCTAAGCTCTCCATTGCTGTTTATACCAATGATCATAAATTGGATGATAGTAGGCCCCAAAGCGTGACCTATTGACTATTGACTATTCTCTATGATAATTACTGATAAGACAATTATTCTACATGCCTGTAGGATGCAAAGTGAGGGTCATTCCTTTTCTCAAGCTAAACATTGTTTAGCACTTTTGGCTTTAAACACAGACTTCTGTGAAGCAGAGCTGTATAACTATATGGGAAAAAATCTAAGTGTGTCCTAATATCGAATGCTTTTTTCCCAAATCAATGTATTGAGAGAAAGTTTTTAAAGACTAATATGTCCCTTTTCATTTTCTGTAAAATAATGGCACCTAAGGGGATCCCTATGAGTGATTATGAGGATTAAATGTGACATGAAATATTCATGACATGCTCAGTACAAGTAGATCTTCGTCTTTCTGCTCCAGAATCATCCTTGGCAAGATTTGCAGTACGTACACACTTTTGGTCTTTGACATAGGTTTCTTTCTTCTCTGTACTTTCTTCTTTTTATGTATCGAGTATTCTGGTCCCTGAGGCAACCAGAAATAATTTATACACATTAAAGTGAAGGCAATTTTTATTTTACTCTTATTTTTCATTTGATGAACTCCTCTTCCATTATTACACATTTTGTGATCCCTAAAATGGTAACAGTACATTGATGTTAGGTGTGAGAGGTGTCATTGGCTGTTCCCAGGCAACATGATGTCTCTGGACAAGTGAGCTACAAATGGGAGTGGACCACAGTGGGGTAAAAATTGTGGAGACAGCCGTGACTAGGGACCACCAAGGCCTCAGACCATCCTGTGCAAACCCTCCATGATAAGTCAGAAGGAGGAAAAGAAGGTAAGCTTGTAAGATTAGTGGATTTTATCAGGTGAATTATAATGTCTACAGGGTTACGACCTTTACTGTAAAATCCATGGACAAAATTGCTTTCCATCTTTTAGATTTTACAAAGGTGATAAAGCACACATTTTGCATATTAGGTGACATTCCCAGTGAGGTCTTGGGCAGCGTCTCATTGTCAAATGTGCTACGCCATTTTTTTTTGAAAAGTGGATAAATATTTACACTAATGAGAGTAAATGAAGATTAAAAATAGCTTCATGTCCATCCAGGTCATGTTTTTCCACTAAAGAACATCAAGTCAGGTTATGTTTTGACACCAAATGAGTTAGGAAGATGTTTTTAGTTTTTAGAAGTTTTTGTATGTTTGTGTTGCTCATAATGAACTGTGAACTTGAATCAAAAAGCAGATGGATAGGAAATTATGGTCAAGTGTGAGTCAAGAGGATGATACTTCTCACAGTCTTTTATCCATGTAGTTGTCATATAAATATCTCTCAAATAAATATTTAATGAGTGACACCAATATGCTGGACGGGAGATGCAGACAGAAATCCCTATTTTATGTGAGCCTCCCACCACAAGGTCAGGCACGTGGGTCAGATTTGCCAACACTGAAGTTCAACATCTAAAAGTTAAAAGACGGGAGGTTTAATATGGCTTATGGATTCAGAGGATTCAGTCCATATTCAGGAGGCTTCAAGGCAGAAACACCACAGGAAGGGCACAACGGTGTCAGCAAGAGATGAGAGCTTAATCATACACAGTGTTGGAAGGCCACATCTCCATGACCCATCAGGACACAGCTGGGAGCATCTTTTGCTAATCTTCTAGGAATTTTTGGTACCTCCAATGAAGTTGACATATCAAGATTAATAGCCACAGACCCTTTTCTTACGTTGTCTCTTTCCTTTCTTTTTTAGTTAAACTAGCTCTTCTCCTTATCTGCATCTTTTTCTGTAATCTTTGCTGGGTTGACTCAGAAAGAGAAAGTAGTACTTGTCTCTCCTCTACGAGAGCAAAGTATGATTCATTGCTTCCCTGTTTGACTCCCTAGTCAGATAAGGCACTTGAGGAAAATAAATTTAGAGCTTGGATGGATATTCCAGGGAATTGCGTGTAGTAGGATCTTAGCAAATGTTATTTGAGTAAATATCTGTTCTTTTGCACGATTGAAATTTATTTAAATTATAATTTTACAGAATTTATTTAAAGGAGAAAATTTAGTCCATTTCATTTTCTGGGTGTCTGAAGGGTTATCATTTTCTGAATTATTAGGACCAGGTAATAAAGCAGATGTTTAGCATCACATACCAGCTGTGAGTCACTGGTAGTGATGATAATTTTATCTTTTTTCATGTCTTAGCTCTACAAATACTATTAACCTCTTGCACTATTGGGTATTAAAATCATATTAATAATAAAGAATGGTGTTAATCTGCCTAAACATTAAATAATGTCACAGCACATTTGAAGGTTGGGGTACCCACTGGATGTAATTCACTGAGTACAAACTTAGCTCCTTGCTTTTCTGGAGATACAAGACTGTACTGTTTGTAAAATTGTCATTATGATATCTTGGAGTGTGCAATAAAATTAATGTCATTTACCTGACTAGGCTTTTTAAGTCATAAATTGGAGTATAGGTTTTTAACCAGCCCGCTTCAGGGCATATCAGCTATTCAGCTTTTTTTTTTTTTTTTTTTTTTTTTTTTTTTTTTTTTTTTTTTTTTTTTTGAACAGGGCCTTGCTCTGTAGCCCAGGCTCATCCTGAACTCACTATGGAGCCCAAAATGGCCTTAAATTCAGAACAATCCTCCTGCCTCATCCTCTTGAGTGGTGGGATTACCAGTGTGCACTACCACGTCCAGCTTATGCAGTGCTGGGGAATTGAACTCAGATTCTTAGCACTTGACTTAGCACTTGCTAGGCAAGTGCTTTAACCACTAAGCCATTCCTCCAGCCCTAGTTAGTCAGGAATATTTTTTCTCTTTTCACATTTCTCTGATATTTTCTTCGGTGTGAGTAGAAATACTTGTTTAAGAAAGTGCTCAAAGGCTAAGTTGTAGGCTCTCACCTATCTAAAACTGACCAGTCAAACATCTTTGGTTACTTAACCTCCAGGGACTTTATTTGTTGATTTAAAGATTATAGTGAATGGGTGTTTCCTCTCCCTTATTTTTTCCTAACTAACACATGACATTGAATATGATGTTTTAAGGACATTTGGGTGTAGATCAGAGGAATTTGGGCAGCTCCTCTAATATTTATTGGCTGCACTACTTTAAAGCAAGGGCATTGACTTTTCTGTTTCCCAGTTTTCTTAACATTATACAGCAACAACATTTCACCCTCCCTGCTGTGAAGCACTGTCATGAAACACAAGTGTTTGCAAAAGCACTTTGTAAAATACCAGTTGTTAATCTATCTATCTATCTATCTATCTATCTATCTATCTATCTATCTATACCAGTAGTGATAGGGTGGTGTTATTCCCAGCACAACTGCCTGAGAGTTCGAGTTCCACTCAGGCAATACAGATCATTCTATGTTAACTGGAAGAATCTGACTCTTGCATATGAGGTGGCTTATTGGGTAACATTAAGATTTGAAGACGTCTATCTCCTACAGCAATTGAAATAGGCTATAATAGTCCAGATAACATCTTAAATCTTCAAGGGTTCCAATCAAGTGCTGCACACATGGGCAGAGACCCAGTTAGCACCCACTCAGCGATGATTCCTGCACTATGAACTCTAGCAGGGAGTACTAAAACGGGATACTCTAATCTTGCTTTTTGTGAGTTCAGAAAAGATTTTCTCATGTATTTGAAGGTAAGAACAGGGTGTGGCCTCCGAGTCTCAGAAAGCACCTAATACAACGACAGGCTGAAGTCAAATCAAAAGATTGACTCAGTGAAAAAAAATTAGCATTTTAAAAAATAAGTCAAGAGAAAATGGATGCATTTAATAGAGAAGGGGAAAAATTGGGCGAGTCTGTCTTGAGATTTAATGATGAGAATGCTTGGATTCATCTTGAATTTCTCTCTTTAAACCCTAACTTTAAAAAATTATGAGGAACAGGGAAGGTATGGGAGGATTGGAAAGGGTGAGGGGAAGGATTTGTAATTTTGACACAATATGCATATATGCAAAATACTCAAGATCAATGTAAATATTATGGATTGCATCTATATATAAATAAGATGGGAAAATGATAAATTATAGTACAGTGGGTCAGAGGAAAGCCTATAGAAATTCTCAGAGCATTGACGAGTCTGAAGGAGATATTTTATTCTCAGAATTTTCTTCTCCTCCTACTTCTTTCACATATGATCCCAGAAATGAAATCATCCTTTCTCTTGACTACCACAAAAGCTTCACTTAAAAAAATGCAAATGGGAGCTGGAGGAATGGCTCAGTGGTTAAAGCACTTGCCTAGCCATCACTAAGTACCCAAGTTTGATTCCCCAGTACCACATAAGCTGGGCATGGTGGCATGTGCCTGTCATTCCAGCACTTGGAGCTGAGACAGGAGGATTGTCTTGAGTCCGAGGCCATCCTGGACTCCAGAGTGAGTTCAGGACCAGCCTGGGCTATAGCATGAGACCCTGTCTCAGAAGAAAAACCTACAAAAGTATATAAATGTTATTAAAGATTTGGGGTTCCTTTTGTGTATCTTGTAAGTTCTATTTGAATGTGTTGCATTGGTTTAGCTAAGACTGGGCGAATTTTTAACTCTAGGCATGAACAACTCAACAAAGGCAAAACTCTTTTTGTTATTAAGGAAAATAAACAGATAAAATGAAACAAGAGCTTGCCAGAAAACAATTTGTGTAATATCCAGATGGTGGAAATGAGGCAGAAATTACTGCACTCTGAAGGTTATGGTAGAACGATAATGATAGGTACAGAAAATAGTGTCCCAAGGATCTCAGCTTTTCTTTGCATCCTTGTATACAACTTGCCTACTTGATTACTGGTTCTGTTGACCATGTAGGCCCCAAGCCCACCATCAGACCACTATCTATGGGTCCACTGAAAAAGTTACAGTACAAAGGCAAAAGCTTTCCTGTTTTTTGAGAAGCAGCAGGATTCACAGACCTCTGTAGTAGCTCTTTCTGTGTGGGGCTACCTCAAAGGTCACATGCACCTGTCTTCAACTCATCAATCTGCATCCATACTTCCGATAGACTCACAGTTCAAGGTGCTTTTGATTTCACTAGTCCCTCCAGAAGATCACTTTGTTAGCTCCTGCCACAATTATCTAAAGTCTAAATCTTACCTATTACTCACATGTTAAATGACTTATCCTCTCTGAGTTTCTAGCCTACCAGCCTTCACTACAGGCTTCAGACTTGTCAGTCCCTAAAATTTTGATTCAGTTTCTCAATGATGTAAAAATTGTGTGTGTGTGTGTGTGTGTGTGTGTGTGTGTGTGTGTGTGTGTATACATAATCCTTTAAAAACTTGAATGGTGCAGAGAAGTCCATCTTTAAAAAATGGTATCTCTCTTGCTTGGAGCTATGGCTCAGATCTGTAATTCAAGCACTCTGGAAGGGTGAAATAGAAGGATTGAAAGTTTGAGCCCAAACTTGGCAAGTGAGTAACTTAATCAGAAACAAAGACATAAACAACAAAACCCCCCAGGGTATCAGTTTGTCCTCAGGCTGAAGTACTATCAAGACTCTAACTCACATTATCCTTTTTTTATTTTTTAAAAAAGGGTTATTCCTGTTCCAAACTTGTACAACACATGAAGATTAGCATGTACTATCCAAGAAAGAGATGCGTTCGAGGATCAAAGACCTCCTTCATGTTCCCCAAAGCTTCGATAATACCCTGTTAGGGGAACTAGAGTGCGTTAAGTCAGAGCAGAACTTAGCTCTTCAAGTGTCTCCTCTCAGTCTCGCCTGTGTACTCTGCACACATAACATGAGTGACAAAGGTCACAGATTGTCATGGTTTAGATCTAAAATGTCTCTCTAAGGCCTCATATATTATGAATATTGGAAGGGGGGTTGGATCATAGAAATATCCATTGATGTGTTCAGTGACTCATGTGCTGTTGTGAGTGAGGCGGGTCAAAGTCACCAGAATGGTGACCCAGAAGGCTGTCTTCATGTTCCCTCACTCCCTTCTCAATCTGCTCCCTGGCTACCATGGCTGAGCAGTATTTCTCCTCGCTATTCTTCTACCGTGATATCTCAGCCTTGAAATCAGCCGATCATGGATTGAATCACTGAACCATGGACTGAATCAAATTCCTCTTCTTTTCACCTGTAGGTGTTGGAAATTGTGTCTGAGTGACAAGAAAGTTGACGATGACAGAGGTGTTGATTTGATGATGTGTGGCAGATGGCTGACTTCCTTTCCTTCCCAAAGACTTGATGGCAAGTTGACGTTTCCAGTAAGTGTTCCATTTTTTTGTTACTCAATCATACTATTTCTCTGTGACCTGCAACAGCTGTTCTCTCACCAATAACACAATTTCTTCCTGATAAATTAAAAACAATTCTAATTAGGTGCTATAATGAAACTATCAATCTATGTTACTGAGGCAGAAATTTAATGTAGTTAGTTATTGATACCACGAAGTAGGTTTTGTTAGACCAGGAGCAGGATGCTTGACTGACCCTAGGATCCTTCCAAAATATATGGTTTTGATTGGAGATATGTAAGTGATTTAGGACACTGGTTCTGCAGATATGGCCTAGGGGAGCAGTATAATCGTATTAATTATAAAAGTGAATATGAATGTTCTCAGTACTAGCAAAGAGGCCTAAAAGAACACACTAGGTTATTTTCTTTCCTTTACCTTAGTAATAAATCATTTCTATTGAAAAGTTATTTGAGAAGTAAACAGAAACTATGGTTGTATAATGAATACTTTGTAACCTGGATACCATTCCTCTCCCAAGGAATACGTGATCGAACTACTTGAAAATTGTAACTTTCACTTATTATTAGTTTTCATATTCATTGTGCATATAAAGTGTTCAGTAATTGCCCTTAGAATAAATGGCTACAATATTTAGGGTAATTGTTTTAGGCAGCCTGGCTGCAGTTTTTCCTTAGCACTTACTAAAATGAAACACTGGTAATAAAAATCCATATGTATAAATATATGTTTCTTTTACCAATTTAAAAAATACCTGTACTGATATGATAGCGAAAACAGGAGAAAAGAAGTGAAAAATCTGTTAATAGACTAAGACAGTGTTACCATGTCCCCTGGAATATATGAAAAATGCTTTGAAATTAATTTTTTCTAAGAATATCATTGACAGCACACCAATTTGCATAAAATTGATTTTGCGTATAAATATAGTATTATGTGATTGTTTACTTGTTGAGCAACTATGAAATTCTTTGCATTACATGAACTTTGTTTAACCTGTAAAAGAATTTTTAGACGGTTACTTGAAACTTATGTCAGTTTAGGACACTATGGAACAGAGTCATGAGCATTAAGAGCGATTCTCTGTCCTCCTCATGGGACTATTTCTGCAGGGAAAATGGCATCACCTTCTGCTCGGTCTCTATGACATTTAGGTTGAGATACCAGAAACCCTGTCACTGCTGACTGCAGGGAATAGAATATCTCCTTCATATAAGCTACTAAAATATCAGTGACCACCTTGCTCAGAAGTGTATCAGTACCTTTAGCACCTGAGTGATCAGGTGTGCATGAGTAGCAGACTCAACATCACCCTGCTGAGTTCTAGTGGCCAGGATGTCAGGGGGTGTGAGATCTTTGGCCCTACTTTGAATAACAGATTTCCTAAAAGTTGCAGATGACTGGCAGGTAAGCAATTCTCAAGACGTGCTGGCGCATTTCCACAACCCAGAAGCACTCCAGTAGACCCTGTGCGCTGTAGACAAGGCTACAGGATCCCAATATGCTTAAAGGGAAATAAAACATATACTAATAGAATACATACTAACTAGAAAATTACAACCTCACCAAGTTAGTCATAGCTTGCACAGCCTGGGGATATTTGAATTTTTATTTTAATGAAGGCTGAGCAAAATGATCTGGCCAGCATGAAGGTTTTAGTATTGCACGATGCAGGAAAAACACAGAGATACTGCCTAGGTTTTTGTCTATGTTTTTCTCACTATCACTGAGAATTTCTCTGTAAAGAAATTGATAAATCTGATAAAAAGAATGCTAAATTGATTTGTTATGGTTTTGGTCTGGAATATCCCAAAAAGTCATGTGTATTTGGAAAGTGATAGGACCCTAGGGATTAATTGGGGCAGTGGATTACTCTAGTGTGACTTCTGTACTGTTTGGAGGCAGGGCCTGATTGGAGGAAGGGCTCAGTTGGGGGCGTGGCCTAGAAGGGTGTATCTATCTCCTTTGCTGCCTGTTTTTCTTCATGCACCTGGGCCTCTGCCAAGTGCTTCCACTGTCTCTGGTCTCATCCGAACTGACTGAGACCTCAGAGCTGTGAGGTAAAAATAAACTTTTCCTCCTTTAAATTGTGAACATCTGACATGGTGTCTCAGTGACACAAGGTGACTAAGACAAAATTTTATTGGTTTGGAAAGGATCAACTTATAAAGGAGTTTGAAAAGAACTTTTGATACATAATGTATCAAAACATTCAAAAACAAGGCCAGGATGACCAATTATTGGTACTAGATATATTTGATAGGGGAAAAATTCAACTTTTGAGGTCTATTGAAGAAAACAACAGAAACAATTTTTTTTTAAACCTAGGAGCTGATCCTAGGCACAAGAAAATCTGGGTTAAAAAGAAGTCAAAAATCAACGAGAGGCGCTGAGATGGTAGCTAAGAAATTATCCTTACAGATACGTTAGAGAATACCGTGAAATCTGTGGACGAATATGCTATAGAAAGCATGCTTCTGTTATGAGTTTCACTCTTTGAAAGGGATTTAAAGTTCAGTTCTATAGGAAGGCTTGGAGGCAAAGAGATCAGCCAAATCAGAGTACTTTATTCTAATTTATGCTAATTTCTTCCACCTAACCTTAACTTTATGCTAATTTTCTCCCACATAACCTCACAGATATTTTTCCTATTTCTTGCAAAAGTTTCAAATATTAAACAGTGTGTTTTTCCACACCTCCTGATAATTCCATCCACTTGAAGTTTCTTTTTCAGACAGCGAGGGCATCCTGGGCTATTGCCTTGGGAGAGGGATGTAGCAAGACAGAAAGAAAAAAAAAAGAAAGAAAAAGGAAAACAGCTGCCAATCTCCTTCTGGCCTTGGTTTGAAGCCTAAAGCATTGAAAGTGATTGCAAATGCTCCCAGCATAGGCAAAAGTATTTGGAGAAGCCAAGCTCCTGAGGTTGAGTGTCCATTTCCCTGGCTGGTCTTGCAGGTCATGCTTCCCCTCCCCTTCTATGACCACAGACCCATGAACAACACCTAGATCACTAGTCTTATCTAATTAGTATTATTTTTTTAAGACAGAGTCTCACTATGTTATTCAGTTTGGCTTGGAACTCCCCACACGCGGAGCCCAGGCTGGCCTTGAACTCACAACAATCCTGAGTCAGCCTGCTGAGTGCTGGGATTACAAGTGTTGCCCTACCATGGCAGGCTGTTTTGTGGGAGATGGAACCTGAGGCCTCATACATGCTAGGCAAGCGCTCGAACCTCTCAGCCCCGCTTACTGATTTTTGACTGTTCTTTTTTTTTTAACCCACATTTTCTTGTGCCTAAGATAAGCTCCTAGATTTAAGAGGAAACTTTCTTTCGCCAACATAGAATCTTTTTATCTCAGCTCAGATGTCTTTCCAGAACATTCTCTGTGTCTCTCTGTCTCTGTCTCTCTTTCCTCTCTCTCATCTTTTCTTGAATTCAATATCTTTATTTTCCTACTCCTCAAAGGAAACAAACAAACAAAAAAGAAAGCAAACATGAAATCCGCTAATTTCCTTTTTAAAAAATGCTAGGAAAGAAGCCACTTTTAATTTGATAATGTTCTACCTTTCTCTTATAACCTAACTGAGAAAAAGAAAATATAAGAAACTAATAAAATCCCATGATGTCAAAATGACTACATAAAATACTGAAATCTGGAGAAACAAAGGCAGACATTTTCCATCTTAGCATTGAGCCGGCTAACTTTCCTTTCCTCCTTAATTTTGCCAGAAGCCTTTATGACATAAATTCAATTTATAAGCTTATAGCCAAGTGAGTAATTGAATTGACAAGAAGGCAATATCTTCACTGAAGTCTGAGCTGTGTCTTGTCAATTTTTACAAGTTTCTTCTAACCTAATCCCCTTTAACAATTAAAAAAAAGTTAAACATTTTTCATTCTTCTAATATTTATGGAATATCCAATATGCACAAGCCACTGTTCTGTGCCATGCCTGAGATACAGAATAAGCAAAATCCCTCCTCTCAAGGAGCCAGGGTTCTTACGGAAAAGATAAGACTTATACACATGTAAAGATAATAAAAGTAGCAAATGATAAATCCCCCCAGAGGAGTGCGGATAAATTGTTGTGGGTGTGAGAGCCTAAGGGGATTACAGAGCAAAACACGGTTTTAAAATAGATATAAATTGCTCCCTTCAAACTGTAAACCCTGTGAAAGTGTGTGTATTTGTTTAGTGTGTCTCTTCAATATATCTGACTACGTTAGTGTTCTTTTTGCACAGTTTTGTGAGACAGGTTATGGATGTCTTTGTGTGGTACCAAGTTTGCTTGGTTTTTTTTGAGGAAATCTCTCTCAGACTTTTCCCATCCCATGGCATACATGGCCAGATATAACTACTGTGCTCTGTGTGGAAGGTACCGTTTTAATGGACTGGGGCAGTCTGAGCCCTGCAGGGACATCGAGTGCATTAACGAAAAGGACTGTTTTGTCTGTGAAGTATTCATTAAGCTTGATGAAAACAGGTGGGAAAATAACTTTTTGGTGTAGAGAGCCACAAATTTCTTTTCCAAATGCAACTATCTTATGAGGGAATTTTTATAATCTGCTTCTGAGATTCTCTTTCCTGATGGATGTTCATGAAAATTTTATAGTTTCTATTTGCTTTTTGAGCTTAAGGAGTTAGAAGCCTTGGCGTGTAAAGGCCCTGAAAGCAGAAATATTTGAAATGTACAGAAGGAAAGACCGTTCCGGTGGGAGACAGATGGCATGATTCGTTCTAATGGGCCGTGTGTTCCTGTCTGGCCCAGAGCCGAGCATGAATCCTGGTGCCCATTGTTCGTACTGAAAAGGAATTACTTTTCAGCAAAAGGATGTGGGGCTCACAACTCACGTTTGGCTTTTGTGCTTTGTAGTTGTTACAGTTAAGGCCACCTGGATTGCACAGAAGCAAAACTGCTCAAATCAGATAAATTAAGAACAGAAAATTATGTGTGTAATTGAGGATGCTAGTACAAACACAGGGAATCAAGCACACCCTCAGGGGCTGAGAGTGTGGCTCAGTGGTAAAGAGCTTGTCTAGCAAGCAAGAGACCCTAGGTTCAATTTCCCAACATCACAGAAGCCAAGTGTAGTGGTGCATACCTGTAATTTTAACATTGGAGAAGCAAAGGCAGGAAGATTGCTGTAGGCTCCATGCCAGCCTGGGCTCAGTCCTGAGCTTGGGATCATCTTGGACTACAGAGCAAGACCCTGTCTGAAAACAAAACAAAGCAAAACAACACCGTCGGGTCTTGGGACTTTCATTTTCTCAGTGTAATGGGCGCCTATGTCAGTTTCTTTTGCAGGCTCCATATAATAGATTAACCTCGAATCCAAAAGAATGTATTGTTGTGCCAGTTCTGAGTGCATTCTGATTGGACAGAGGTGGGTCATACATCCACCATGCCAGAGTCAATCACAGTGGCGGTGGGATTCCTTTTGTAGATTCGTTTGAGACTGAGCCATGCATTTTCACGAAATCACTAACTGGTTGAGGCTGCACTTGCACCTGGGATCTTCCTGCCTCAGCCTCCCATAGTTCTGGGTTTAAAGCATGTGGCCCTAGAGTCATGAACTAGATGCTTCCTCAATAGTGATGAGTTAATATAGTGATGAGTTAATAGCATTTGTGATGGCCTCTGTAGCACAATACTGCACAGAAGCAGTAAGGTGTAGCGATTAATTGCATAGAGTGGAGTCATGCTGTTGGGTTCAAATTACGATTCTAGGTTTTACTGGTCATGTGACCTTGGACTAATAAATGTCTACTGCTTCAGTTTTCTCATCTGTAAAATGAAGATGATTATAACAATAGTTCCTGTGTCGTAGTATTACTGAGGACTACATGAGTTACTTTATGTAAAGTATATAGAACAGGACTGGACTCATAATACCATATCTATGTTTATTTTTAATATATAACGCTTTTTAAGTATGAGGCTAAAAGAATGAGTATTGATTCAAGAAGCACTTAGCATAATGCTTGTCCATTCTAAGTGCTCTGTAACTTACCTTAAGCTTAATGACCCATAAAACTAACCAAATTGACATGGTCCTTGCAGGCTAGTCAGTACACTCAACACTTCATCTTATATCTGTCCTCAGATTAGGGACTTGACAATTATCCTAAGGCAGAGCTATTTTCATGATGAGATATCCAGATGAAAATGTCTTTATGTGGCTTCTTCAGTGTTAACAGCTAATTTCAAGGGGCCCTTGAAAATCCCATGAGTGGTCTACTTCATCAGCAGTCGCTGTCAATATCTATCTTTGGCTCTTCTTCTCTGCTTCCTGCATTTTTCCCCGTGCTGGTCTTCAGATTGAAACACTGAGGAATCCTCTGTTTTGTGTTGTTTCCCCTTCCTTTCGCTTTCAACTTAGCCTCCAGAGGTGAGTTAATTCAGAGTAAATAGCATCTGTTAACTAAGAAAATATTCTCAAACTCGTATCTTTAGCTCTGCCTTCTTTCCTGAGCATCAGATACTTCCGTGATGTCTTGTGTGGGTGTCTATCAGACCTTCCAGATTTAACATGGTCCCAATCAAACTCTTAGTTTTGAGCCCTTTCCCTCAATACCACCTCAATCTTGCCTTTGAATCATTCGGTTGTTGCAGCAAAAGATTTTTATAAGATCTTTTTCTTTTTACTTGTATCAAATCCATCACCACATTCCATCAAGCATGCCATTCATTTATTCACTTAAACAGCTCATTACTCTCTACCCAATGGTCCTATCGTTGTCCAAGCCACCTATTTTTCTTCTGGAGTAGTGTTAACAGTTCCCAGTCTGTAGCTTAATTGTTTTTGTCCTTGGGCGGCCCACTGCATGGTGTTCGGTCAAAAGCCCTTACCGTGGATTTTCTGGTGTGTCTGCTTTTTCTTTCTATGACCTACCCTTCAGCCTCTCCTGACTCACTGAAGTTAGTCCACATTGACCTTCTTCCCTACCGTTGAACAAATTAAACTCAGAATGTCCTGTCTTTACCCTTTACCATTTTTCGTTATCTTTATTCATTACATGGAGATCTCGGTTTACATGAGAGCTCTTCAAAGATACCGTCTTGACTACCCAATTTCAAATAGCCGCATAGTTTTTTTTTTTCCTGAGATATCATTATCTTTTAATACTTTGCAGAACACTCCTTCACATCTGATATGCTTTCTCATTTACTGATTTATTGCTTCATTTATTTTTAATCTGATTCACACTAGAACAATGGTACTGGGGTGGTTTTTCTAGGTAACATTTAACAATGTCTGAAGATATTTTCAGTTCTCTATAGTGTACTCAGTAGCGCCCAGAAGATATGTACTATCACCCCAAAATGTCTGTAGAGGCTGAGGGTGAAAACTCGATTCAGAATACAGCCACGTGAGAGCAGGCACTTGGCTTGTCTCATTCATATCCTATTCTTAGTGCCAAGAATAATGTCAGGCAGATGCCAAATAAACATAAACAACAAATAAATATGCAATCACATGCTTTTAAACATCTTAATAATATCAAAATATCTTGTAATACATATTTAGTCCTTTTTATTGCATGTTTTTGGTAAAAACTATACACAGAAAAATCTAGAAAGTAATATTTAGCATTGATGGGATAAAAATATGGCTTAGGAAATGATCATCATCAGAACTCCTCCCGCTGTTGTGTTTTGGCTGTAAGAAGTCACTGTGGATGATATGAATCTGGGGCAGTGTGTTCTTTTTGAGAGGGCATTTGCTTCCTGTGAGGGCAGCTGGGGTGATGGTTTGCATAATTGTCTAAAAAACAGACTATCCTGGTTCCTGATCCCCTCCACATCATCTCACACAACTTCTAGAAGTCATTGTGTTTCAATTTCTAATTTGTAAATTTCAGGTAATAATGAAGGTATTTTCCCCATAGAATTGTTTTAAACATTTTTCTATGCATTCATCTGTGTGAAGAATTTAGAACAGAGGTTAGAACTTAATAAATTATCCTAGGGCTCTTCAAATGTTTATAGAAAATGTCTTCTTCTTTTTTATAACTACATAGGGGGCCCTCTGAGGACCTGGACTCGTCAGGACAGAGTTCTTAGGTGACAGAAATGAATGTTACCTAATGGTCTTTTCCTGTGAAACATAGCAATCTGAAATTACAGTGATGTTACTTTAAACGTTAATAATACTAATAATATAATAAAATCGGGATTGTTGTTATAGTAATTTCCCTTCCAAATCCCTGCACATAAGACTCAAGTGAGCAAATAGAATTCCAGCTCTGGCACAATCAGCTCCTTGTCAGAGGACTGGGCACCGCAGGAAGTGAGCCGAGTTGGACACTTTACAGCTGTGTGCCATCGGGTCCTCGGAGCGCTGTAGGGTTCCCTGCTCCTTGCTTCCTCTGTTCTAACCTCTGTGGCTCTTCTCGCTCTGCCTCTTCGCAGGTAGTGAGAATCAATAGGAAGTAATAGGTGGGAAATGGCTGAGTTCCTTGGAGAAATTTCTGAGATAAACGAGAGGCCTTGTAGTTATTATATGACTAATGAATGCTGTTTTCCCTCACTGCACTCAAATGTGGGTCGTATTATTGAATCTAGCCTTGGTCAACTGTGGTATTGATTTCCTTTTGTGATTTCAGATTTTCTTCTCAAGTAACCTTAACTAAAGGCTTGGAATAGGAAACCCAATTCAAATTACACACGGTGAGCACTGAACTGCAGACCTAGATTTTAATTGATGGCTTTTGATAAAATCTTAAATTGACTTTATTTGTTTAGATTTATTATGCCTTTTATATTTTTTTACTGTGAAGGGTTCTCTAATGATTCTTCATTAATATAAAGCAAAGCATTTTTTTTTCTTTTACAAACTCCACTACAACGCAATTTGCGTGCCGTAACGTTCATCCACTTAACTGTCCACTTAAATGGTGTAGGTGTAGAAGGGGCCGTGCAGCCGTCAGTGCAATCTAACTCTAGGATATTTTGATCATCTTAAAAAGAAACCTCATGCATGATTTCAGTTCTTCCTTATCTTTCCTCAAAACTTCAAGCAATCTCCCTTCCACGTTCAATCTTTATAGATTTATTTATTATGGATATTTAGAACAAAGAGAATGGTATAATGTATGGTCTTTTAAGCCTATCTTTCATTATGGCATACCATATTGTAAATCGGCTCCATCAAGATTTCAAATTTTAGATTGTCACCAAACCCCAAAATCTTTCTAGTTTTCTGTGCAGTGTGACCCACAAGCTGCTTGGCTTGGTCTTCTGAAGTCACCTTTCTGTAGCATCGTTTTGGTTGATGATGGGAAGGGCCTTCATCTACAAACTATTTGCCCAGTGTTCTCCTTTGCTACTGGAGGTTTGTATGTATTTAATATCTTTCTGAAGAGCTATACTTGTTTTTTTAATCTCTATTTACTTACTGATTGATTTAACGATTGATTTTTCTCCCACTTTATTGATATGTATGCATGCAATGCATACTGTTTACATTAGGCTTGAGTATTTGGTACATATTACATATATGTACATACACCTATCACAAATACTCAAGCCTAATGTAAACAATATGTGTATACATATCTTGTCAAAATTACAAAGCCTTTCTCTCTCTTTTTGACCCTCCCACACCATCCGCCTTCTCACTAGTTTCCATTATCCCTCCCCTCCCCATTGAGTTCCGTGAAACAACTCTGATCTGCCTTTCTCTTATTAGAAAAACCATGTGACATTTGACCTTCTGTGTCTAACTTACTTCACTGAGAAGATAGTCTCAAATTACATCCATTTACCTACAGAAGTCTCAAACCTATTCTGTCTTTATAGATTCCATTGTGTACATATATCACAATTCATGTATCCATTGGTCTGCTGAGGGTGTTTTGATGACTTCCACATTTTAGCTATTGTTAGTTATGCTGCTGTTCATGGGTATACATGTATCTCTGTTACGTGTTTCTTTTAACTCTTTTGGAAAAATTCCCAGAAGAGGTATTGCTGAAAGGCCTTTTGAGAAACTTCCGTACTGCCCTCCACAGGTGTTGAACCAGTTTCTATTCCTAGCAGCAGTGTAAGAGGATTCCTCTCTTCCCACAGCCTCACCAGCTTTGTTTGCTGTTCAAGCTCTTGATGTAGGCCATTTTCTCTGGAGTGAAGAGCTTATATATGGAACTTGTGATAATATAACTGGATTATCAACTTGTAGCTTAGAGAGTTGATTGGCCTGAGAGCGCCTGTAAAACTAGTGAATCACGCTTCTGAGTGGGTTTGGGCGAGTCAAGGAGGTGTGACTTTGGATTCTATACATCTCGCTGCATCTTGGCTGTTTCTGTGCTGTGCTTTACAGTCTCCATGGGCTAAGGGGCCTTTTTCCATCATGTCCCTTCACTGTGGTATCTTTGGCTTGGAGCCAGCAAGCCACGAACTGAACCTACGGGAACAGTGAGCCAAAATAAAGCTCTCCCCCTTCAAGTTGTGGGTGTCAGGTTTTTTATGCCAGCAACGGGAAATCCTAAGAATGCTAATAATGTGGCCACAGGTCTGCCAAGTATAAGAAGCATTGCTTTGGGCTTTCTCTTTTCCTGCCGCTCTGTTCTCTCCTATAGAGCTTTAACAACATTGGTGAATCTCTCCGTAACTTTGTGCAGTGAAGAGTATCTTCATGGAGAACACTATAATCGTCTAGGGAACCAAACCTCTCTGTTTCTAAAGGACTTCCAAGCCAACTTCAGTCTTGGTTGTTCCTGAACCATTGGTTTCCGACTTTAATCTTCTTGTGTAACAGTTAGTGTAGGTATCAGACGATCTCCTGAGATGTACAATCGTGCCAGAAAGTAAGAGAATGGCATATGAGTTACTCAGTAAATTCCTAGAAACAAAATACCAGTTCTCAAATCTAAGCATGGACATCTATTTGGTAACTACTGTGTACTGGCTCACATGTGGGGGTATTATGAGAATAATAAAGTTAGTAATCACAACATTATATAGATTAAGATCGTATTTTAATAAATATTTACTTCCTGATTGAGACCAGTGCGAAGAAGGTCATGTATTATTTCTCTTTGTTTGTGAATTTAGCTCCAATGATGGTGACAATATTAGGCATTAACTGACACGCTAATTACATTGTTCTAAGCACATTGCCTGTATTACGTCATGTAATGCATAGAGAATAACCAAAAATATGAATTATCGATATCCAGATTTTATAGATGAGCCCATTGTGGTAATATTGTCTTCTAAAGATTACCAGTTTCATTCCCTCCACTCATGTGGCTGAACTCTATATTTTGGTTCCTCAATGGTTACATGGAGCCACAGCACAAAACCTGACTAACTAGAGACTTGGAAGACCAATCGGGCTCCTATCTTCTTCACACTGACCCCAAATGTTCTCGACAGTGGCCTCTCCATCAGCCCCTGTTATTCTGTGAGAAGAATGTGTAGACAAAGTTCCTGGCAGAACTGTGTTGAACGTGTAGCAGAGATGAGAAAGAAAGATGTATGTGTTATTCTAAATCACCAACCTAAGTTTCCCTATCTTAATGACTACAGTTAATCAGCCATGAAACACAATGTTGATCTAGAACCAGAGTTTTTAAACTATTATATCCAATTTCTTGCTATAATATATAATTCTTACTATAATATACTTTCTCTCTCCTCACTTAAAGATGAGACAGTTAGGATTTTTAGTGTTTTTAATAATTGCTCAAATTTCCAGATTTAGGAAATAAAAAAAATCTAAGTCTTGAATGCAGGTCCGTGTTGTTATATGTTGTTCTATAATGCCTATTTTAAAATAAGACAGTTTGTATTGAAGATTTTGCTGTGCAAGTTACACTATAATAGAGTTTAATGAATAGAGGTATAAAAATACATGCCTTGAAATGACACTTTGGCTGTGTGTGTAAAGTGTTTCACAGAAGTAGTGACACACGTAGATGCGCTCAAAGTCTTTGGTATGACTTTGAGTTAATGACTGCTTTTACTAGATCTGTCTGGATCAAAGAGAAAATCAAGTTACATAGGAAGAAAATGTGGACTTCATCACTGGAATCTGGGTTTGACCAGAATGAGAAACCAGAAAGCACTCAGCTGGAGCACTCAGTGATATCCTGTCAGAGGTTCCATGATTCCATCGCCAGATAACTCTGGAACATTTTCATCCCAGAGTTGGCTCTGTATGTAAGGAGGATAGGAATATTTACAAAGTCCTCCCTCCTCAGTTCTCAATGAAATTAAGTCAGTCTTTCTTTTTTCTTTCTTTCTTTCTTTCTTTCTTTCTTTCTCTCTCTCTCTCTTCTTTTTTCTTTCTTTTCTTTCTTTTCTGAAGTCCTTCAACTTCTTTTGTTCCCTGTTTTAGAGTTACTGTAATTCTGCCTTCGTTTTTCTATTCACATCTGGCCTTTCTTATGAGACTGGCATCTTTCTAAAAGTTGGTTCTGAGTCTGGTCTATTTCCATATATTCTCCACTCCCTAGCCTTTTGACTTGCATATATAACAAATACATGCTGAATTAGTTAATTAGATCCAGGTTGCAATTTGAATTGTCATTCTGGGGTATAATGAAGTTTTAAAGTGTGATTCTGGAGCACCTGGAGAAATCAACTTAGACTTAAGGAGGATAATAGGTCCGCACAGATTAAAACTGAAGTTTTAAGCTTTATTACCTTCAGGATAAGGAGCTAACATTAGTAGAAATGGTGAATCGAATGTAGGGAAAGGGCAGCCTGTGCCGAGAGAAGGTGACAGGGCTTCCGCTCGGGTGAAGGCCATTACTGCTGTGTGGGTTGTGGACTTACTGTTGCCAAATCCTCCAGTTCCTACAAGAGGAAGTGGACATTCAGACTTGCTGTGAAAGTGTTTCATCTTTCAAGCATGTGCAGGCCGAGCAAACACTGTATTCAGCCTATGGGACGACAAGCTTGAAACTCTGGAGAAATCATTCTTAAGCTTTAAACACTTCTTGTGTTCTGGGTTGTTTGTGTCCAAATAAATGTATTTCACGAGAAAATAATAGACTGTATTTATTCTGAGAATTGTTTTTACCCACTGTCATCTTCTTGTATTTTTTTTTTTTAACTCAAAGGACTCTAAAAGAGTGGTTATTTGTTGAGCCCAGTCTCTGAATCATAATTTCCAGAATGTTTTAAGAGTCCCACAGGAAAGGTGCAATGTAGCTGTAAGATAATTGCTGTTGTTGTTTTTAATACATCTTTTCTTTTTTTTTTTTTTTTCACCTTTAAGATAAGCTTGTGAAATGGCCGGCTAAGAGCCTGGCTGCTTATTTGAAAACAAGCAGCCAGATCATTTGGTGCCGGTATACTTGCATTTATATTTTTAGGATACAAAAATAGAAAGGTCCAATCTAAGTCCAGCTCCTTTCTTCCAGCCCACAGAGCAATATATCTCCTTTTCCTTCCATCTGATCACTCCTGACATCTGTGCCATAAATATGGATTAGTTAACGGCCCAAGCACCAAATTTCTTTTGTTGCTTCTAACTCATAAAAACTATCAAGTGTGGTAAAGGAAAGAGACCTGTCTGTAAACGCTAGGCTACATAAGAATGTTATCGTGTGGGGGATGGGTGTGGGGGGTTGGGTGTGTGAATTATCCAAGCTCAGACTAAGATGTGGGGGATGATGGGTGTGTACAGAATTTTGTTACAAGTGCTGGGAAGTTCAATATCATTCCTCATAAAATTCCAAGAAATCCTCACATGTGGATGGTGAAAAGTTCAGTTTGAAGAGCTACATTTTGTTTGCTGAGAACGACTAATTTAGTATTATTTACTTGCCCTGAATCAGTAGAGGAGAGATAAGAAACTAAAAAAAAAATAGTGGCACAATATTTATGATTTGCTGTGCAAAACTGTACAATTTAAGGTTTGTTCTTATTTTGCACAAAGGGAGAGAAACCACAGCTATGAGCTTTGTCCATTTATATGAATTTAGGTTTGTGAATAACAGACATCAGTAGATGTGTCTTTTTGACACCAATTCTGATCCCTTGCCTAGTCGAACTAAAGTAATTTATATCCAATAGTATGCAAATCAGAGCAAAATTCAATAAACGAAACAAATGTAACATATTGCTATTTGAAGGTGATCTTAACCTTTACATCTAATCACACAATGTAGACATTTCGTTTTCATCGATAGTCTTTAAAAATCATTCTTTATAAATAGTTTAAGGGCATTAATTCAACTACCAGAATATTTACTCACAACATAAAACTATGGACTTAACTCCAACTGGTCGTCATGCTAAATGATCTTGTTTGCTTCGTACACAACTTCATTGAATTTGAAGAAAAGGTAAATACATGTCTATGTGACAGATCTGTTAGTGTTATTTTAAAATTATCTTTTGAAAAGCATTAAACATTTTCTCCCACTGGGGTTTGGCGGGTCATGTCCTTCATTTTGGTGAGGAGGAGAACTCGTGCAAGAAAGAGTAAGAGCAATTACTTCAGAGTTGATGAGAAATAGATCCCTTCTGATGGCCTTGCCTCCTCCCCCTGGTCCCTTCAATGCTACACGGTGCTACTGTACAGTGTGGACGGCTCAACAGAATTCTCAAGAGAGGAAAACACTATTTCTCCCATGAATATCGTGCAGTGAATGGGAGATAAAAAGTGGACTAATTTTATTTCAGACTATGTGACCAGGGCCTTGTTCTGTCTCTGAGTTTTATAAATGTTCTACACAGAAAATTGAAGCGTTTGGTTTAAATTTTTCATGCCCTTTGGGGTTTATTCCAAGGTAACGTGTTCTGAAGACTTGTCTCAGCCAAATACTAACAAAAAAGAGTAGTTGCCTCCAGGATCTATGAGGGATTTTTCTCAGGACCTCTTTGGGTACCAAAATCCGAGGTTGTTCAGATCTTTTACTTAAAATAGTGTGAATAAAGACTAGGGTTGTAGCTTAGTGACAGAGCATTTGTCAAATGTGTGATGCATGCTATCTGTACTACAAAAAATCAAGAATGAAATGGTGTAGTGTTTGCATATAATCTATATGCATTTTCCTATGTACTTTAAATTATCCCTATTTTTAAAAACACTGAATACAACACAATACTATGCAAATAGTTGTTGTATTTTATTGAGAGAATAATTATAAGAGAAAAAATATGTGTATGTTCAGTACAGCTTTTCTTGTAGATTTTGATCTGCAATTGGTTCAGTTCATGGATGTGGAACCTACAGCTACAGGGGCCAACTTTACACTGATGATGGACCAACAAATGTCTTTCCATTGAAGAAATATATATGCATTTTGGTTTGGGCATTCTGTTTATCTATGGGAACACTCTGAGTAATGGCTCCAGCCCTGGGCCAGAGACTCCGGAATTCAAAGATCTTTGCATCTGACCTAATTTCTCTTATCATCCTGCCTCCCTTAAACAATTTGGGCATTTGCTCAGACTTCACAAAGAAATATAGCTCTCTCTAGTTAACCATACTCCATAAAGGTCTTGCTATGGTTGGGTCTGGATTGTCCCCCAAAAGCCTATTTATATATAGTGGGGTAACACTTGAACCAGGTGTTACTGGAAGGTAGGGCCTGGCTGGAAGGGGAAGATGCTTGGGGTAGGACCTAGAGTGATTGTGTCAAGTTGTTGAGATTTGGAGGTTGTGCCCAAGGCAGAGTTTTCAGGTATGTGTAGACTAGCTGGCCAGGAAATGGGGGAGGGGCACACACCCACCGTGAGTATGTGGGTCACAAATGATAGCTTGAAGTAATTAACGGAAGTGAGAAGAAACATTGCTGCAGCAGCCTGCAGCTCAAGCTTTGCCTGATTCTGCAGACATGAATTTGTTCCTGCTCCCTTGGCTTCTGTCTAAAGGGGTGAGCAGCTCTCCCGCCTCTGCTGTGTGCTTCCACCATTGCTGGCTGCCTATGAACAGACTGTGTGAGACCGTCTTAAACTGTGAGCTAAATAAATCTTTCCTCCCTTAAATTGTGAAACTGGGTATTCTGTCACAACAATGAATACCTAACTGAGACAGACATGGACACTTGAGAAGTGGAGCTGTTGTTGTGACGTCACCTGACAAAGTGGTTTGAAGGCCTTTGTAACCTGTTTGTGGGAGGAAGTTGGAAAAGTTTGAAGATACCATCTAGAAAAGCCTTAGAATGCTGTGGTCTAAGCTTGATGAGAGATACTGGTCAGAGTTCAGGAGACCAGAATGCTAATAGAAGTATGGATTGTAAAGGCCAGTGTAGTGCTTTGGATCTGGTGTGTCCCTCAAAAGCCTCATGTATCTATGGATACTGTGTGGTGTTGGGAGGTGGGGCCTGGCTAGAAGAGGTGGATGTTAGGGTCTTGCCTGGAGGGGTATGTGCTGGTTCCATCCTTCCTATGAGAATTCTCTCTGTTCTGCCATGTTGTTGTGAGGATCTCTGTCTCTGGAGCACTGGCTCAAGCTCTGACTCTAGCTGTGACCCCACCACATGATTCCACCATTTTCCATCTGCTCACCCATGAATGGACTGAGATCTTCTGAACTGTGAGCTAACATAAATCTTTCCTCCCTAAAATTGTGGATGTTGGGGACATTGAGTCATAGTGATGAAAAAGTAACAAAGACAGCCAGGCTAAAGGCATTTTAGATAAGAACGAGAACTTTATTGACAATTAGTCTAGAAACCCTGCGTGCTATGCTCTGGCCAAAAGTGCATTGACATTTTGCCATTATCCATAAACTTTGACTGAAACTGAGATTACAGGTTGTGTACTAAATATGGTAGAAGAAATCTCAAAGCAGTCCAGCATTAAGGCTATCACATGGGTACTGCTTGTGGGTTTTAGCCAGCTCTACACCGAAAAGCTGGAAAACAGGACAGAGAAAAATTGTATAAAAGCTTGCAGTTTTGCAAGACTGAAAGGAACTGCCAAAGTGGGCGCAAATGCACATGGATAGTAAAGAGATTAGCATTAAAAAGAAGCCAAGTCCTTGGAATAGAGACTACGAAAAGATTCCTTGAGAATGTCTCAGGTGTCATCAGGATCCTATCCTTTACTAATTAAAGAATGTAAAGGCAAAAGGTCTTATTCTGAGAAGAGTACCCGAGGGCATCCAATAAGTGCAAAAGGAGAATAGTTTACCAGAGTCCAGCTACCTGGAGTTCAGCCATCCAGACACATGGAGGCTGAAGCAGTCAAAAGCCGGAAGGGCCAGTCTACTGCTCCAGCCAGTGGCAGACCTTGGCATCATCCGCATGGTGCTGGTTTCACAGGCACACAGAAAGCCAGAGTTGTGGGCTCATGGAGGTTTCCACCCGGATGTTAGAGGAAACCCTGGAGGCCAGGAAGTGGGCCCCTGCGAGGGCTGTGCACGAGGTTGTGAAGGAGAAGCTTGAAGTTCAGTGGAGACTCCAGAAATTTGGAGATGCCAGAAACACGAATCATTCACTGAGAAAAGCCACAGGCTATGGGTGGAGCCCATCCAGAGGAGGGAAGACGGAGACTGCAGCCAGCAGTGCTGTAGTGTCAGAGCCAGCCGGGCCCTTTGGCGCTCTCATCTTGCCACAGTTTGCACCAAATGCTGGACATGAAGCTACAGGATTTAACCTGTGTCCTGCTATGTTTAAAACTTGCTTTGGTGCAATTTCTTTTTATCCTTCTCTTCCTTTGGAATGGGACTATTTATCTTGTGTGTGCTAGAACTGTTTAACTTTTTGATTTTCAGAGGATCTCAGAGCTCAGAGATTGCCTTGAGTCTCAGAGGAGATTTTGAACTTGGCCTTTTTAGCAGTTCTGAAGCTGTTAAGACTCCGGCTACTCTTATAAAAGGGCTCAATTATTTTGTGTAAGGAAGCAGGCATAAGCCTTTTGGGGGCCAGAAATGAAATTCTGTGCTTTGGACCTAGAGTGTCCCCTAAAAGCCTAATGCGTTAGGAGGTAGTAGGGCAATTGTTGAGCACTGTGTGATTGGAAGGTAGGGCCTGGCTAGAAGGGAAAGGTGCTTGGGGTTGGACCTGGAGATACTGTGTCAACTTGTCAAAATTAGAGGTGGGCATCATCCAAGGCAGAGTTCTCAGGTGTGTGTTGTTGACTTGCTGGCCATAAAGTGAGAAAGGGTCACTTACCCGGGGATTGGGGTGCCGAATCAACAGCTTGAGGCAATTCAAGGGCATTAGAAGAAACATTCCTACAGCTTCTTCCTGGGAAAGCTCTAGCCTTGCCTGAGTCTCCAAATATGAGCTTACTCCCGCTTCTCTCGACTTTCAGTTGGCTTTTTGTCTACAGTGGGGTGAGCAGCTCTCCGGCCTCTGCCATGCGCTTCCAACATTGCAGGCTGCCCATGAACAGAATGTGTGAGACCGTCTTAAACTGTGAGCTAAATGAACCTTTCCTCCTTCCCATGGTGGATGCTGTCAGAGCAGCAAATGTATAACTAAGACTGGGTACAGTACAGAAATACCTTTTTGTGTAGGCAACACCTTTGGGATTATACTTCTTGAACCTTCTTGCCTATGTACCCCTAAGTTAAGAGGGGAGTAAGCGAGTAAGTAGAATGGGGAAAAATACAGGAAATTGAAAGGTCAACTTAAAAAGGAACATGAATAATGTCTAATATCTATATTCTAAAGCCTATTTTTAATTGCTGAAGTTTATCTTAAAAATTCACATCACCATTTAATATTAATATGCAATGCTAAACTATATAAAATAAGGTATAATTGTAATATCTGACTTGAATAATACATGAAGTATATGGAGCATATTAATATTTACAGCAATGTGATTCTTAGCGATTCCATAGAAAAATTTTCTTCTACACAGATGAGTAAAACGGAATGCTCAAGACCTTAGGTTAGTTTTATTGAGTGATTTCTACTCATTTTATTACTGATTTCTCCCTAGCCTCCTCCCAGCCCCTGCTCAGAGGTGTAAGGAATGCAAATGTCTTATCAGGTGTTCGGCCTACTTACCTCAGTTGCCTTAAATACTTGCTCAGAGGCTTGGGACTTTACATTTTTCATATAGTTTTTACTTTTAATGTAATACATCCGCTTTATCCCTTCCCTTTTTATGATTGTCCATAGGGGCAATAGAGTAAATTCACAATCAGGAATACTGTCACATGTAATTTCCTCAGAACTGGCAGCCAGAGGAGGAGGAGGTGGAGGAGGAGGAGGAAGGAACTTTGAAAGAGGTTTGTGGAAGTGAGATACTTCATCTTCTTTTAACCACACTGAAGCTAGAACATCATGCAAAATGAGAAAATAAATTTTAAAAAGGAATAGGCTATAGTTAAATCAGTATTGATTATTTAGAGTGAAAATGCTTTATGGGAGGCAGTAAAATCTTCTAGCACCCTAAGGGAAAATATGTGAGTATAAAAGTGGAATAAATTACTACAATTTAATCACTTGGTAAATAACTAAAATACTGTTGCTGGATTTATGGTGTCAGAGAGCAACTACCTGTTATGTACCGAGCATGCGAATGATTCAGGGGGATGGATTAGAGTGGCTGTGTAGGCGCCCCTGCAGCCCAAGCAGGTTTTAGCATCATTTTTTGTGATTCATTCTCCTATGAAGATCTGTTTTAAAAAATGGTCTGCTTGAATGTGTAGCACAATACATTTTCATTTAAAGGAGTTCATCAAATTCTGAAATACACATTTAGAAATATTACTTACCTGTGCTGTGATGATTTTTTTTTTTGAAAATATTTATGATTTTGGTTTGTTTTCCTCCATGCCAGCCAAGACTAGCCTTTTGGCTGTGCCTTTATAGCTGCTGAGATTTGACTTTAAAGTGCTTTGAGGCAGTATCATAATTATAATAATTGTGCTCAGTGACAGAAATTATGACTCTTCAGATGTTTTCTAACTTAGATTACCTTTATAATGATAAACAATAACCTGAAGAAATAGAGAAACAAGGCCTGCTCAACAAGCCTCTTGTCAAAATTGTAAGACAACACTATGTTAAAGTTTTTCTTTCCTGGGAAAATCTGAAATTTTTAAAGCTTTTAAAAACCTTTCCATCAGAATTCGTCTCTTTCATATTATTTTTAAGAATTAATTAAATATAGTGAAATAGATTAAGTTTCACTAAAGGATAAGAAATCAAAAATTGTGTTTAGTTATGATTTATACGCAATATGCACACAAGTGCAAGTATATTTATATTAGAATCAAAATATAAAGGATTGCAAAATACAATGTCCAGAAGAGATAATAGTCAGCAATAGCATAGTCACCCTTTACAATATTTATTTTAAAATCATGTTCATTTTTTAGTGAACTTTACACCTTTTTCTCATGTGCCAGAAGATTATTTTCAGGAGTGACCGCAAGGAATGAGACTATGTGAGTTGCACAAGAGAAAGGAAAGTGCTAGTGTCAGATAAGTTAGCGTGTCCATGATCATTGAGGGTCCGCCGGACCTGATCCTTTTAGAGATGCTTCTAAGTGTCCTGCAGAGTTATTTGCTTAAAGAAAAGAGTAGTACTTATTGTCTGAATCCCATCTGTGATTGGGAATGGACTATTAACAATTCCCATTGTCTCAGTTACTTTTTTGTTGCTGTGACTCAATACCTGACACCCACAATTTTAGGAAAAGGAAAGGTTTATGTTAGCTCACAGTTTCAGATGGTTACAGTCCATTCAGAGGTGGCTGGCAGCAATTGAAGTATATGGCAGAGGCAGAAAGGTGGAGGCAGCTTCCCCGGACGTCACCAACAGGCAGCAAGTGCGACTCCTCGAGAGTAGTCCAAGTCCCAGTCTTAGTCTCTCCTGCATAAGGGTATCGAAGGTGTGGCCACTGCACACCTTTAGTATTAACTCACACTCCCCTAATCCCAACAACTGCAGTCCACCCCTCCAGGCCAGACCCCAATCCACCAACCTTACATGGCTCCATAGACAATCCATAACATTAAAATACATGAGACTTTTGGGGGACACTGCAGATCCTAACCACAACACCCATGTTTAGACTCTGAGAACTGACATGATAGATGGTTTCTCCCAGGACTTCACACAGAGATCATAGGGGATTCCCAGGAAAGAAGGTAAGAGATTTGTGTCTGGGGTCTGGGATAGAGTGTCATCAGGAGATGATATCTGTGCGTACCTGTTGGTTGTAGTAAAATATGTGAAAAGAAACCAAAATAGGCAAAATGTGTTTGAATCAAATGGATTAACACATGCAGTGTCTTCAGACCAGTAGAAAAACATATATTAAGTACTGAATAGTAGTAAAAATTTAAAAGACGGTAAAGAAGATGTTAATGGGACCAATAATGATAATAGTGACACACACAACAATGAATGTCATGGTTTCTAAGCAACTGTACTTTTTGTTTTTCAAGACACGTTGAAGGTTGTAAATATTTTTCTCAAAACTGAATTAGTACCACAGATAACTAGGATCCACTCAAGGTAAAACTGAATTGCATTTTGTCTTGTACAGCTCTGTGAACTTATAGTGATTCAATATATTATTAACATACTGATCATAATGTGTATGTTTGGCTGTTGTTCTCTGTTGTGGTTGGGGTATGGTTGGAGAGTGTCCTTTAAAGTTTTGTATGCTGGAAGTTTCATCTCTAGTGTGGCAGTTATGTGGTGACTGAACCCCTGAGAGGTGCGGCCTTGTGGAGGGTCATCAGGTCGTAACAATATTATCCTCAGAAGGCTTTATGGTGACCTGAGAGTATGAGTCAGCCTATGGAAGTGTGAGTTGTTGTTATAAAAAGGGTGAGCCTTGCCTCTAAATCCCTCTGTTTTCCTGTCTTACTATGTCATCTCTCCCTCTGGCTCAGGTTTCCACCTGTTAGCCATGCATCACATCGCGATAGAGCCAGTAGCCCTGATGAGAGCCAAGCAGACACGCATGCCAAGTGCTTCAGCGTCCATAGATGCGTGCTATTGAGACTTTTTTCTTTTTACTATCAGCCTCTAATATTTTATTTTTGTAACAGAGATGAATGAAAGCACTCGTGTTTTTACAGTTAAAATAATACCAATGTTGTATCTTAAACCTGCTCAGCTTGTGTACCACCATTCACAATTTTATATTTTTTCATACCATCTAATGAAAAATTGTTCTGAATTTATGTATGTTTGTGATACATCTGCATTCAGCTTGAGAGACGGGTGTACATACGTGCTGCATTTTTATCTTTTTTGCCTTGCTTTATCTTTCTTGCCATAAAGATTGCCTCTGAACCAGCTCTTCCACTCACTGCCTATCCAATATTCACCCAGCAACTTAACTTGTATTTTCCTTAGTTTCTTGAGTTGTAAAATGAGGTAATGTTGCCTGCTTTCTTGATATTATAGAGAAAATTAGATTATGTCATTTATTTAAAGCATGTACGTAAGTATACATCCATTTTTATTTTCCCGTCTTTCCTTTTGGATATGATACTGTTTCCATTTCACCAGGATGGATGTAAATTGTGACCTTTCCTGCTTTAAGTTTTGTGTTCGTCATTTAGCTAAGCAAACCCTTTGTCTTCGCTAAGTCCAGTGTCTCGGAGCATCAGTGATGGTCCTCATCCAGCATGCCACACAGGAGCTTTCTCCTGGCCCCTCACTTCAGCCACTTTTGTTTTCCTGGTATTACAGATGCTGTTTTTTTCTCTTTCATTCACAATAAAATCATAGTACAGGGCTTGTTAAGTTCCTTGTAGAAAGTCAAATACACTTTAACTCCAGAATGCCTATCCTTGTTGGCACAGCAACAAGCAAAAAGATAATTTCTATTTTTTTTCCAGTCTTTAACCAACCAGTTCTCAAGATGAATTAGCATGTACACACGGGCCCCCCATTTTTTGTATAAACAATTTCTTCACCTGGAACTACTCTTAAAATTAAGTTTTGAAGCAAATTTTGGACCATGTTATGTGAAACAGCTTTCCCGTAATAGGAAAAGCTACTGACGATTTCTTAAGGGAGAATGAGCATCTATATTGTGCTCTTCACATGTCTCCGAACTTTGAGCAGCTAGCTACCCTCCTTGGATTAAACAAGCCAAGGTGCTAGTTTATCTTGGTGAAAATGTCAGCAGGGCCAATGAAAAAAAATAATAGTATTAAACTTCAAAAATCTTAAAATAGACTTTAGATAATGTCATCTCTGAAAACAATTGATTGCCAGCCTACATCCACGTGATTACCAGCCATGATCTACATATCGGCATGTTGTCAGCGTCATGAAAGTCATATAAATTTTCCCAGTAAGTCTGCATTATTTATGGCAAAGGACACAATGTACTTATTTGCTTTTCCCTCCACATTCTGGAATAGCTCAAGTCCTCTTATGCTCTGAGTCAATAGAAGACTTATCAGCCTTCAATTATTAATTATCACTGAAGCAATAGGAAAAACGATGCACATGACGATGAAAACAAAGAAGGATTCCTTTTTCTTTGCATTATTTGTACTTAATATCCCTATGGGATCCGGGAAGACTCAGCTGGAGACTCATGAGGTGAAAATTCTAGCAGTTAGGTGAACAGAGGAGGTTTGCCGGACCGTGGTCCTTCGCAGATCTCAATAACTATTGCAGGACTTGGAGTGGTTACCTGCGGAATCAACAGACAAACATCGTGACTTGAGATCCTCATTCCAAAATGGTGGGGATATTTTTTCCCTCCTACCACCTCTGTGATAGTCTGTAATGAGCACTGTTTTCCTAAGATGTGGCCAGTTTCCCTCTAGAGGTGAACAGGGTTGGTAAGTTAAAGGGAAACTGTCTTCATGGGAGGGATGAAGGAAGAGTATAGACAAGCGAGTTGCAGTAATATTTGTAATGTTGAATATGCTTTAATGCTGATTTTTGAGTCTTCTGTGTGCCAGCATCCTACAGTTACGGTGCTACTGTTATCTACTTTATCCACATAAAAAGTGAAAGCTTATGAAGGGTAAAGTATTTTTTGCCCAGAGTTATAAGTTATTAGCAGATGCATCCAGGTACAACTTTGGCCTTGTTCTCTATTCTGTATTGAGTATTGCAAAGTGATAGTGACTTTTCCCAACTGTGCCACCCCCCAGGAGAATTATTTTGGCCTTTTCAGTGCACCTCATTGCGTCTTCCATCTTTGTTCTGCCCTCTCTTTTTGCTTCCTGCCGTGTTGACATGACTGTCTTCCATCAGCACTCAAACAAGTCTGTCAAAAACCGTCTCTTCCTACACTGTTTCTTTGCCTACAATTCAATTAGTTCAGCTTCTCATTCTATGGACGCCTAGAATTCAGATCTAAACTCCAGCAAAACATTCATTTCTTGGTGCTCTCCACAGGACTCTGGGCCACACCAAAACAAAAGACTTCAACATTTATGCTGATCCTCCAGGGTTTAGCAGAAATATTGAAACACAGGGATACGGTGAGTCGTTTTGCTACTGGGTCCCAGCTCTGTTGGGCTTCCTGTCTCTATAAGCGCGAAGAATAAGCCACAGATGAAGTGAGGCAGGTCATAAAGAGGTCATTTTATTGGGAAAATATAGAAGGGGAAAGAAGAAGGATAATACTTCTGCTCATCAGAAGAGGGGCCTGGAAATGTGGGTTGCCTGTGTGGGTCACTATCTAGCTGTTTTTGTAGCTGAGCTGGGTGTGGGGCTGTTCTATGCTAAGCAGCTAGTTTATTACGGGTGGTTGTTGTGGTCTGCACCCCTACGCAGCTGATGAAGCTCACCTTAAATAACATTCAAAGTACTCTACCATTAAGATCTTCCACGCTATGGTGTTCTACCTGCGTAGTGCTCATCATTAAGTAATTCTGCAGAAATGGTCAGCTACAGGCTGTCAGGGGTTCTAACTTGCTGCCGTTTCTGTAATCCTGCTTTCCAGCAAATTCTCTATTTCTGGGGGACCCTGTACCCTCCCTGCCTACAACCCCACTATCCCCATCACAATACCATGGATACATTAGTCAAAAGACATAAACGAGCAGTGTCATGATAGAACTCTTCATTTCACATTTTTTTTTTTCCCCACTGTTTTTGGAAACCTGTGTGCGTGTGTTTGTATTTCAATACGTAATATATTTGATTTTCTTCTTTTTATATTCTGGCTCTTTTGGTCTTGTGATACTTTTGCCAATTATGTAAATGGGAACTAGAGGAATGTACAACTTAAATCTTGATGAAATGAATTACTTCATGATTTAGTGATGCTGGACCACAGAGAGCAGACTGGATTAGAGAAAGCTTTGTTCCTTACCCGTTCCGGCACGGGCTTTCCCACTCCCATTTTGGCCACTGTATTTCTTCCTTGCTTTTTTTCCTTTCTGGTATTCCAACATGAAGATCTATCCCTGATGAGTGAGTGTGTCAAATTAGTCATCATCACACTATATAAATTTGGTTACCTTTTGCTAATTAGCTTTATACTTCCATCAAAGGTGCTGAGGCCACCTTCCTTGCTAACAAGGAATCAGTAGAGTCCTGGCCAGGGCTTGACAGAACCTCGGAACTTGTGTTAAGATTGCTAGCCACTGAACCTCAGAGCAAATTATTAGTGTATAGGAATCATCAGAGGGAAGTAGCTGGTGCACCTTACTTACCACTCTCATTTAATAGAACTTCAATTTGCATTGCCTTTGACGTGTTTGGAAACTGTTTTCATTTATTTGTTTGTTTTTTCAATACTGGATACTAAACTAAGGCCTTCACACTGAGATACTTCCCCAATTTTGTTTTATTTTTAAGGCAGGATCTTGCTAAGCTGTTCAGCTGCCCAGTCTGGTCTTGAACTTGGTGACCTTCCAGTCTTCCAGTGGGAACTGTTCTTGGGGAAGGAGATGTTCCTTATGAAATTTCTTGTAGATAAGAGAAAAAAATCTATTTTAGTATAAATATATACACACATATATATATAAAAACATAAACATAAACTGTCTATATATGATTAAACAAATATATAATGTAGATGAAACAAGTTAAAGCCTATAGTGATTTAATGATATTCATAAGCTGAATCTAAGTTATTTTTCCCTATTGACTGAAAAGACACTTGAAGGCAATGTGGTATCTTTCCGACATTCAAGGAGTGTTCAGCTTTGAGATGCGCAGTTACTGTACCGAAAAGCAGGGGGCCACATTTGAAAAGGGGAGAGGAGCAAGAGTGGACATAAACAGAAGCTTACTTATTTCCAAGATGGAAGGTGGTAAATGGAAAGTACAACATTCACGCCTGGATGTGCAAATCAATGTCTAGTATGTAGTATTCAAAATGTAGCAGGTCCTACTGTACGTTTGGTGTGACTATATAAGACAACACCCCTGCTGTGGCTTTTGATGGTATCATGACAGCCGTATGACACAGCATCTAGGTTCCAGGCAGACAAAATGTGGATGCAGCAGGTCTCTCTTAACACAATTTAACTATCTATGTTTTGAGTCAGGTAATAAAATACAATTTCATATCATTCAGTCATCACTTCTGCCGCTGACAGAATAACTTCTGCCCTGGGAAATAGTTTGCTAGAAATCACTGCCATCCTTGTGTTTAGGGACTAATGATTGAATTGGGCCTGTGATATAGGTGACTATAATTTACAGTAACTGGATAAAGGCTAAATCATGATATTCATTTGGGGCCTGCGTTGCTAAAGGTTAGGGGCCTCTGACAGGAAAAGGAACTGCCAAGCTGCTTGTCTAGTTTTATTAAAAAATAATTGTCAAATCCTAAAGGATGTCTTTTCTTTCTTTTGTCAAAAGAGGGCTGGGTTCTTTCACGATCAGTGTTCTGTTTGCGTCTCCAGAGCTAGCTGTTGTTTAATTATGGATTGCCTAAATATTATCTCGACAGCATAAATAATATATAGGCAATTGGTCAGAGATATTTGTACAGCCTGGGAAAGTAATATTGATTGGAGCTTCGTAGGCACCCGTGCATCTGTGTGGTTGAAGACAGGGAAGACAGCGTGGGTTTTATTACATACTTGATGAATTCCAAGAGCAAAATCTGGCTTCTGTTTCTTGATTTCTTGCCAGACACCTGAACACCTGAATGCACTATATATATATATATATATATATATATATATATATATATATATATATATATATATAGTATATATAGTATGTATATATATATATACATGCATACATATGTTATTTGTATGTGTATGTATACGTATATGTGTGTGTGTGTGTGTGTGTGTGTATGATGGTAAATAAATTATATATTTACTGAGGAAACTTGGAAAATATAGACTGTCATATGAAGGCATTAAAAATTACTTCAGGCTATGGGTATAGCTCAGTAATCAGAGAATTTACATACAAAATGTGAATCCTTGGGTTCAAACCCCCAGCACCAGTAGAAGTTGAATATGGTTGGCCTGCTTGTAACCCCAGCATTTGGGGGCCTGAATCAGGTGCATTATTATGAGTTCTAGGCCAGCACGGCTAGCCTGGACCACATAAGTAAGACCTTATGTCAATAAATAAATAAAAACAAACAAATATTGTATATATGCTCATTATACCAGTATCTTTTATAACAGCTAACATTTGTTCATTCATCTGTTCATTTATCAAATATTCATTGAGCATCTATTGTATGTAGGTCGTCTTCCAAATAGGTGCTGTGAATGCATTAGTGGCCCAAAGAGACAAATGTCCCTGTCTTCCTGTCTTAGTTACTTTTTGGTTATTGTGATTCAATACCTGATATGCACAAATTAGGAGATGAGAGGTTTATTTTAGCTCACAGGCTCAGAAGGCCCATTCAGGGGAGGGCAGCGGGAAATGGCAGAATTACATGGCAGGGCTGGGGCTGAGGCTGGGGAACAGAGCTCCTCACGGCAGCATGGAGGAATGGAGACAAGCCCACAATGGAGGCAGGACCAGCACACGCCCCTCCAGGTCAAGTCTTAAGCATCCACCCCTTCAGTCAGGCCCCACCTCCAAGGAGTGCGCAATCTCCATAACTACATGAAGGTTGTGGGAGGCGCTCTGGATCCAAACCACAACACTCCTGAGGATCGTGTTCAGTAAGTCAAGAAGTAAGTAAGTACTGTTTGTGGTTGTTGGTTCTTACTCACTTAGCCATTTCTACGCTATCCCAAGTCCTGGGAGAAGGACTTTAAGACAACTTCTGTGTCCTTTGCAGGCAGGAGATGAGAGGTACAGGAGGAGAGGGGACAAGAACATGGGTCCTTGTTGTTCATGAGTTCAGCTGCATGCCAGCTCTTGTCTAGCAGCCAGAGTTATTAGTATTCTCACTGGGTTCTGATATCAGCTTTCTTGTCCTAGGCTTGGATTTCCCTACATTCCCAGGACCACTATTGGCTCTCCCATTCTTGCTCACCAGGGAAACTGCGCAGAATCTTTCTGGTTTCCTTTGATCTTGCTCGTACCCGTAGAAATGCCTCTCCATTAAGCTGGTCTCGATGGTCACACTCTGTGTGTCTTCTGCTTCTGTCCAAGACCTTGACCTTGACAGATATGTTGCAAACTGATAGATGCTAACGAGTGAAAATAGAGAGGTGAAGATGAAAAGTTTAAAGAACTTGGAATTTTAGATGGCGTGTCCAGGGAAGTTGTTAATGAGGAAGCTAATTTTCCTGAAAGAAAGAATGTGAGTATATTCTACAAGAGGAGAGAGAAGTAGGTGAAAGAGAGAGAGAGAGAGAGAGAGAGAGAGAGAGAGAGAGAGAGAGAGAGAGGAAGGAGAGAACATGTGTAATTTTATGCATACCTATACCAATATATTGCTGGAATAGAATTTAGCTGTGGTACGTTGTGTCCTGCAACATCACAGGGCATGAGTTTGTTCCCATGCCATCAAATATACTTTATTACATGATTGCTTTAGCTGTTTGAAAATTCATTTTAAGGTTATAACATACTTTATTTAATTGATTCCCCTGCTTTTAGACAATTAGATGAGCTTTACAACTGCAGTATCATAAATGAACTCTGTTGGTTGGCAGTCTTTACTTTCTGAAAGCATTTTACCAGTGTTCAAAGCCTGTTGGGTCATATTTCAGGGATCCCTGTTCATAAAATAGAAGCATGGGCTCTGTCCCGGGACACTCAGGGTCATCTCTGGATCATATTTATCATTGGTGTGCGAAAAGATAATTTCGTAAATGGGTGTATGTAATTATCAAATTGAATAGTGAGAAACAGCAGCTGAAGTGAAAGATAATATAGTAAAGGGAGAACTATTGCTCTTGATTTCTTTACCTGAGCAATGAGTTTGTATAATGGACTAGAAGAACAATGCTCACTCACTGCTCCCACCTGCAGACTCCTTTATCCTGTGACTCCGTGCCCTGCCCACAGGAGCCCTGCCCTTGAACTAGACCGGAAGCAGAATGACCCATGAGGGAGCTCAGTGTGCTGCTCTGTTGGCTACACTCCTTTCAGTAGAGGAAAGCATGTAAGGATTATGTCAGCATGCATGCACGTGAGATTGAGTTCAAGGACTTCCGGACTTCTGGGTGTTTGAAATCGTGAATGAAAGGAGAGCGTGCTGCATGCTTTGCTCCTCACGTGAGCCTTGGAGGACAAACTCCGGCTCATAGCCAGCCTTGGAGGAGATGTGGGAGATGTGGAGCCCCCAGAATCCGATTCCCAGAGAAATACAGTTTGGTCATGACCCTGAATCTCCTACCTCTAAATTTTTCCTAGAGCCATCTTTACACTGATCAACTTTTTAAATTAAATATAGAATTAAATAATCTTTTGAGAAAGTAACATTTTGTTAGATAATAACTATTAGTTAAAGTTGCATTTGAATATGTTTTTACCTGTTCTAGTTGCTCTCTGTCTCTCAGTCTCTCTTCCCACATGTGTGTGTTTTGATCATGGCTGTTCTCCTTAGTGATATTATACAGGAAGAGGCCTCAAAAAGTTATTCAGAAGTCATCCCAAAGTGAAGAGTCAAACTTCCTGCTTGTTCTGGCTTTTTAAAAGTTCTGCTTTCTCTTGTCTTTTTTCATATCTCAATCCCCCCTCCTGAGACTCCAAATGCCAGCATAAATATAAACACAAGTCACTAAGTTTCTCAGGCACTGACACAACATGAATCAACAGTGGCAGCCAGCACTGCGCAGACTGAAGGAGCCTTCATTGCAAAGCCGAGTTTGCATCAGAAGTTTTTCCCTTGGAGGAGACTGGCTCTCTCTTTCCAACTGCAGAGTGGGTTGTAATGACAGCTCTGGAGTATGGAACTCTGAAAGGGTTCATATAATCAAAGAAATCCCACAGTCTCCTGAGTGCTATCTTTGCAAGCATTATTATTGCCTCTTTCCAAGTGAAGAAACTGGAGCTCAAAGAAACGCAATCTACACAACTCTAAAGCACTGCAGCTAAACCATAGACCTAAACATACAGAGCGTTTATTACGATGACTGTGTGTGTATGCGTCCTTTGTCACACCGTGATGACTGAAGAGAAAACCAACATGTTAAACTCATCTTAAAAGTTTAGACCCAATAAGGGTCCCAACAAGGGGTGTGTACTGAGATTCTCTATTAGTAGTGAAACAGGTTCTGAGAATTTCTAATACAAGATTTCTGGGTCTGCCTTTTATACTACACAAAAATGAAAAAGGACATTCCGAATGCAGCCAAGTTTAGTGACCTCAAGGCCTAACATCTCCCATCTACACTTTCCATGTTATCTTGAGTGGCTCTTTAGAGACTAGAATCATGGGCATATTCTGTCATTACACTAAATTATTGAGTACTTGTAGTTTCTTGAGTATTTCAATTATTTCTCTGCTGCTGGACCTTTTTACATGATTTCTCTCAAACTGGGTCAATCCCAACACCCCTGATGGCTGTTCTATTCAATTTCTTCAATATTTATGCATGAACATTTTGTCCGTGCGACTCCTTCCATCCTCGCTTGGTTCAGGTCACCACCCTTATGTCCTGATGTGGAAGGAATGTTTCTTCTTAGTGTCCTCCCATGACTTTGCAAATGTAGCTCTCGTCCGTCCCTGATGCAACGGTTTATTTACTTGTTTCTATTACTTGCTAATCTGAGAACTTATGAAGGTGGAAATATTATCTGTCCCGAGTACTACCATATCCTCACATCTAGCACAGCAGCCAAGCACAGTGGGTGCTCAGTAAGTCCTTCTAGAATGGGTGGAAAGATGAAAGCATGAGGAAGTGGACAGAACAAGTAGATTAATACCCCTAACAGTTGGAGAGCTCACCTTGAACTCTTTGCACTTGGTTCTATTGGGCATAGAAGACTCAATGCTTGAGATGTTTGCTTCACATAGAAACCTTTAAAGTAGCCATGCCTTCTTGGGCTGATTTTAGAGAGTTCACCACACTACAGGCTCATAAGTCTCCAATAGTTCAGCCACTACAGAGAATGTAATGGCCCATTATTCAAAGTTTGTTCAAACGTTAAAGCTGTTAATAATGCATATATCAAAAAAGCATTAAATGTTTATAATAATAATGAGGTTATCTGTAGAAGGAAGATGCAGTCTCCAAGAAACGTTTGAAGTGGGATGAGAACAAGGAAACACACTTTTCTTCAGGTTTTTGTGGTGTTTGGTGAGTAGAGCCAGGGTTAGTGTTCCTGTGCATGACCCTCATCTTGCATGATCCTTCTCCTAGTGCTGAGTGAGGGAGGGTACCCAGGCATCCTTATTGGCTCCCACAGATGTGAGACTCAGGGGATGGAGGAGAATTCATGGCTGTCATCATTTTAAAATCAAACAATAGAGTTGGACTCTTTAATAGACATACCTTTCTATAACCCATCTCCTCTTGCATAGGTGGGAATCTGTGACTTTTTCCTGACCAGCAGATCATGACAAAAATATAATGTGTGGTTTTCTTTAAAAGTAATCCTCCTTTGTCACACTACGTAAGCCTCCATCTCAGCACGTCACATCCAATGTACCGGTGGAGTCAGGGGCCATTTGGAGAAGTTCACATGGTGAAGGCCTGTGAGTGGCCTCAGGAAACTGTAGGTAGCCTGTGACACCGTATGTCAGCCTCCAGCCATGAGACAAGAGGAATCCAGTTCCCCAAGTCTCAGACCCACAAGGAAATAAGTCCTGCCAATTGGTGGAGCCTTCCCTTGTTAAGGCTCTAGGTGAGAATCCTGCTCAGCCCGTACCTCAGCTACAGCTCTGAGACCCTGAGCGAAGGCCTCAAAAATTGTTCCCAGATGGACATTTATTGTGAGGTATGAAAATATAAATTGGTTTTTTGACACTGTTACACACCTTGGTGGTGACTGGATATGTTGCAATAGAAAACTAATGGCCACTCCTACTGGATAGCCTCTCTGTCACCAATTCTCCACAGCTGCTTTTCAACTGATATCATACTGACATGCTGAGTCCCTTGTAGATATCAACACTTCAAAGAGTCACCCAATTTCTCCATCACCGTGGTGGTCTGATATGTCACAACATTTTCTGGCTGAATGCTGAACCCTGGGTCATATAACAAAGTGAATGGCACCTTCATAATGACTCCCTGTGGTTGAAGGCTTTATATAGCCAATACTTCCTAGAATGGCTGTTATAAACCATCTCAGTTAATACCCACAATAAAACTATAAGATGAATAACATCATTTCTCCCCCGTGTACAGATAGGAAATGAGGACTCACAGACTTTGAGGAACTTGTGAGGAAACAGGCCAGCTAGTCAACTTCAGAGCTGGAATTTAAGACTAGATCTATGGTTACCTCAAACATTCGTTCTCTCCTATGGGAGACTTTGGGCAACTTATCTTCCCTGGCGACACTGCAACTTTACGACAACTTTACAACATGACTTTTATTTTTATCTCCCCCCCAACTACATTTATGTGTCATAAATCCAAGGTTTCCATGTAAGAAAGAATCCATTGCCATGACCAAAGCCACAAAACTTGAGGGCATGGAATTTTGTTTTCTTAAACCAGGGACAGGTGTGTTTTTATTGTGATATATAGCTCTGAATTGATACCTTGGGGGAGAAAACCTTCATGCGTTCTCCTGCTTACTTTCTCACCCAGTGATCTACTTTAATGACTTTAGAATATGGTGTGTCTTGCTCAAAGAAAAAAAAATAAAACAGAAGTAAAAATGACAATTTTTAGAAGAATTATTAAAAGAGACCAGCTGTAACCTGAAACTTTGGGACAGATTAATTTTTTTAAGTAGTGTCTTGTGTTTCCTTCTACCTGGGCTAGAGATCAGTTTGTTAAGCAGCATTGGTGCAGGAAGGCAATCTGGGTTTCCCTTGGAGCCTTTGTGAAGCCATACTTCTCTTATTTATGCCTTGTGTAATTATTTCAGGCCTTCGTTTTATTAGGTAAGGGGCGGAGAATTAAAAAAGGAATTGGTTAAGTGATTCTGAGAGTGTGAATTTATTACTGTGATAAAAGAGATTCGTCTCCCCTGCTTCCTTAGCTCCATTGCCTTATGGTCCCTCGAGGCTGGGGTCCATCTCTTGACTGAGAATGCTCCTGGAGTGGGAGCTGCAGGTGACCTTTATAGGAACTCAGGTTCAGGCTTCCTTTGTTGACTGTGGCCTGGATTGTCTACTTTTTTGGAAATTGATGTTTTTTTCTGGCTTTGGCTGACCTCTACCTTGCAGTTGTACAGGACTCGTGGGTTTTCCACAATCTTTCTTAAAAAGGCACATGTAAAGGAAACTTGTCACTCCGTTCTAATGAGTAATAATAATAAAACATTCCACTGTGGCAGAACTGCCTGTCCCACCCAGATCTCTTAGGGTTTTCCTGTTCCAATGCCTGTTGCTTTTACTTCTTTCCTGCCTCCCTCTTTGCCACTTTTATTCATAGGATGTCGTTAGGATGCCATGACGGTTTGGATTTGAATTGTTCCTTGGAAATCTCATGTGTCTGGAAGGTGGCTGGATCATAGAGGGCACTATGGTCATCCGTAGATGCATCCATTAGTGATCCTGCGTGCTATGGTGAGGCCTGGTGGGTAGAAAGGGTCACGAGGGGTGTGGCCTGGAAGGATATATTCTTGCCCTCAGCTGCCCCTTTCTCTCTCTGCTTCCTGGCAGAAGTGAGATGAACAGCTGTCCTCCCCCAGGAGATCGTGCCATGGATCCTGGCAACCATGCATGGACTGAGATCTCTGAACTGTGAGCTAAAAATAAACCTCTCCCGCCTTAAGTTGCTGTATTGAGTGTTGTGTCCTGGCAATGAGAAAGTGACTAAGATTGATTCTGAAGTTGCTTTTTCTTGCCATCCATGCAATCTGAAAGTCCAGTGATTTCTCAGCTCTTCAGATCCCTTACTCATGCTGGAGTTCTTGACTCATGGCTGTAGGGTACATGAAAATGGAAGCTCATTGCTCTTCCTTGACTTACAGTCGTTGGGAGAGGCCAATGGCAGACTAAGGTATAATTTGGAATTCTGCCTTCTCCAGACTGAAGCTGGAACTCTCTGGCACGCGCCCCTTGGCTGGGATCCTGCTCATTCTTTGTCACCTTCTGCACTCTTGACTGTTTTTCTTTTGAGAGAAACACATCCTTAATTCAGGGTTGTCTTCTGAAAAGTCTCACATAGGACAACCACCAGCCTTTACTTGAGCCGGTTCTGCTGCTCGGTAACATAGCCCCAACATCCTTTCTGGAAAATGTCAAATAAAAACCAGATTTATCTACAGAAGATCTCATTAATCAGTTTTCCCAAATAGCTAGTAAATATCACAGCCCTCGTTTGAACACAGACTCATGCGGTCCTATCGCTTGTTCAGTGACCCACATGACACGTGCCTTTCAAAAGTAAAAGGCTGCCATTGAGCAAAGAGTTTCATCATAAAACAGGAACCACAGAATAGATGGGTGAGTAAGAATATCTGATTTCATATCATCCTTTATTTAGAGTGAGAATTTGGACAAATTTCCTATTTTTTCTAAATCTAAATCTTTTTCCTTTACACAGGCAGATATACTTACATTTTTCCGATGTCTGTTGCTAATATGTATCAAAAATTAGAATAAGGATAATTACAAAACTTCATAAAAGTGTTAAGGTTAGATAAGTACTACCTAGATTCTGTCCTTGATGTCAGCCAAGGCCACCGTCTAGCATGATGTAAGATGTAATTGCCTGATAGATGTTAGCGATGAGCAGAATTCTTCCTACATTTCTTCCTCAAGTAGGTGCTTGGACTGGGCAATAATCTTCCCGACTTTTCACCAGCTTCGCACCCATAAGTAGAGGGCCTGTGGATGTGGGTGGTGAGTGTGAATGGGCGTGTAAGCTTTGCTACATAACATACTCACCGGCACATGTTTGGATGAATTTCTCCTTTACTTTTATCAGCTGGTACGCTTTCATCTTTACTGTCTTTTTATGTATATTTTATTTCTAATCAATGTCGGAAATCTTATGCAAATAGCTTATTTGTTTCCATTTTCTTCCTTTCTCTACTTGGCTATGCACTTTTTATGAAGGCTGGTTTTCACTCAGTAAACTTTTAAAATTTTTTGTCTTCAATCAAGCACTAATAAAAGAGCTGTATTCAGCATGTGCGTGCACTCGCTCACATGTGTGCGTGAGTGTGTGTGTGTGATGCTTTCCACCAGCAGGTACTGATGGCCACATGTATCTTGCCCTTACTCTGCATATTTGGGCATTGGTCCATGGGGACAAAGACCCGCTCTTTGAGAACTGTCATACAGATATAGTGACCTGAAACACCCTTCAGGTGTCTCACGAACATGTACAAACTCCATGAGAAGGGAAGTGGCTGCTCCAGACTAGAGCCCAGAATTATTTATATCAGGTCCAAAATTTTGTTACTAGGTTTTGCACTGAGGCATGAGAAAGATAAAATTTCCTATAGAAATAATTTAGATATATTTACAGTTGTTATTCACAGTGCATTTGTATAATTTGTTCCCTCTCTCCTCTTGCCAACTCTTCAGGCTTTCTGTCAATACTGCTTTGGTTCAGTAAAAACCTGGTGCTCCTTTTCAGTCTTCACGTGTTCACCTTTGACGAAGATGATGCTGACTCGACGAAGAAAAACAAAACTTAAAATAGCTGCAGTTTATAATCTGTGTGAAATTTGGGTTTTACCCATGCCTATTTCTAGTTACCCAAACGTGGAAGATTGTTTGATCTTTTAGATTTTTTTCATTTGTAATCTTAGTAAGGTGGAAAACAGATTTTATAGCGTTAGCAAATTGTTTTATCTAGCGACAGATATATTTGTTATTAAAGTATGATCCCCTAGAAAAGTCAGAGTACTGAACTTTCCTTTCATTACAGAAAATATTTAGTTCTCTGTGGAAGTTAAGGACAAATATACTAAAATTATATAACTCCAGCACTCAGGGCGCTGAGGCAGGAGGACTGCAGTGTGTGTAAGACATACTTGCCTCTGAATTGCTCTAAATCTCCTTGCTGGCCAGTAGGAAACTTGGCATTATTCAAAGGTGAGCAAAGCAGCAAAGCCAGACTGCAAAGAGATGAATCTAGATGTGGCCAGTACCTCTTGGTAAAACCACACTCCACTGGCTTTGAAAAACAGCCCCATTATTCTTAATTTCAGCCTGTGGAAAAAGTGATGCAGCATTCTGGTTTCTCGCCATAAATCCCCTCCATACCAACACTTCGTAGTCAATTAGTTGTTGCTCTAAATCGTTCCCCCCTAAGAGAGATGAATAGTCTGTTCTATTTGTCATCAGAGAAAGCCTCACAGCGCTCATGGAATATAACCGTTCTCTGTTGCCAGCCATCCCAGTGAGAAACGTTAGGTTTCTAGTTTAGTAGACGAACGCAACAGAGGAGCACCCGAGAAAGCACAGCACAGTGCCGGAAAGAACCCGGTTATTTGTTGCGCATCACCACGAGCTTGGCAGCCAGCGACAGCCAAGGGGAGGGTTCTGAAATTCAGAGTTAAGAAAACTGGTTTCTGTTTCTGAACACCATGTTGGACCACTGTAGAGAAAAAAGTGGGAGCCCTGACACAGACCCCTTTGCTTTGCAACTCTGGCTTTCACTGCTACCGACTGAATAGGTTTAGGAAGAGGCACTTAATGACACGCAGGGGCTCTTCGCAAATGTCAATCCATTTTGTGCTCTTTCTAAGGATTCTGTCAAACCGTGTTTCCCAGGCTGCTTTACGGTTACTTGGACCGTGTAGTTAGGTGCTTGTTAATAGAGTGTGGGGAGGACAGATCAAGACCACTCCGAGGCTTGCACTACAGAACCCTCCCTTTTTCCTCCCTCTTTTTCTTCACCTACCGTATATCAAGTATGAGAGATCCTTCCAAGTACTAACACCCTAGAAATTGACGGAGGAGCCCTGATGCCTGACCGAGCAGAACCCGTTTCTGTCTGCCTCCTACTCCCACTGCCCTCATCTCGTCGACTGGACACTCCATAAGAGGACTAGCCACAGGGGTACCTAAGTTTAACTGAGTAGCTCGTGTTAACTTGGCATCTTTTTCATTTTTATTTTCAGCCAGGGTCTTGCAAAGTCACTAAGTTGCCCAGGCTGGGCTTGAACTTCGCAGTTCTCTTTCTTCTGCCTCCCGGAGTGCTGGGATTATAGGCCTGCTCTACTGGCCTTGTAAGCATCTTAATAACCCTAATATTGACAACCAAAGGAGCTGATAATTTTGAGCCCTTACTTTAAGGTAGACATTATGCTGTTATGAAACATCTCTTAGGATTCAAGGGTCAGATAAACATACTAGGTGTCTCAGTGAATTTTCGTTGTTGTGGCTCAATACCCGACATCCACAAACTTAGGGGAGGAAATATGGATAGAACAAATTTATTTTAGCTCATAGTTTCAGAAGGTCACAGTCCATTCAGGGGCGGCCGGCAGCAATGGAAGTACATGGCAGAGACAGAGGTGGAGGCAGATCCTCACGACATCACACACAGGAAGCCACATCAAGGCAAATGAGACCAGTCCTCCCAGGAAGGCAGGAAGCAGCTTATATGTCCTTCCAGGTCTCATCCCAGTGACCAGCCCCCTCCTGGATCCAGCTGTGGAAGGTGTAGTCCACTCCCACTATATTCCTGTATTTCCAGTTTACATGCTTGTCATCCAATTTACATGCCTGTAATCCACCCCTCCAGACTAGGCCCCGATCTCTCAACAGTTCCATACACAATCTCTAACATTCAAATACATGAGACTTTTGGGGGGACATTCCAGATCCAAACCACAATACTAGGTAATTTTTTAAATTTTAAAATTGAAACTGAAGCCTACAGAGGTAATCTACCTTGTCTGATCTCCCACAGTTAATATGTAGCAGGGCTCGGACTTGAAACCTCGAAATTCTCATCTGCATAATTAGAATCAGAGCATCTGCTCTATGTAAGACTAATAGTATTGAATGGGTCACATGGACTAAGGTATAGGAGGATGCTTGGACACCTTAAGGCGTCATTTTAAAGGTAGACGCCTTTACGACTGCTCTCACTGAGTCTGTTTCCCTAGCTACCATAGTTGTTCTGCTTAACCATTTTAACACCGTAACCTGCAATATTTATGTGTTCCATGGAGGCAGGTGGTGGTGACAAATTTTTCCTGGTATAAGGCTGATGATTAGTGGAAAGAAGCACGGGGTAACGATGGGGACACGACAGATGAGCAGAAGCAGAGAGACTAATCGCAATGAAGGCATGTCAGAGGTCTCCCTGGTCCCCCTCTCTGCTTTTCTCCCTCCAGTTCCATTTTTCTTCTGGTGTGTAATTTTCTGCAGGCCAACTCTAAACTGCTCCGTATCGATGTCACATGACATGACTCCACCATTTCTCAAGGGGCTGATGTAATACTTGCTCAAATCTCAGGATCTAAGGAAGCGAGAAAGCCAGTTTTCATGATTTCTCCATTTAAGAAAAGATAACAAACTACTGCATCACATGCTAGTTGTTCCTGATGTTCAATTGTGTCCGCACCAAATTGTAGGACACGTAATTAGGTTTCATGTCTTTTACTTGAAGAAAAAAAGGTAGCAAAGTGTTATTTTGCATATTAATAGATTATGAAGCCTAATCTAATCTTGGAAGTGAAAAAAAATGGTAGATTGTTGAAGTATATTGTTAGTATGTCTGCCGTCTAAATTTTTATGCAAAGATCACAAGCTGGAGGGTGCTGGTATGTCTCTGACTTGCAGAAATGTTTTGTTTAATTCATAGAGTGTAATCTACAAGGCATTAAAACAGTATTAGAAAAAAATCATTCTACTTTTCTTTTTTTTTTCCTTTTTTCTTTTCTTTCTTTTTTTCACAACTGGGGATTGAATCCATGGTGATCTACATAGCCAGTCCCTTTTGAAATTGAGATTGTGATACAGGGTCTTGCTAAATGATAAGGTGCTACATTTAACTTGAATTTGTAACCTTCCTGCCTCAGTTTCCTAGAATGCTGAGATTACAGGTCTGTACCACTACTGCTGACATATTAGACAATAGCTTGGGCACACACCCATAGACACGTGCTTTAAATCTCCTCAACAATAAGAAAGCCCAGGAAACCCTCAAGCCATAGCTTTACCTCGTAACTATTTGAGACTGAATGGTGCTACACGTCCAGGCGGGTCCTGCCCTCTGTGCTGCTTCTGTCCTCACCGACTCCTCGTTGCTTTTCAGGATGATGGCCAACCTGTCAGCTCCCACTTACTCCCTTTCATGTCACCTGATTAACTCACTCTGGCCTCATTATTAAATTTACTATCTCTTTAGAGTAGGAAGACATTATTAGTACTGTAAGTAAAATGTGCTTTTTTTCTCTCTGTTGCTTGTGGTGCAAAGATGAGAGACTTTTCACCCTGGTTGCTGATACGTCAAGATTTCCACCTCTTCCTGGTACTGGTCATTTTGCACAAATATTCTCCCTTACCATTCCTTCTGTATTTGAGAGTGTCCTCATGTGAGGGAGGACTCACTCTGTATCACCTGCTCCAGGAAGTCTTCTGTAGCCTCAAACACCTCAACAGGCTGAACTAATTTCCCTCAGCCTGTCTTCCCCCAACACCTATGCTCACTTATTTCAAAGGACATATTATAATAGCTAATGTACCTGTCCACCTGTCCCTCTGAGACATCAACTTGGATGTCCCTCTGCCTAGCCATGAACTCTTAGGCCATCATGCCTTTCATATGCTGTTTCCTCTTCCTAGATTGAATGCCCTCTTTAACTTGTAGCACTCACCTTGGCACAGGTAAATGCTATTCATCCTTCAAGGATTCTCAAGCATTGTCTTCCAGTGGGCCTTGCTATGAATTTTTTGTCTTGGTTTCATCCCCTAAACTTACAATGTCATAATTCAAGTCTAGATCGTAGTATTTATTGCAGGGTTCTCTGGCTCTCACACCAGACTCAGGTCTGCCTAGTGGCAAGAAGATTCTTGAATGAAGATGAGGGTCTTTAGGATCCATGTATGCCTGGGACAGGATAAATTATGTATTTGTATGTATGCATGCATATATATATATATATATATATATATATATATATATATATATATATATATATATACACATGCACTTAAACACATATAATAAATATCATATATGTTGAAAAAAGAAAGGATAAATGGAAGAAAAAAGAAAGGAAGGACAGAAGAAATGAAGCAAGTTGTCTCTTGGGATGCTGTAGGCACCTGCCTGAGTCTCCAGTGTCATCCCTTACCCTTTTCAGTTCTGCTCTAATTCCAGTGGGGCTGCTGGTTGTTGCGCACTTGGGTACCGCTGAGAGGGGCTGGCCTGTTTCCCTTCCTGTATTTCTGGTCATTTCTTAGCAATCTGTTAAGCAGTCCCTCAGATGATTAACCTCTGACCAAGTGGCTTTTCATTGTGTTTTCGTTGGAGTCCCGTATCTTATTTTTGTAAAGGTCTAAGGAGCATGTCTCTAATCTGATTGTGAAACTGAGTGCTACTTTTTCTTCCTTGTCTTCTCTAGGCTCTTTAACCACCTGTGTCTTTTAACAAAACAGCCTCTGTCATCTTTAGTTTCTTTAGCAAGAACGTGACAAAAATTCATCTTGAACATGCTGAAAACAAAAAAAGAAAGACAGGTATCAGATATTTGCACAGATGTGATCCAACACAATTGTCATAAAAGAGATCAGTTTGCAGTGAACCTAAGGGACAGTTGTGCACAGTCTTCAGGATTGTCTTGACTATTTACTTTTTTTGGTCTGACATCTCCAGTTAATCAAGGTAAGTGATGCCCTCTGAGTACAGAAATCTTAGGGAAGAACCTAGGTTAGGCACACCTATCAGCTCCAGCTGGGAAGAAGCCTTAGATTTTATAAATTAACTACTCCTGTGGCTCCACGTGTGAAAAGTGGAAGCAAGGCCTATGGAGCAGGGATGGAAGAGTCAGAGCTCTGAGTCCATTGCAGTACCTGGCTACATCAGGGATTAGCATCTACTACACTGAGAGCCATTTAATGAGTTGTATACTTACCACTTACAGATACAAAAATTGCAATGATAAAAAAGTAACTGACTCCTACCATGAACATTATAGTTTTTCATTCATTGACAGATACTTACTATATTCAGTAAAATCTCTACTAGGCCTATGATGAGATGAAAATGAAAGATGTGCATGTACATACGTGTGTGTGTATACTCTCAGCACTCACAAAATTTACAAGCTACATGGTAGTTTGGATGTGTAAACAAGTGAATGTCACACAATCCCTGTCAGATGGTTCATTTTGGCTGACACCATTGGATATATAGCACAGAGCAGTGTGTTACATTGAAGTTATAAAGATGAATGAGAAACTACTGTGGTTATAAATATGTTTGTGGAGCTGGACATTGTGGAACATGTTTATAATCCCAGAACTCAAAAGGCTGAGGCAGGAGGATTACCATGAATTCAAGGTCAACCTCAGCTGCATTGTGAGCTGGGACCAGCTTGGATTAAGAGTGAGAGCTATCTTAAAGCAAACAAACAAAATCAAACAAACAAATAAACTAACATAAACAGTTAATTTCAAAGTAGAATAATTCAGTATCTTCTGAGAAAGCTGAATGAGAAAGAAGAAACGTAGATGAAGGAAAATTTTTGGAGGCAAAGAGGAAAAGAATGAGTATAATAGATGGAAAGGCTACAAGGAAAGAATAGACCAAACCCCAGTGGAAGTTGGCCGGGCAGAAACACAAAGGAGTCCACGTAGAGTTAAAAAATGTCAGCATCCGATAGAGTTGCGAAAGAATACGGAAGAAAAATGTAGAAATGCATGTTCAGACAGGTTAGAGAAGGCTAATCAAGTGTTTGGAAACTTGTATATGACAAAAAGAAGTCACTAAATGTTCTTGAGCAGGCAACACCATGATTAAAATCCATGTTTTAGCAATTAATTAAAAATGCACTTGCTACTTTTTGGTATTGGTGCTGGTGGAGGGATTGGTGTACTATCAGATAAGAAGAGAGTTTCTTTAGAAACTGCTTTAATGGTGATTATTTTCTCCCTTAATTTCCATTACATTTCATGGCTCTTGAGGGACCCAACTTGTATTGCAGCACTTTGTGGTATTACCCTTCCAATTAAACCATAAGCTCTTTGAAAATAAAGAATGTTGTTCATCTTTTTTCCTTTTTTTTGGACTTCTCTGGAGCCTCTCAGAGAGCTGAGTTTAATGTAGGTTCTAAATAAATACTGAACTCATGCGATAGTTCATGAAGGAAAGAATGAGTGATAAGGTGAATGACCTCAAGAGAAGAACCTAAAATACCCCAAACTCTGAGTGTTTAAGCATTTTTTTCAGATCTCAAGTATCACAATCCAAGTATGTAGATTTCTAGTTACCTTCCCCTTCCCCCGCTGGCTTCTAATTATATTTTCCTGCTGATACAGGCCTAATAACTCTTACAATCTCACAGTTTCAGTGTGAAGATAAAAGGGAACACTATCTATAAAGTACTTAGCTTGTTGTTAACATAAAGTGTGAACTCATTAAATAGTATAAGCTAATAGGTTTACAAGAGTCTAGTAATGACAGATCAGGCAGGAAATAGTCTCTTACCTATTCTGACCTATTCTCACTCCTTTATGTTTGTTTTCACACATTTATTATTCAATCAAGAGTGCCAATCAATGTCCATGATTATGCATCAAAAACAAGGTGGAAAAGGTGCATAGCATATCATGCCTAAAGAACTCCCATGTCACGAAGGCCATCTTTAAGCATGGGTATGTATTATACAATGAGGAAAGTGTTGCTGTAAGGTCATATTTTTGATCAGACCATCTTTAAGCAAACCCGTAGTGTAAGAGGGATTGTATGTGGTTCCAGAACTGTGATTAATTTATTTGGCCAGTGCTTCAAGTTCAAGGATGAGCTGTCCTGGGGCTGGAGATGTTAGCAAGATCAAATGATGGTGGATTCACAAGTTTTTCCACATCTTTAAGGAAAGAATATAGGTTTTCCCTTTGGTTCATTCTTCTAAACCTCAAGTATCTTCTTAGGTAGGCCTAATTTTAGTTTTTTAGTTATTTTTTTCCTTCCTTCCTTCCTTCCTTCCTTCCTTCCTTCTTTCCTCCCCCCCCCCCCCCCCCGCAAGTAATACATATTTCAGGAAAGGCATACCATCCCCAGAGAGCTCTAGTTGCAGGAATAGCAGATTTCTCTCTGTAGGAATCCATACTGCCTCTTCGGGCTTGCCTTTTCAGCAGGAGAAAGGACCCAGCTGGGACTGACTTGATCCAGCTAGCAAAACTCATCCCACACATGTGTTCTTTGGGAGCAGAATAATAAGACGTCCCTCGCTAGTGGTGCTGCAGATCAATATTTGTCAGTCGGCTTGGATTTGGGTGGCCTGAGGCGAGTTGTTCAAGGACACTCTGAACACAGCAGGAGAATCAGAGGTACTCATCTGAGCATGGGGGAATCATCAACAATTTAAATTGCGGTTTTTCTTTACCCACCTAGGATTTCTTTTCTTATTTAATTCCCTTAACTAAGCCATTGTTCTCTGTTATAATAACAAGACAGGGGTTCATAGCTGTGATGCATTGTCACCTTTGTAGCACCCTCCACGAAGTCATGGTGCATCCACTTTGACACATAGGTGTATTCCATGGTTCATGCTTTCTTAATTTAGAAGTCAAGGCAGCTAGGAAATTGGACCATTTCTGTGCCTGTGTGTGTGTTTCTTTTCCAGAATGAATGAAATGAGTAAAACATGACTGGGCCAACATACATGGAAGGGTGTGGGTCTCTTAAACTTGGGAAGACAGCACTGCCCTCTGCTAGCCACACCCATTCTGCTCTGGCCTCATCTGAGGTATTTGCAAAGCAGTATTAATGTTTTTGAAAGGATATTTTCTATTAATTTATGATCATCCACCTTCAATAAAATTTAGAATATGCTGCTCAAGTACTTCCATTCTGGATTTCTTAGAGCCAAGAGGATGTCTTCTGCTAGAAGCCCATGGTTTGGCAGAAACAAGCCAAAAGCAAATTATTTGTCCCACAATGATACAGCAGCTGATCTGAAAAAAAATTTTTTAAAGCTCCTGATATGTTTATTTAGTACTTGACATATGCCGGGGGATTTGTCTCCATGAGACCGCATAGTTCTAACCACTGTCCACTGAAGAACACAGTATTATCCCTCTTTTATCAGATAATAAAATGTCTCAGAAAAGCTAGTGAGCTGTCAAGGATCAGAAGCCAGTACATGGGGGAGTTGGATTTGAATCTGGATTTATTTGATTTCTAAACTTGTGTTTGTTCGGCTGCACCCTTAGGGCAAAAAGTGGAGAATTCACTTTGCTTCTCATCAGTGCTTTTCTGAGATTAATGTCCCTCTCCTTCATGTGTCTATTGGAAAGAAAGTTTCAAGGTCTTCAGGAGAAAAGTCAGCACACAGGGTGCTAAGAACAACATTTGGCCTATACTTACATTTTTCCCTAGTCCTCACAAATATTTTGGGGAAACAGCCAGTGTTCAAATGTATGGAGTAGTAACTTCTTCTCAATGCTCAAGCACATTGTATGAAGATCCTGGATTCTAACAACAACTTTAAAGAATTAAAACATGGGTCTTGTTATAATCATAGGCTTTTGAGATAATAGATTTAGGCTTCATTATTGTGCAAGTATTTAACCTGCTGTGTTTTCCTGGGAAAGTTACTGAATGTCTCTAAGGCTCAGATTCCTTGCCTATAAAATGGTGATTCAAACTTATTCTTTTTATTTCAATGATTATGGATGACAATCAATGTAGGCTTTTGTTATGCGACAGGTTGTTCATAAATCATTATTATCTTGATGTTAGAATATTTGAGATTTGTTTCTTACCTCATCCTCCAACTTTGGGCTTAGTTACTTTATTAGCTACTTTCCCTTTACTTGGACAAATACTAGACATTGATAACTTAAAAGGGGAGGCATTTACCTCGTTCACAATTTGAGAGGGTTCGGTTCATGGTTGGCTGGTCCAAGGCAGGGATGACCTCATGGAAAACTTTTCAGCTCATTGTAGCCAGGAAGCAGGGAAAAAAGAGAGGAGACAAAAATTTGAGGAAGAGAAAACACCCTTCCAGGCTAAGCTCTCATTGACCCATAGCTTCTGGCCTTCTAATCAGAACCCATTTTCTAATCGGTCCGCTGCAAATTCATGAATGGATGACTTCACCAATAAGTGTCTTGCCTGTATGATAAACTCACCTTACAAATGGCTCCCACTTGAAGATGTGAGATTTTGAGGGGAGCGTATTAGATCTAAATTATAACAGTGTTTAAAGACTTAATCTTGTGCAATACCAATATAGCAGATACACCGAAGACCCAAAGATAAAATTAACCAGTAAGTGAAACATCCCCATAAAATAAGCATTTGAATTAGCTCCCAACATTATTACTACCAAAATATTTTTCTCTTAGTCTCCACTTACTGCTTGAATTTATTAATACTTAATTTGTTTTTCTATTTTTAATTAATCAAAGATATATATATCTTTGGAACACTGATAATAAGTATGAAGTCAAGAAGAGGAACACTAAACAGAAACAAAGCAGTAAATCTTCTCCTTAATGAGCCCATGTTCTCATTAATAAATGAGACCTACCCAATTGCGATGCTTGCTTTTTCTTAGACCTCTAGTGATCTGAGAACTCCTGGCTTGGCACAACTAAGCTTGCCCTTGTCCAAGGTCACTTTAGTTATGTTAGGTCTTCAGAATCTTAGTCCTGCCCTTATATTTTAAGGCTTTATTAATTCCTTCCTTCTACATTTTCAATTTCTGCTTAATAGATTCACTATTGCTAGCCTTCATATATTCTGATTTCACACAAAACCACACATACACACATCCTTTTTTGTTGATAACATGCCTTTTTAGGAAAAGGGCTTCATTTCAAATCTTTGTACTTAAAATGAGGTCTGAGGACCAACACCATTGATATCAGTTGGTACCTTGTGATCAGTTGTGAATCTTAGACCTACTCCAGACATGATGAATCTGCAATTTTAAAAGACCCTCAAGAGGTACGTGTGGGCATTGAGTTTGGGAAGCGCTGGATTGCGATCCAGATCAGAACCCAACATGCAGCGATTTCCTCCATGTGAATTCCAATATCTGACTGATGAGTATGGGGGAGCTGTTCACATCTAAGAGCCTCAGTGACATAAGGATCCACATACCCACCTGTCTTGCCAAAGGTTTTGTCGTTAGTGTCTGGAGAGGAATCGATGTCTCTAATAGTGTGTGGAGCTAAAACATTGAATTTAGAGGATTACAGCAGAGAATAGTGCTAGAAAATGTAGGAGAGGGAGGGATCGAAAGGGGCAAAAGAGAATGTGTACCCAATTCCAAAATACAGTTAGATAGGAGGAATAAATGCTATGGTTCTAGAAAACAGTAGGGTGCCTACAGTTTACAACAATTCATATCTATTTTTTAACGAATCAGAATGGACGAATTCAAAAGTTTCCAACAGGAAGCGAAACATGTTGAAAGATAAAAAATGTTAATCTCCTTGATTTGATCATTGTATGTATTTATTGAATTATCACATCAAGTAAATACATACATCTAAAAACAATCTGGGTTGAAAAAAATCAATAATGATACATTTTATAATTTTTTTCAGCTCGTCTATAATCCCAAAGTACGTATCATTTCAGAATTATCCCATAATATATTTCTGCAAAGGATCAGACTGAAAAACCCAATTAAACAATTTGTCTTATAAGCCAGAGAACTCTTCAAAATCATCGCTTCTTTGAGTTTCCCCTGAGGAGTGTAAATCTCTGCCTCTCAGCTCCGTCTGGCTTAGATTAGTGAAACCTGTTTATCTGTCCTGCCTTCCCTTGAGTTTTATGAATTCCTTGAAAACATGGGAACACAGATCATATTGGACTCACTCCTTTCCTCCCTTGTCTTCCAGGCCCTCTTCTCCGAGCTCAAGGGCAGTGAGGACCTTCCATATGGGCCTGTTTAGTGAACAGACACCGTGATACTTGACAGCCATCTCTCTAAAAATTAAAATGCAGCCAGTACCTGTACCACCTGCTTACTAGGGTTGTTAAGAGACTCAAATGAGACTGTGGTTGTGGTGTCCCTATGTGAGCTATAAAATTCTGAATTGAAATGAGAGATCATTATTAGGCACATGTATCTTGGTAGGGTCCTACAGATGGCAGTCACCGGTCATTATGAAAACTGTCTTTAAGCCAATGCTAAATAAGCTGAATGGTAGTGACTTCAGAGGCGCTGGAGGCAGGGAAACAGCTACCTCTGCTCCTGCTTTGACCCAAATTTTCATTCACAGTGTGTATTCTTTCCTGGGTCCACATCAGCTGCTGTGCCCCTGTGTTCAGGAACCAGGTGGCCTTCTGGGGTGCTGCATTTGGTTGGCAAGAACTGTGATCCTGTCCCATGCCTTGTGTTTGAAGCATTTACGTGCTGCATAGCATCATTATGGACACTTGCTAAGATTGCTTCACTAAACAACAGTAAGGCCTGTGCTGGGATAGAATGGAGTTGGGTACACATTTATCTTTTCACGGGGCAAATCAATGAGTAATTTTCTGGTTCGGATGCTATATTTAACCCTCTTGTCTAAGCAAATGCTGTCAACCGTGTCCTATTCCAAGGTGGTTTTAATAAAGAGATTTAAAAAAAAATCTTTGGATAAACATGAAATGTTTGAACATTTCCCGGGAGCGGGTGCCCTCAGGCCCTAGTCCTGACATTTAGGCCACTTAGAAGAGGGCTCTTTGCAGACAACACACGCAGGTGCAGCACGGCACTGAGCACCAATGACTGGAAGAGGAGGCAGGCAGGCTGTTTGCTAGGTCAAGTTCAAACCCTAACCTTTCCTCCGCGAAGGTCAAAGGCTGTCAGGAGGATTGGGGAAGGACACCTCTGAGTGTGTCTGGGTGGGTCGTGGAGGTATCTTCTTCTCTTGTGTCTTCTTGCTCTACTCCTTGGCTACCATGAGCTAATTCGCTTTGCCTTATTGAGTCCTTTGGGGATGACGTTTCTGTCTTGGAACCAGCCTACCACGAACTGAATCACCTCACAATGTGAGCCCAGTTTATCCTCTTCTTCTTTAGGTTGTAGGTGTCAGGTGTTCTGTCCCAATGATGGACAAGATGGCGAATATGTTGGCCTAAAGCATCAAAAAGAAGGGAGTTGGAAGAGAAGGGTTGATGTGCGGCCTGTGACCCATGGTGTCACAAACGGAACAGCTCAGACTTGAGTCTCACTCAGTGATGGAGTCACTTAACAACTTGGGAGCTGAGATACCTCAAGTTTCATGTCACTGTTTGTTTCTAAATTCTTTCTAAGCATCAGGAAACATCTTGTCAACCAATCCCATCAGTGTACATATTAGAAATCCTTGGAGAGGTCAAGGTACCTATTCAGTCACATGGCTCTTATCAGCAGAATGAGGACAGTATTTTTTGCTAGAAAATTGGCCCATTGTTTTCATACAGAAACAGCACAGGTCATGGAATATGGAAGGGCACAAATTACTTTTGTCAGTAGGATGAAAGTTTGAGGTACTCTGGTTGTTGTGAGACCCTAGGAGACACGCTTAGCATTCTTGAACATCTCTGCTCTGAGTTATTGTCTTTTACAAAATTGGAGCACTGGGACTATTTCCAGAGGTTTGTGCGTGTATCCAGTGAGATCACGTGGGTGAAGCCTTCGAGGCTGGGGCAGCATTGTGGCGCGAAATCTCCCGGTAGACACTGCTGCTCCTTACATCCTGAGGTTTGAGCTACACAGACACAATGTTGGTACTTTCTCTGTGTTCGAAAGTTCCCACACGTCACACGTAAAACAACTTGAATGCTAACAACCAACTAACATAACAGCTGACATTTCCGTACATATGGAATGCAGCAACTTAGATTTTAGAAAAAGAACTATTCTAATCCTTTCAACCTATTTTTAAAAGTAAGACCCACTTCATTGCAGCAAGTGTCTGGGTAAAAATTTTTTGTCTTCAGGAACAAAGGGGACCTTGGGAATCCATTCTCTCTCTCTCTCTCTGTGTGTGCGTGTGTGTGTGTGTGTGTGTGTGTGTGTGTGTGTGTGTGTCGCGTTGTACCGTCTTCACATTGTGCAAGAAGACACGCATCAGGTCCAAACACACCGGAAAACAGCCCTGCACCGCCTTTCCTGGCTGCAGCGTCCATGGCAAACCTCTGCAGCTACGCTGAGCTGATTTCAGGACCATTTCTGGAGCTCAGCATCTCACACTGAGCTGTAGATGGAGATGTTGCACCAAGAACCTCTTCCGCAGAGCTGTGGCTGGCAGAGGGACGTCCAGCTGCGGCCTGCTGGAGTTCAACTCTGTGAAGCCAGTTTTAAGTTCCTCTAGTTGGTCATAACCCAGCAGTTCCCCTCTTGGGTCCCCCGCTTACCCATCATCCTCCCCCGCTGCAAGCCGGGAAGGAGCGCTTTCCCTCCCTCCTCCCCCTGGCTTTCCCTTTCCTCACAGTGGTCTGTGATTAATAGCGGTGCCAGGGAACAACTGAGGAGAAGGTATTTGCAATGCAACAGCAGACAGATTAAATGCAACCGGGTGCGGAACCTCTTTAGTGAGAGCATCCTTGCAAATTTGTTTTCCCTTCCCTCCCACCGCGGCCCCCCACTCAGGGTGGAAGCAGGCACAGTGACTTCATTAATCAAGTCGCTGGGCAGGGGCTGATGAATTTTAACAGCAGACTGTCACTTTCAATCCTTTGCTGCCTCCTGTACCCCTGAGCACTGGTTATTTCATCGTCACCGATTAATCAAGGCAGCTACAAAGCCACCCTGGAGTTTATTAGCAGAAAACAGGTTGGTTCTTCCCCAGAGAGGAGCCTTCTCAGGTAGTTCAAAGGTAAAGAGTATCTTTCCTGTGGTTTTGTTTGTGGCACACACCCAAGCCATTGCTCGCCCTTCAGTCCTCCTCAGATGGTCATTTCACCAGTCTTCACGTAAATCCTATCACTCCTTGCTGTCTGATCAAGCTTCGAGTGGAGGGTGGACAGACTCCAACTGCAGATGAGATGCCTTTTCACCTGCCACGGTTCTCAAACCTGGATGCCCAGTAGAAACGCCTTAGTGAGATTTTCAAAAACTCCCATGCTCCGGGACTGCTTCAGAGGCAAATTATCACAGGGTGTCTGGGGCTGGGTGGGGGAGATTATAAAGTTTTCCCATGCAATTGGCAATCGTTTCAAGAATCACTTGCGTGCTTAGACTGAGTACGCTCGTGTACAAAGTGAGAGACTCATTGGAGATAAATCATCTCTAAGTCATTATATAATCCTCTCTAAGGTCGAAAATTAAATATTTTGAACAGCTGCGTTGGCTGAAATGGTAAGTCTGATAGAGTGTTTCAGGAAAGCACCTGTGATATTACTATCTGTCCCACTTACCACCCGGCCCCAAGGTAGGACAGCTTTGGTGGCTGGATATTTGCATATTTGAACATTTGCCCCTGAGACGGGCTTGATCTCTGCCATCACGATCCTTAATACTCAACAAATGCACAAGATATGTTTCCTTATGGTCATCGTACGGGCTATGAGGAAAAGCAGAGTGCCACAGAACATTTGAGGCAGCAATGGAATTGTCCCGAGAGTCAGCAAGTGCTCCTCAGGAGGTGACGTTCATGGGAAGCCTGAGAGCTGACAGGAATTAGCCTGGCTGGGGTGAAATGGCAGAGAGGGAGAGGGCCACAGGCAGAGGGAGAATCTTCACAAAGGACCAGCAGGAAGGGGGCTTCTTGTAGGTACTAAAAGTAAGCGCAGCGGGAGAATGCTGGCCTTAGCCGGGTAACACGCAGGTAAGGACCAGGATACATGGGGCTTGGTGGAACTTCATTTATTTAATTTTTTGAGTCTTTATCTGAAAACTCAAGGGAATCTATTGCATAATGTTTTTCTAAAAGAAAAAACATAAAGAGTTAAAATGCTGATATTGCTACTTTAGAAAATATGACTTAGGAGAATTACCAGAAGGGCTAACTAAGGGCCTCCAAAAAAAAAAAAAAAAATTTGCTCATTATTGTAAAGGCAACAGTCATAAAACTGTTTAAGAATCAACATTACATTTTCTGAATTCTGGAAATTAACCAATATTTTGTAAAAAATATGAGAATAGTTTGTGAAATATGTCTAAAAATTAGTGAATAGAGTGTGTTTGGGATATTTTCACTTGCCCTATTCTCATCTCCCCCTGGCTGGCTACTCAGCAGTCCTAAAAACTGGCAGACTTGCAACTATGACAGTTCTACATGCCAGACACTACCAGAAAGGGCGGAGCAGGGTACATTCTCTCCCCAGGGGTTGTCACTAATTGGCCAACCTGGTAGCTTCTGGAAACAGCCTCTTTCATAGGGCCTGTCTCCATTGTCTCCATTGTCATTGTCCACTGGGACGACTCAGTGGGAAAGGTCTTTCCCACACATTTGTTAACACCAGACATGCCTAAGGTGGTGAGGCAAGTTGAGGTAATCAAGAGATCAGCAAAAAATAAAAATTAAAATACAGGAAAAGTAATGTTTGCAGATTTAAAAAAGAAAAAAAACCTCTGACATACTCCTGGAGATTTGTAAGATTTATGCACAAACGTAGGGCTGTGCACACACCTCGAGGCAGCTGTGAGGCTCTAGGTACTAAGAAAAAGGCCCCAGAAGGTCCTAAACTTTCACCTCTGGCTGACCTTGAGGGCAAGTTTAAGGAGACAGTAGAAGCAATGCCAGATTTTTTAAAAATAAAGGTTTAGAGTGTTGCATATGTGCTTCCCCCCTCTAGAGCCCCAGAGCAAACGGTAGCAAAGGATAGGATGTTTACTGAATAGAAATATTTCATAAAATTCTGTCCAGTCATTAAATAATCAAGTAGAGAAGTCAGTCAGTGGTCAGTTATAGAAAAGCATACAGAACTTAAAAATTTTTGTTTTGTTCTAAGAAATTCCTTAAATAATTGTTATAAGCAACACCAATAGCAGTAACCATCGACAGTGAGGGAATGGGATCTTTCTAGTTTCTAGAGTTGCCACAATATATTATTTAAAATGTTCAATTTTAAACAGAAACAGTGAAAGATATTTAAGAAAGGAAGGAAGGGAGGAAAGAAGGAAGAACAAAGGAACCAGGAAGATGTAGCCTATGCCCAAGAAGGATGTGGGGAACCATCAGTAGAAATGCTCCTAGGACATTCCAGATGTTAAGTTTACCACGAATACTTTAGGTCAGTTATTATAAATATTTTCAAAGAATCAAACGAAACTGTGTCTCAAGAAATACAGTGGAATGAAATAATCTTTCTAATTGAGAAGAAGATCAGTAAAAAGACAGAAACAACAACAGAAATGAATGTAGTTTCTAGAGTAAAAAAATATAATAATGGAAGAGAGAAAAGTGCGGGAGGATTTCAGTATTATATTAAACTGGTCAAAGAAAGGATCAGGGAACTTGAGGATAGGTCAGTTAAGACTATGTATTCTGGAGATTAAAGACAGAGAGAGAGGAAAAAAAAAAACAAGAATGAAGGAAAAGAGTCCTAGAGATATATTAGACTCTACGAAGCATACTAATCAATCTAAATGTTGCCATCATTGTCCAAGGAGATGAGACAGATGAAAGACAAGGATAAAGAAAAATAAATGATGGCCAAAATAACTTACACGTTCACAAAACTCAGTGATCTCCGAGTATGACGGGAACAAACAACAACACCCAGACAAGCTATGTTCACAATGTTGAAAGAGAAAGACAAAAGAAAATCACAAAGCCAGTTATTTTTACAACTGGCTGCATAAGAGGGAACGTTGGTAGAATGACAAGTGATTTCTCATCAGAAATCCCTCACAAAGGGATAAAAGCAAACAGACTAACAGAAATGAATGGAAAGTTTAACAATCAAAAGGGTGAAGTAATTCTTTTGGATAAATAATGCTGGAACAAGTGGATACCTATGTGCAAAAGGACAAAGTTGAACCCTTACCTCACACTATTATGCAACATTAATTAAAAATGAATCATAGAAGTAAAATTGTACATGTTTTAGAAGAAAACACAGGAGAAATCTGCAGAATTTTTGGTTAGGCAATAGTCCCTTTATTATGTCATTAGAAGTAGAAGTGTACAAAAGAGCTTTAAAATTAAAAATATGTGCCTCAAGGGACATTATTAAGAAAGGGAAAAGACATTATAAAAAGTGGTAGAAAATTTTTGTGAATCACATATCTGATAAAGGACACTGACCTAGTAAATATATTGGGTGATCACAACTTAACAACAGGTTGATCTAATTAAAAGGTAAAGGAGTTGAATTACACAAGTCTCTAAAGAAAGATGTACAATTGGCTACTACACTTATAAGAATTGTTAATTCTTTAGGGAAACACAAGTCACACTGAGTTGCTACTTTATACATATTAGGATGAGAATGAAAGAAAAATGGAATCCTTAAAGTTTTTGAAGTGAATAGGAAACATTACAATGGTCTTAGAAAAATTTGGCAGTATGTCATAATAGAAGCAGAATTATGTCTTATGCAATTCCACTTTTAGGTGTTCACCAAAGATAAATGAAAGTACACATCCACAAACTTGTGAATGCATGTCATAGCACTTTTACATGTAATAGTCAGACACTGTAAACTAAATTACCCTTAACTAACAAATGGACAAACAATATGTGACCTTTCCATACAAGTGAACATTAGTTTACAATGAAAAGCATGAATGAATCATTGAAATCTAAATATGGAAGCTTGAAAAATACCTGTTAAATTTAAGGCTTCACTCACAAAAGGCCACATCCTTTTGTTTAGTTTGGAATAATCAAATCAAATAATCAATTAATCTATTGGTATTGCTGTTGTTTAGTTTGGAATAATCAAATCAAATCTATAGCTGGTTCTCAGGGATTGGATGGGCAAGGGGAAGTGATTGCTAAAGGCTATAAGATTTCTTTTTGAGGTGATAATATTTCAAAATTATGGTGGCTGCACAACTGTGTGATGATACTACGACCAGTAAATTATGCTGAAATAGTGAATTTTATGGAACTTAGATTATATCTCATAGCTGTTGTCAATAATGCTACTTCATATGGAGAAATTAGAGAAAGAAGTAGGCAGAGAGCTGATCTTTAGACAATTGGAACCATTTAGGTGATTGTGGTGGGCAGGGTCACGTGGATGCCACTGATGTAGGTAGAAATGGAAAAGTGCCACGTTTGAAAGATAGTTTCACATTATCTTTGGTATTGAGAATCTAACCTTTACTAGTAGCCTCTTATTTCCTATTTTCATGCTAAGTACTTTGCAAACACCAATCCACAATCCTCCCAGTGACCATTTGTGTCAGATGCCATTCTGATGTCCATCTGGCCGGTGCAGGGAGTTGATGCACAACGAGCCGATTCCAGTCTGTGCTTATCAGCTGTGTGTAAAAACCTTCCCACATATGATCTGAAGAGAAACCAGAGGAGAGAAGCATACAGAAACTTGCTATTACTGTTTGGAAATATCAGGGGGCCTGATTGCTTCCAAATGGAAAGCTGCTTAGCTAATTGATTCTTGTATGCTGTTCCTTTTTTGCGAGTTCATACCAATACAAGTCCTACCCATCCTCTGAGATTTTGTCTTTCCTAGACTTCTGCTCCCCTCTCCAGCAGAGATCAGGACTGAATGAATATACAGGTTGCAACTAAGCTTGCTTTCCCAGAATGTCTTTCTCTGACAGAAAAGATTAAGAGAAAATTACAGACATCATTCTGTACCTCACTAACTTTTGACTTGAGTACCACGATCAGAATCCATCCATCCTACCGGAATTGACTTGGTTGGGCAGCTGCCCTCTGTAGAAGTCAGTCACTACAGGAATAGCTGGACAGCCTGGTTGTCTTAGGCCTGAGCTCTAATGCAGAGGCTCTGTGGACCTCCTTTTCTTCTACTTTCTTCCCCTGTCTCCCTCACTGCTCAGTTTTTCCATTCTGTCTTCCAAAGTTTGTTACCTGTCAATCACAATGGCTCCTGATCCTTCAATCACTTTTTAAGGCATATTTTCTTCCTTGATTTGCTCTGAATGAAACCTTTTTAGCTCATACTTCTCTGTCTCTTTCTGTCTCTCTCTCTGTCTCTCTGTCTCTTTCTCTGAAACAGGGTCTTGCTCTATAGCTCAGGCTGATCCTGAACTCACTGTGTAGCCCAGGCTAGCTTTGGATTTATGGCAATCTTCCTGCCTCAGCTTCCCAAGGGCTGGAATTAAGGTGTACGTCACTACTCCCAGCTTTTGTGTGATGCTGGGGAATCAAATTCAGGGCATTACATTTGCTAGGCAAGCACTTCAACAACCCCTGTGCCATTCCTCCAGCCCCTTCTTTCTCGTTTAAGAGATTTCACCCAAACTTTCAACAATCTGCACTTAGTCAGCCTTCCACGACTGTCAAATATCCCAGAAATTGCTTTCTATTTTCTGAAGCCTAGATCTCTCTCCCTCTCTGCCCTCTCTCTCTCTCTTTCTCTCTCCCCCTACCTTCTCAGAGCCTGTATCATGAACACTGCCATATTAGCTAGACTTGTGTTTTTGTTATGGTTCCTACCATAATAGCTACAGAGATCTTTTAAAAGCTTAACTGAAATATTCTCACTCTTCTGCTCAAAGTCCAGGGTATAATCCAAAGTGCTGCGCTATCTGCCCATTTATCATCTTTCTGACTTCATTACCTGTCACCCTTCCCCCCAGGTCATTATCCCCTCTGTAATGACTCCAGGGACAACCCTATTCGAGCCACTTAGCTCCGGGAACCATCTTATATCTGCAAAACCCTTTCACTTACGTTTTCAGATCTTTGCTCAAGGGCTGTCTTCTCAGAGACCCACTTTAACCACCTTATTTAAAATTAGATATTCCATTCCATCCTCTACCAGACTCTTTTAATTTCTCTTACTTTGTTCAATTTTTCTTTTTCTTCGTAAGTGTTTAATAAGTATAAAATATGCCATCCATTTCATTTATTTACCATGTTTAATTTAAAACAATGGCCTCTCCTTAAAGAGGAAGACTACATGTAGTAGGGGATAAACTAAGTGGAAAAATTCAGGAAGGTTTCTGGGAATAAGGACCTGTGAGTTATAGGAATGGGCAGAGAGGAAGAGAAGAACAATAGATATCAAGATGAGAGACAATCTGCACAATTCTGTCCTTCAGAAGAGTAACATCTAGCCATAAATTCCCACATTAACAACATAGAAATACAAAAGAGCATATTTCTTAAATGGCTTTGCCTCTTCTTTTTGGGATGAGGAACATGACTATCTGAGAACCAACAAGGCTTTCCTTACTGTATCAGATGTTTAAGGGTCCTTCTTCTAGCACTCCAGGGGCGAGTACAACCTGTTACAGTGAAACATCTGAGATTTATTTAAGATCACGAGGAAGCAGAGCTTTGCATAGAACCTAAGCACCTCAAATTTGCAAGAACCGATCTCAAACACACCCAGAGCCTACTCCATCTCCCTTCTGGATTGTGAGGTACTTGTCTAAAAATATGGCTTCCTTGCCATCATGTCTGTGACACACACCTTCAGTTGTTAGAGGTCTCATTGTTACAAGTTATTCGTAGGTCTCGGCATCACATTGCTGAGCCACTTCCCCCATTTTATTGATATGTGTAAGTGCAAAATTTAAAGTTTACATTGGTCTTGAGCATTCTCTGCATATACATATCGTGGCAAAGTTACACGACTTTCCCCTCTCTCCTTTTGGCCCTCCCCTTCCCACTTTTTATTTAAGTAGCTGGTGAAAATTATTATAGCTGTTTTGTTAAAATGCAAGTCCATTATGATGTTGAGTAATTGTAGTCTGGTAAAATTATTTTTTTTCCCCTAGGGATGGTATGTCCTTCTAAATTGACCCTTCCTCTGCCCTCTGTTTCCTTAAAGTCTGCAAAGATCTCCATTTTGGGCTTCTGTTCTCTGCCACCTGGGCCATCATGAAAGTCTCCTGAATATTCTTCTGATTTTTTGTTACATTTCTTTATTATTAGAAGAGATAATACCAAGATTTTCAATAACCAGACCAATTGTTTTAATATTCAAATCTTATCATATTTAAAATTCTTGAGGATTCTCCCCTGCACACTATTTTATATGATCTGGATATTTTGTGTGGCATTCTATAAAGAAGAAACCTGACTTCATCTCTTGATAGCTGATGCTAACAACTTCTGAGCCTTTCCTCTTCTGCCTTTCCCCATATCAAGGCTATAAGAGACACAGAGCGGCCCCTCCTTGGGCAGGGGTGGGGGGAGTACGAACCACATAAGCCCCAGTCTGTGTGTGACAATCCTCAACTTGACTCAAACCTTCACCACAACAAAATCCTCAAATCATTGTCCATCTCTTAGTCTCTCAAGCTATGTTAGGACCAGTTTGGGAAACCATCTCTGCTCTCCCCTGGAAGTCTAATCATGAAATCAAGATCCCATTTTCATGCTGTTGTTTTGGTTGCAAGAAAGGCCATTTTACTTCTACGGTGTATAGATGCCTCTCCTATTTAGTGTTTACATACATCTGGATTCTCACTCAGCAAATATTTGTAGTTGGCCTACTAGAAATGAGGTATTTCTTAAATATTTGAGAAATGGGAATGAACATATGTGCAAAGACCCAATACTTAAAGCTAACATTTTAAGCACATTAAAATAAACAATAAGTAAGTATATTAGTAAATGAATTAATATGATGATCATTGTTTTAAAGAAAAAAATGCAGAATACAATATCACTTGTGCCAAGATAACTATTAGATTAGATTGTCAGAGAAGAATTTATTGAGAAGGTGGCATGTGGCTGGAACACCATAGCCGGAAGTTCTCAGCTGTTCAAATATTTAGGAGAAAGTCATTCCAGGCAAGGAGAATATCAGATGTATAGTCCTAGTGGTAGAGAGAGAGAGAGAAAAAAAAGGATCTCTCATGCTTCAGAAACAGATTAAAGGCCACGGAGGCTGAATATGATGAATGCAGGACATAGGGAAGAGGTGTGGTTGGAGCAGTGGGCACGCACCGGGGCATGGGATCAGGGAGACCTTATCAAGGAATGTAAACTTCATTTGAAGGGCAAGGGAACCTAAGGAGAGGTTTGAGCATAATTCCATTTGCTTTTCAAAATTTCATCCTGGCTGCTAGAAAAGAGGTGAATAGCCATGAACAAAGTGAAAACATAAAGAACAATTAATAGGCTAAAGAAAAGAAATCAATGGAGAGATGAGGGCAGTAGGGATCACAGTGGTAGCACCGGGAAAGAGAGGAAGATGGAATTTTAGTGTGTTCTGAAGGTATTTTGGAATAAAGAGGATTTACTCTTTTCTTGACAAAGGGCCACATGTACCCTTTCTGTCGGCTCACGGAACGTCCCACAGATCCTGACCACTCTCCTGTGATTTATGCTTGATGCACCATATAAATGCGACTCTCCTCGGCTCAGAACGGTTCTTGTCTGACCCTTCTGTGTTGGGCTCACCCGGAATCTTGTAAACATTTTTATCACAGCTCTTCCCAGAACATGTTGTAATTGTTGTCTGTTCCGAAGGTAGTAAGTTTAGCCAATGATGAACACAGTGCTTGACACACTGCTGACATTTAATGAATCTCTGCCCAGTAAAAAAACGAGAGTGTGCCCTTGAGAAACCACAACAGAGGGACATAAATAGGGCCTCGGAGCCTCGTGACGGGCCCGAGGCGCATGAGGACTGGCACAGGTCAGGGACCCATCCCGAGGACTTCTTTTAATTACTCCAGGAACTCTGGAGAAGAATGATCGGAACATCTTAAATTATAATGATTTGGAAAATGGAAAGGAACTTACAAATTGGAAAATGAAATTAGTAATCTCATATGCTACAAAATTTGCTTAAGGGCAGCTAACTGGAGGGAGGAAAGCAAGTGTTCTCTGGAGAAAAGATTCAATACAGGTCAAGGCTTGTTACTTAATACATTAATCTTTCAGGTATTATTTTCATTTCCAAAAATTATACATTAAACATTGACCAATGTCCCGTCCATGTTTATCTTACACTACAGAGACCATAGGAAAAATTAAAAACAGAATTTTGAATATTGTGGTAGTGAAAAGTTATATAAAACTGAAATTTCTGATTCAGATTCTTACTTTGTTTTGTTAAGTAAATCTCTGGAGATCATTCTCTTGACATGAAAAAGAGAACCTCTAGCCAGGCCTGATTATGCAAGTCCGTAATCTCTGCATTCTGAGAGGCTGAGTCAGGAGGATTGCCATCTTTAAGCCCAGTTAGGGCGACTCAGTAATTTAGTGAGATTCTGTCTCAAAATCAGAGGTAAAAACAGGGCTGGGGATGCAGGTCCGTGTAAAGATGTGAAGGTCCCTGGCTCAGTCCCCAGTACAAAAAGAAAAAAGCTATAAGACTAATGCGTTACATTCTTTCCAACTTTAACCATCTATCTATCTATCTATCTATCTATCTATCTATCTACCTACCTACCTACCTACCTACCTATCTGTGTCAGTTTTTTTTTTTAAACAAGCCCTCACTGTGTGGTCCAGGCTGGTCCTGAGCTCACGACGTAGCTCAGACTTGCCTTGAACTCACTGCAATTCTCCCGCCTCAGCCTCCCAAGTGCAGCACTCTGTACATTTCATAGCCTTCATTGTTATGGGGTTGGTCATAGTGGCTCAGGGACGATATGGTAAGGATCAGAATAATTCCATCACAATTCACCATAATTTCACTTAATATGTGTACAACACTGGTGTAAAAATAGTTAAGTGTGGAGATGTGCTGGTTGGAAAGTTGGTGCGTACGCGGACATCAACTTGGGTGGGCTGAGTAGACGGTGTACTTGTCGTGAGTAAGTTTCTTTAAACTTACAGTTCACAATCTCACAGTTTAAGAATAGCTTTTCATAATTATTTAAATACACTACTCCATAAGCTGACTGCAAAGTTTTCGCAGTCACTTCTGTTTGAGAAAGGAACACCCAGAAGGTAGCAAAATCAGTGGAGAAGCTACATCCCGTGAATGACACGTAACCTGGGTTTGAATCTGGATCTTCTGGCTCTGAGTCTGGGATTCTTTCTCTAAATCCCCAGAATATCTCCAGATAAGATTTTATTGCAAGAAATTACATGAAGCACTGAGTAGATTGGCTGGCTGAGACATCAGAGTCAAAATTGCAAAACAAATTATAATCCCAAACTTCCCTGGGGATGATTTTGACGAGGCCATTCTTGGCCTACATTGACATGGGATCCTGTCTATTTATCTCTGAATTTCTACTGAGCAGAGATATGTAAGCATAATTTAATGATACATAAAAGTAATGGCCGTGACATAAGGATCCATAATATTTTATATTTTGGGAATACATCATTCCTCCCAGGGAAAATTTTTAGGTATGTATGATTATGAAAGATGAGGATGTTCCCTAGTCTAATGTTTATGTCTTACTGCTTTTTTTGCTAATAGTCTCTCATATTCTTATAAATAGTCCATGAACTGTGTCCCTTAACTATATAATTGTTGCTTTTATATCTCATTTTTCTCTTTAGCTATATGTCAAGGTGCCTTATTAAAATTAATTGTGAGTGATTCATTGAGTTCAATAATTAAGTTCCAAAACATCCAATACTATCTCCAGACCATGTGGCTTCTTAATTCTATACAATGTTTTCCCCCATTTTATTGATATGTATAACTGTAATACATAAAGTTTAAATTGATCTTGAGTATTTTGTGCATAAACATATTATAGAAAAATTACCAATCCTTCCCTTCTCCCTTCTGACCCTCTATACAATATTTTTTTTGGATATAGCCAGGCCTACTCATTTTCAGTAAAGGTATTTTTTTCTCTGAAGTTTTATTATTCTGAAGTATCTATGTCATTGTTCTTTTCCTATTGAAAATTCACCTTTGAAAACCAGACAGCTTAGAACACATTTTTCATCTCTTGGTGTAATTCTTCCATTTTGACTGTGGCATATTTTTTATGTTTGAGATTCCTTGTGAAATCTTTCAACTTGTATCTTTTTGATACTTTTCCTTTAGGAAGAATTTATTTATTTTGGATATATTTATTTTTAGCACAGAACAGATAATTTAAAGACTATGTGCCCGTTGTTAAGAGAATGCTATATGTCATAAGCTTTAACCAGGAGGAGACTTGTAGAGTAGGTTTATCTACTTGTGAAGAATTAAGATCTAGGGACTGAAGGAATGGCATAGCGGTTAAAGTGAGTTTCTTGCAAGCATGAGGCCCTGAGTTAGATTCCCCAACCCCACATAAAGCTGGACATGGTGGCACATGCCTGTAATCCCAGCACTGGGGAGGCCGAAGCAGGTGGATTGTCCTGAGTCCAAGACCAGCCTGGGTACACCAGTGAGTTCAGGACCAGCCTGGGTTACAGAGTGAGACCCTGTCTCAAAAAAAAAAAAAAAAAAAAAAAAGAAAAGAAAAGAAAAAGAATGAAGATCTAAAGAGAAATATGAGTCCCATATATGAAACTTAAGAAACATGCCTTGCCTGGTAAAATTTGACAACATTATAAGCTTTGGATTCAAAGATAACTAGATTCAAATTATGGATTGATCAAATTATATCTCTGTAATTTTGAATAAATCCTTTCTGTGCTCTTTATTTTCTTTTTGAAAATCTTGCATGAGAAGAAAATGAGATGCCAGTGGGTGAAAATGTCAATCACCACAATCCTTATAAAGAAATTTCGATGTCTTCTTCTGGACTGTTCAACATCTAACCCATGCCTAGCTGGTCCCTTCCTCTTTGCGTCCTTGGAGGATGAGACAGTCTGGTCCCTGCTACCTCCTGAAAGCGCCCTCCACCTGTAGAAGTGTAGATGAATTCATTCTTTTCATATTCCATCTGAGGATTGATAGAGATAGCCAAGCTTGATCACACAGATTCTGGGAAAACTAAATTTGTAAATACTGAGTTAGCAAATTCAATGGGAAAACTGTTTAGGCTTATGAGTAGACAGGAAGTACTACTCAACCTAACATATCAGGTGCCATGGTGAGAGTAAAATACTAAAAAACATCCATTTTGTAAAAAATTTCCAATACATAAAAGTTACATTTCTTCCAGTAGCTTGAAATGAAAAAGTCTGATTTATTTGCACAAAGAACACACATAGTGGGGAGTGACTCAAGGTTTCGCACAACTTATTTTCTCTTTGAAAGGAGTGTAATAACATAGGTGACACTGGGACATTCAAATGAGGAAACAGATTTGAGTGTGTTCCTCACAGGTGTATACGAAGGGTAAGTCAGTGCTCACCTGCATGACACAGAAATGAGAGTCTAATAGCTGAAAAGAATACTCGCGTGTATCCTAAAGGTTGGAGTAAGCTCCCAGAATACAGCAAACCTAAAAGGAGTGCATTGCCCGGGAAAGGTGAAAGTCGTTGCTTTTCCAGAAGATGTATTTTCTGCAGAAAGAATAAGAATTTAATTGTATATTTACTAAGACCATAAGAATAACAGATGTAAGTGAAAAAGTAACTTTTGTATTTCAATGGCACAAATAAAAATGTAGGTTTATTATGTTGAATTTCAATATTTAGCTTTTCCCTTAAATGAAGGAACCGCACATTCCCAGGGCCTTAGCACAGTCCTCCAGCCCTCCCCAGAGTTTCTTTGTCCCCAGTAGAAATCCTTTTCTGCAGATATTTTTGCTTACAGATTATTGCCACGAGGGATTTTACCTCACTGATAAGATTGTCAATGAAAGGCCACCTTCACACCTAACTAAAAATAAACAATAGGATCAAAAACCAAATCTCACCAGGCTTTCTGCCCAAGAATCAGGAAGGACACTAAAATAATTTTTTCCTAGTTAACAATGAATGGATAAAAAATTTTGCTCTACTTATGTCTTAGTAAATTTTTTGTTGCCAGGACATCATACCCAATACCCCCGACTTAAAGGAGTGAAGGTTTATTTTAGCTAATAGTTTTAGAGGGTCTCAGTCTATCCATGGACAGCTGGCAATGCTGTAAGGAAAACCTGATTATGGCATGGGAACAGGAAGTGGAGTTGGGAGAGGAAGGGTGGGGCTAGTGTGCAGCTTTCCGCATCTAGTGACCCACTTCTTCTGGGTCAGGCAGTAGTGAGCTGCGCCAAAAGAACAGGCCTTACTTCCCAAGAGCACAGGGAATGGGTGGAGTAAGTCCCGTGATTCCATCACCTTCTGAACAGGAGGCCTTCAGGGCACGTTGCAGCTCCAAGCCATAACAATGCGGCCTTATTCTTTTACTGAATAGCAGTTACAGATAGGTAAACTCTATGTAGTGACCAAAGTAGAACGTTAACAAATCACGTTGTCTTCATTCTTTCACATCCTTTCCCTTTTATTTTTCCCACACATACTACTTTTAAAACTTCAAGTTCACAAGATACTTCAAAAGGGCCTACAACTTCCACCAACTGCCGGTTCTTCAAAACTATGCAAAACATCGTCTCTCCTTTGCCTCAGCACACACTCAAACTGACTTCAAAATTGCATATAAGCTATGCAATTTTCCTGAGAAAACTAAGCTATTTCACAGGGATGCCATGCTGTTCCCAACATCCCTGTGAAGTATAGTGATGAATATGGAGTGTGTTTCAGAAGAAGAAACCCTGAGAGGCAGAATGAGCTGTCCAGGTTTACAAAAGCTAGATCCCAACACTGTCACTCTCTGCCCTAGGTTGCTTTATTTCTTTGTGTGCACATTTCTTAGAGCAAGCACATTGGATATGACATTAGAGGTTGAAACAAATCTCTCTCTCTCTCTTCTCTTTGGTGTTCCTTGCCTTAAAAAATCAGTTAACTGGGAGTGTCTGCCTGGCTTTCTCTCACTAGGAGCTCATTATTTGTTGCTTATTTGGTGGTGGTCTCATCATGGCCTCATCGAGGATGGGTAGGTACAAGGACCTTCCGTGTTTTACTGGTCAGTTATACTCAGTGGTAGACCTGTATCTAGGGAAGAGTCACTACCACCTTGGATGGGAGGTGGTGGCTGGGGCGATGTGGAAGAGCTAAGAAACTCTAGTCGAAAACATTTCATAACAGCTGTGCATGCATTGCAGTTTCCAATTTCAGGGAGCATCAGTGACCCAGTTGTGCACTCTGAAATCCTTCAGTGTGTTAGACCCAAGGACACGCTTTTCATGAATTCCTCCCAGCCAGTGAGGTAGTGTGGCATGGATTCTAAAACAACCTTGGTCCTAGAACCTTGGTTTCTGCTGGCAAACTATGGTTTGATGGTCTGATGAAATCTTTCCGGGGCTTTAAGTTACATTTAGTATAATTCAGCTGTTCCTTTCTTCTCTCCTGCCTTCACTTTGGGGCAGGCAGACTTCTAGCCCACTCTGACGGTTGCCTCCATCATACTTACTTGTGACAGACAGGAAGTAAATTCAGACTAGAAAGATGAGACTTTATTTAAAAACTTGTAATAAAAGGGAATTATTGAGATACAGAGAGTGGTTGGATAATGAGAACTTCAAGGTCAAGCAGGAAAAGGGCTTTCCTTTTTTGGGAAGGAGTAAACACAGCTAGAGAGCGGTCTTAGGTCAAGTTCAATATTGTCTGTCACTTGGCCTTCTTTCAATTTTGTATCGCAAGTCTTTACCCTAATAAAGTGTTTGCACACTTGCTGTTTCTTTTTTATTTTATTTTGTTTTCTGTCTGCTGCTTGAAAGACTTAGACTAAAATTTTTACATGCCTTCCTTTGTCTTCAACTTAAGTATAGCTCTGTATATCAGTAGCTTTCAAAGTATATTTTGCACACAAATTATATGTACAGTGCTGTATGTATGTGTGTGTGTGTGTGTGTGTGTGTGTGTGTGTGTGTCTGTGTGATCACTCTCTCTTTTGAACTCATGGTCTTTTCACAGCCTTAATCTTATCCACAGCTTGTTTCCAAGAGCTAATATTATACAATAGTTACCAGATAATATATTATTCATTAATCTCTTATTTCCTGAGTGTAGACATCATTTTATCCTGAACATCAAAGAACTAAGAATGTAGAATGACTTTTAAAAATTAATGATGTTTTAGCATTTTGCCTCAGCTTACATTAACAGGCAAAACTAGAAAAAATAACAGTATAACTTCTTTATTGTAAAAATGTTTCAAAAACAGCCAAAAATAATGTTACTGATCTATTGTTTTCAGGACTTTGTCTTCTGGGAGACTTTTAATTATGTTTAGCATGTAGTATGGTGTGGTTCTTTGATGAAAATTTCTTCTGATGTACATTTATTAAGTACTATGATTACAACTGTGTCTAAAACTGGCTTTGACTTTACTCAGTTCTGTTACATCAGTATAAAATGCCTCAAACCTCTGTCAATTACAGCATGAACTACACGGATTATTTTATGCACTACCTGTGAGTGTATTTCAGTACAATAAATGAAGGATCATCCACCGTGCACTCAAGACTTTTATTATTAGTGTGTCTCATGATGGTGAGAACCTTCTGTGATTATATGCTAACTGCAAATAATTTGTCAAACAAAAATGCTTCTCTTTGTGAGTTAGGTAACTCAGTTTATGGCTAATTCAAGCCATTGTAAGGATTTAGATTAAGATTTTAGTTCCTATAGGAAAATGAAATAGGTGCCTACTTATCATGAGACCAGGAAGACATTAGACTAAGAGCCAGAGACAGCCTATTAAGAGAAGATGCCCCCACAAAAATCAAATGAAGAAACAAATAATCACATTTTATTAGCAAATATAGTCATAGTATTTAGCACATAGCGTTCATTCTGGAGTGACTACAACAGTAACTGTCTTGAGGTTCTCTAGATTTTTTGCCTTTTCCATAATGTTAACGCAAGTAAAGATAGCATATCAAAACAAGCAAAATTAAATAGAAAAATAAACAAATGAACTTATGCATGTAACACTGGCATATACATATTAACTGGATCTGTTTTTAAAGCACAGAAATTAATTAATGATGATTTATTTCTTATTTTTCCTATTAGTAAAAACTACCTTTGACACATAGCGAATATTGAATAATACCCAGAAGCTTTTTGTCCTATTCAAATTCAACACCTTAAAAGTCATAAAGAAAACAGTGGGTGAGGACTTAATGCAGGGCAGTTTTACTGTCTTCTCTTGATTACCTCTGATGTCACATCTTAGAAGTGATGGACAGCTGGCGCATCCATTTACCAAGTTCTCTATCTAAAACTTGATTCAAAGAGTAGGTCAAAATAACCTTAACATTTCTGATGTTTTATGTTGTTTAGTTGTGAAATCCTTACCAATTACTGGGGTACCCAGATAATCCCCTCTTAAATAGTAAGTGCAATTTAGGAATCGGCACAAATGGTCTGACACTTCCATGCCTCCTGATACAACTCCAAAGAGACTAGAGGACAAAGAGTCATTCTCAATGGAATTGGACAATTGGACTTATAGAAAGTTTTCTTTCGAAGTGCTTACCCATCCTAGGCACATCATGACATTTTTCATGAATTCAGGAAAGAGACATACATGTTTATCCTTCAGGAGTGAAATTGTGATTCCTAAGTAAAGAGTTTTATTATTGGATTATTTCTTCTAAAATTTGTGACCATTTTAGATGTTTTAGTCCTCCTCATCCTTGTCTTATCTTTTCAGGACCACGTTGACATGCTTTTATTTGTATTTAAATTTTATTTTAAAAAGTAGTTGATAGTTGATTCTCAGGGTAGAATTTTGCTTTGGAATCTCATCATAGAAGTAATAATCGTCTTCTTGGATGATAATCAGTCTTGAATTGTATTTAGAATCTTAGCTGGTGTAGTACCCAGATATTTTTTCTTAAAACTTCCTGGTGAGAATTTTACTTTAAGTTGTTCTTTCATTTCAGTCTGTTAGAGGAATCTATTCATTTCTATAAGCCTCAACACAATGTTAGGCAGCTACTTTCTGCAAGTCATGTTTAATAACCTTAATTTTTAAAAGGATAATAGATAATTTCAACTTCCAGAAATTCCTCCTTTATTTCCTAGTACCACTGTCCCTAAAATATCAATTCATCTCAGGTACATGTCTCTATCCAACCTACGGTAACTGTATTTCTTAATCATTGTCTCTGCTGATAGGCCTACTTATCTTGTGAGTGCTCCTATGACTGTCCATACCATCCAGTTTACATTTCATTACAAAAATGGATAATGTATGATGTGGAAAGTGACCTAATTTAGGTTGGTCTCATGGGAGATTCTTGCTCATTACGGGAGTGGCCATCAGATCATAAATCCCCAATGGTCATTATGTTTTAATCTCATTAGAAGAAGTGTTGTGAGAAGAGGTTTTCTGCCTGACTTCCTAATTTTCTAAAGTAGTGAAGAGTTTTGGAAACTAGAGTCATCACAGATGAACACTGTGCATTTAGGGATTTCAACTTCTCCAACTTTATCAGCTCGTGTTATATAAAAGCGAATAAATGGCACTTTAATTATGCTCTCAGAAGATACTAAATTGGGAATGTTGCAAATTACAGAAGCAGCAGAGGAATGGCACTTAGGACTTGAGGGGGTTCAACTATGTGGATGGGCATAGCCAAGAGAACAAAGCCACCTTGGAAAAAGTTCCTAATAGTTTAAACTGTCTTGGGATGATGGGCACATAAATGAATGTCTAAACCTGTGTTTACCTGCTCTGTTACGCTATTCAAGTTTAAATGTACTCAATTTCATGAAAGCAGATCAAGCCAGATTTGATCTTCATAGAGTCTATGGTCCACTCCTTCCTCTGCAGAATGTATCAATTATGGGAAATACCTGAACCACGATTTTTTTTTGTTTCAATTTGAAATGCCGGAACTGTGTAGAATTTGTAAAGTCCCCAAAACCTTGAAAAAGTACATGATTAGATACCCGAATCACATTTTTTATGGCAGCTAGAGAGTAGCAATTACAGACTTTTGAAAATAAATAAGCACTTAATCGAATTATCTTTTCTAATATTCTTATTCTTTTAGGAAATAACCTTCATAATTTTTCCACTTCACTGTTTTCCATGGGAATGTGGTTTTCCCTGGTCCAAGCCTCAACTGTGACTTGAGCCAACATGGTCCATACATTTTGGGAACACGATATCTATGGATTGAGGACATCCTTGGGAATCATGTAAATACATGACTATTAAAGCCAATATCCAAAAGTTGACCTCCAGTTGATCTTTCCAACTGTGGGAAATGTTGCAGAGCCTGGAAAAAAATAGACCATTATACAGGTGTGACGCAGGAAGTATCAAGAGGCCTGTTACTTGAAATCAGTGGGAGCCAAGTGCTTGGAAAGAAACAGTTTCTAGGACAAGTTCACTGATGGACTGATTCACCTTTCCCAGGAGGATACCAGGGTGGATAGTTTCATGTCCCTCTGAGTCACGGTCCAATAAGGTTAGAACAGATTAGTCCAGGCAGGAAAAGCTAGAGTTCTAGTCACAAGACTGTAATTACAAAAACATGCCACCGACAGTCATTTCTCCCTCTCTTGCATGTCTGGAATTCCACATCTGGAGAAAAAGAAAAGAGTTAGTCTACAAAAGCAGTAAGCAACAACTTCCAAGGGACCCTAGTTACCGAAAATACCCTTTGAAACCATCCAACAAGTTAAGGTTTTGCCCTTGGATAGCTAGGTAAATGACATTGACTTTCAGTTGGGCAGTCAGCAGAAGAAACAAGTTGCAGATTTAAAGGCAATTTTTAAATAATTACCACCAAAGTGCTTCTGTTGTAAGTCATTTATTACCACTCATTAGAGCTATAATTTACTTAAACTATTATTTTTTAACTGCTATGTGAATCTTTTACTGTTTTTTATAAACACAGGGTTTAAAAAAAAAAAAAAGCTATTTGATGTGCAGGTGCTAGATTCCAGCAGTTGGAAATTAGGTTACCAGAACCCAGTTGCACAAAAGCAAAGTAAAGAGATGAATAAAGTCAGACTCTTAGAGGAGAGGTCAGAGGTCACCAGTGACTTCCAGCCTTACAGATGGTTTTCCCCAGGATTTAGAATTTCAGTTGATTTCAATGTTAATTAATCTTCACTGTGAACATATAATGTTATGAATGCTGACATAGTCTTTCTTAATTAATACGATTTTTAAAGCAATTTTAGGTTTGCAGAAAAAAATGAGCAGAAAGTGCAGAGTTCTAAAATCCCCCTCACTCATTGTCCCTTTTATTAACATATTGCATTATTAACTTTTAACCAGGTAATATAATTTAGATCACCGAATCTAATGCCATGAAAAGGAACAGTGAATAAATAGGAAAAAAAAAAAGATAAGAACAAACAGATTTTTTAAGGTTGTCTGTGGCAATCAGAAAGACAGGAAATTGTAGCCAAATAGAATAAAAAAGGCAGATTGTTTTTCTCTTGCTCCATAGTGATTATTTTGAGTTTCTCTTTCCTTTTTGGTTCTGATTTTTGACTTATGAGAATTTATAAACACATATAAAATTTGAAGAGAAATAGCCAGGATGTAGAGCTTGGCAGAGATAATAGAAAAGGAAAATGAGAATAAATTTGAAGAGGTGGAAAGAGTTGTTCCTTTTGTTATGTGGGAAATTTTTCTTTGGGAGTGAACAAAAATATTTGAAACATTTCCTCTGAGATTTGAGGGAAAGTACTAAAATTGAGAAAAGTTAAAAAGTTGTTTAGTTTGGAAGAGGAGTTGATTAAATAATTGATTTTTAAAATTTTTTATTTTTTAGAAGTCTTGTGGATGAGGGAGTGAGGCAGAGAAAGGTAGAGGTGGCTGGAAAAAAAAAAAAACACTTGTCTAGGAAAGGGATCACTTGAGAGGACTATTGTGGTGGCATTCCAGAGTGTGAGCCTCCAGCCTGGTGAACAGATGGGGCTTTGCCTGCCAGTGGGTTCAGGAGAGTTCTGGAAAGAATATCTTGAGCTTCAGATTCTGTCTTACCAAATGTTCCGGGGGTTTGTGAGGAGAGGTACTCAAAAGGAGAAACGTCCTCTTGTGGAAGGGATAGGAAGCGACTGCTGCTGTCTTGTAGGGCCTGGAGAGCCCTTCACTGTACAGGAATTGTTGGGATATTCAGTAGTGAAATTTTTGCAGATCTCCAAGTCTGTCACTTTTCCTAGGTGGCAATTTGAATTTTTCAGTCTGAGAGCACCAGAAAAGGTGCCCGCAGGTTTTGTTTGAATTTTACCATTCTTCCGTATGTGGGATATTTTTCTTCTTAGCTCACGCTGGGTTAAGTGTGTATACCAGAACTTATTGAATGGTTTGTTTTCTTCACACTTTCTTTAGCTGTCTCGCCTAAAGCTACCTCAGCTTCCAAAACCTTTTGAGCCTATTAAACCCCTTTGCTTGATTTTCTTACAATGCTTCCAACTTGCTAGTTCTCTGGATCAGTGACTGCATTTCGATTACCTTCTTCCATCTTTTTTTTTTTTTCTGTTCGTTAGATCACTTCTGTAGAACCACCCCCCCCCTTCTGTCTATAATCAGTAGATAGAGGAGTAAAGAAATGTATGGGCTATGGTTTAGATTGAAAATATACCCCGAAAGTCTCATATATGTTAGAGCTAGTGGTTGGATCATGGAAGCAGTATTTTGTCAGTGGATTAATCCAGTAATGAGTTTATCGCTAAGTTCTTGTTGGAAGGTGGGACCTTGTCAGAAGAGATGGACCCAGGAGAGGTGACCCAGAAGGGTTTATTCTCCTCACCTCATCTCCTCACCTCTCTCTCTGCTACCTGGAGGCCATGCTGTGAACAGCTTTCCTTCATCATATGCTTGTACTGCATTAATCTTTTCATTCGAGCTAACTGACTATTGACTGAACACATTGAACCGATGAGCTGAAAATGAAGCTCTCTTTCTTTAAGCTCCAAGTGTTGAGTATTTTGTCCGAGCAATGGGAAAGCTGACCAGTATAGTGCATTTATTGCCACGTTTTGCAAGTGAGTTAGAGGATGTGGCGATTAGATGGTGGTAGTGATTGAAATTGATAATTTTTATTGGCTGTATGTTATATGTGAGGCACATCCTCATTTATTTCCCATACAAAAGCTCATGTCAATACTTTGAGGTAATGGTATTTTGGTTTTCATTTCACATAATAAGAAAAATTTGTTCAAAGATGATAGCTACATTTTCTAAGGTCACATTTTCTCATTTGCAGGTATTGTAAACCACCTCAAATTGACTTAAGAATAAAAGGGTTACATCACTGAAATATCTGTTAGAGGGTCTGTCCAGAGTTCAGAATGGATTTAGAGCCTTAAATAATGTAAATAGATTATTTTCCATCTTAGTTTGGTTCCCCCTAACCAGTTTGGCTCCATTTTAATGTAGAATATCCCTAATATATTGTTGGTAGCGGTCAGCTTAGCGTTAGACTTTTAATGCACATTCAGCATGCAATCAGAAGAGAAAGAGTTCATCCAATTTCCAGGGACTTGGGACTTGGGAGGGCTTTAATTGGCCAAGCTTTGGTCTTGTCCCCATCCATGAGGCAATTTCTGGGGTCCAAGTGGTTCAAGGCTTTAATTCAATAGACCTTAATGATACGCCTGGCTCTGTACTCCAACACTGGCAACTGAAAGAAATACTCATAGTGGAAGAAACAGAGAGAGAAAGAGAGAGAGAGAGAGAGAGAGAGAGAGAGAGAGAGAGAGAGAGAGAGAATGCATGTGGAAATTAAATATAATTTAAAGCCTTCTAATCCCAGACAGATGGTGCAAAATGTAGGATTGAAATAGAGACAATCTGTCTCAATCCTCATGGACTATTCTGAAGAAGCTTATGTGAGGTGATTTGCAGAATTTATCTTAGTTAATACTCATCATTCCTGGGAGCTTGCACACACACACACACACACACACACACACACACACACACACACACACACACACACATCTTTGTTATAGATAAGAAATAAAATAAAGATTGGATGGTTTTGCTTAAGTCTACAGTACTTTTGGGTGACCAAGGTCAGGAACTGCACTGAATAACCACAAGCTTGGTATTTGGATTTCTTTCTTCCAGCTTGGTGTTTGGATTTCTTTCTTCCAGCTGTGAAAAGAATAGAGTACTGTCTTAGTTACTTTTTCATTGCTGTGACTCAATACCCGACACCCACAAATTTAGGAAAGGTTTATTTTAGCTCACAGTTTCAGAGGGTCACAGTCCATTGAGGGGCGGCTGGCAGCAATCAAAGTACAGGACAGAGGCAGAGGTGGAGGCAGCTACTCAGGACGTCACAAACAAGAAGGTGAGCCGAGACCAGTTGAGACTAGTCCCAGTCCTCCAGGAAGGCAGGTGCAGCTTATGTATCCTTTCAGGTCTCTGCCCAGTAACCAGTCCCTCCTGCATCCAGGTGTGGCCGCTACACACGGTTAATCCTAATTGAACTGCAATCCACCCCTCCAGACCAGACCCCAGTCCACCAACATCACATGGTTCCATTAAAAGACATGAGACTTTTGGGGGACACTCCAGATCCTAACTACAACAAGTACCATATGAATAGCTTTGACTACCCACAAAAAAAAACAAGGCATTTATTACTCAAATTTGCTGTTGAAAAACTACCATAGTATCTCAACAGATTAGAGAACAACTTTTATTTTCATCCCTAATATGTGCTGGTCAGCTGAGGCAGCTCTTCGTTCTGGTGGGGGGTGGGGTTGAGTTTACCTCCACATGTGGAGTTCTTGACCCTAGTCTAGTGCACTAAGGTGTATCCCTGGAACTGCTGAAGGAAGCATCAACCATCCAAATACACTTCTAGCCTACACCTGAGTCTTATACACTAAAATTCTTTCTGTTCTCTGAACAAAGTGTGGTCCAGCTCTGCATAAATGGGTTGGAGAAATATCTTCATGTACCGTGGACTGAGGGGAGTGTATTATACAAACTGTCTTGAGAATTTTGAGTAATCTACATGAAAGGTCTGCAGCATGGACATGAATAACTTAGCAGAAGAACATGATAAACTAGAGATCGTAGAAACTTGGAAGGTAAAGATACAAGAGGTATTGATAAGGGCACTGCCATTGTATATGTGGTAAACTAATAAAACGGTCTTTTTCTAAGGGTCATTGAAACTGATTGAAATATATACATATATATGTATCATAATATTACATATAATAATTATATGTATACAGATACATATTATTGTCTGGCAGGGATTTGATAATTGCAGCACTCTTTTCTGCATTTTTGGAGATTGCTACATTTGGGAACAATGTTTTAAGCTAAAATTGAAAGAGACAAACAATTTTGTTATGAAAAATGATTGTGACCATTTGACAGTCAGGGAGCTAAATGTAGCTTTGTTGAGCTATGAAATACTATGTATCAAAGTCTTTCCATCCTAGCACAAGTTCAGGGCATTGGAACTTCCTGGGTAATTTATATTTTGCTGGTTTTTTATCAGGAGTAATAGTTTGAATTCACTTACACTTTAAATTTTTCACACCTGTGAAAAACTATACTTTTAGTTTCATATCAGCGACACTTTCTCATCCTATCCCAGAGTCAGGGAAGTGTGTGGGAATGACTTCGCCATAATTTGTTTCCAAGCGTAGGCTTCATTGTTCCTATAATTGAAATTGTGAGTATTAGAATTAAGAAAAAAAGGGGTCAGAATTTCAAATGCAATTGGAATCAGCTAGTGGGTTCCATTTTTGAACGTGAGATAAGTTGAATCTATTAAATTAATTTTTCAGTAAGTAGTAAAAATTTCATGGTTGTAGATGCCAGGGAGAAAAAGAAACCTACATTGTATCAAGTATAGTTTCAATACACGATGGAAGGCCAGGATGACCACAAGGGGCAAGATCTGGAGTAGGAATCAGAAATTTTAGATTTTGCTCTTAAGTAACATTTACACTTTGCTCTCTGGGATATAATTTTTATATCTTGAAAATCAGATAGTTGATACTTCAATGGCAAGTCTGATTCAGAAACTCAAGGAATTTTCAACTCATTGGAAAGGCACTGGAAAATTTCACGCATTTCATAATTATGTGTTGATATCTGCCTACTACTGCTTTATTGATTGTGTTCTCAGTGCTAGAGAAATGACTGCAAAACGCACCAGGGCCTCGGGCCTCAATGAAGTATATGCTGGTGAGGACGCAGTTGAGAAATGTGTAGACTGTTAATTCTGTGATTTCATTTCAGGTATGAATGAATGTCAAGGAAACATGCGACAGGTTAAAGGGAGAGTGATTAAATAGGAAGGAGAATTTATTTTAAGTGAAATGATCAAAAAAATTTTGAACATGAAGTATTAACAGTGGAGCTATAGATTAAATTGTGAGGTTAAATTTGAGATTATTTCGGGGAAAAAAATCAACCCTCTAGAAAATGAATGTGCCTGAGGAGATAAAAGAATGTTTATTTAAGGAATAGCTAGCTAATGATAATGATATAGTAAATTTTATGTATTGTAAAATAAAATAGTAACTATATTTTTGATATGATAAAACAATGCCAGTTAATCAAAGGAAGTGGTGAGCTGAGTCACTCTTCTGGTTAAGTTTTTGCTTCATTTCTCTTGCATGATTAATAACCAGGCTCTGAATATCTTGCCTTCTTCACTTCTTCATCTCCCTCTCATTTCTATTTTAGCGTTTACTCTTACTTAGACTTGGGTCGATGATTTCAAAGGCCATTGGCTTTGAGCCGTCTTTTTTCCAGCAGTAAAACTGGTCACATAATTCTAGTCCTAATAGCTTCAGAGGAAGTAAATTTGACAACCTGGTGTCAAAGCCCTCCTAGCTTTTCTAGATTTCTTTCTCTTTGCAGACTTCCTTCCTTATCCGGGTTTCACAGACACATCCCTCTACTGGCTATTTTCTAAAATATTCCACTCCCCTAAGTTTTCATCTGTACGTTGGACCCTGCTGCTTCACTTTCTTAGTGTGTTTTAGGAGCCAATTGTGTTGTATCTTTTCCATCAAGTTCTCCTCAATCTCATGTCCTAGTTTCTCTAGCACTCAGCACGGTGCAGTGTAATTATCCTTCTGATTACCTCTGTTCCCCACTAGACTGTGAGCTCCCTGGAGATTTGGGTGTCCTAATCTCTATACTTCTTCTGCCCAGCTCAATGCCTACTACATGCTTCTAAAAACAATGGCTATGACACCTGACACACGAAGTGCACGATTCTAAGGGACTGGTGGTCTTGAAAATGATTAAGTTGTTCATTTGTTTCTCTTCTCTGCTCCACTTTCCTATTCAGACTTCATGTTGACATGAAGGGCCCTGACAACTGAAAATACCAGTGTCTGGCAAGAGGAATCACAAAAGCAACATGGAAAATGTGTAAAACAAAAATATTCCTCATTCACAGTTAACGGGAATGCATGAGTGCAGACACATGGAGTACAAGATGGAAGTTTCTCCAAAAAAATTAAAAATAGAACTACCATATGATTCAGGAATCCCACCCTTGGGTGTATACCCAGAGGAATGAAGTCAGCATGTTAAATAGATATCTGCCTCCTTATGTTCTTTGCAGTGCATTTCATAACAGCTAAGAGATGGAAACAATGTAGGAAATATGATTAAAATACAGGGAATATTTAAAATGTTTAGAAGTATGTTACAGTAAAAGGCGCATTGTCATTACTTTCCCTTAGAATGACTTCCTTGCTCTGAGTGCATTTATCCTGTCGTTCTTGTCACGCCCTGATGCCGTTCTGAAATTCCACCTTTAGCAGTGAGTTTCTTTGAGCTATCCTGGCTGCAACAATGTCCTGGATCAATTAAAATGTTTACCTTTCAAGGTCGTTTTGACTTTGAAGAAAACTCACAAGTTGCACCCTTGCAGGGCCAGGGAGTAGGGTGCCTGAGGGCTCACCTGGCCTTTCCTTTGGATGGATGGCACACAGCAGTGGCAATCACTGTATTTATTGCCACACTTTGTAAAGACATTCATGAAAGAGGACTTGCATGACTGCCTCAGAAAGTAACAAGAGTTAGGGGTGTGGGGGAAGGATGAGTATTTTGAAGGGGACTAGTGGCAATGTGTCTTAATATTTTGGTTCTGGCAAACTATTATTAATAGTAATAACTATTATTTATGTAAACATTCACCTTATATGGTCATTGACAGGTGAATGACTTTAAGAAAGTAGTATTCATGTGCAATGAAATGTTATTCACCCATAAGAAGAAATGAAATCTTGTCATTTGTGACATCATGTTTAGACCTAGGATCTTAATAATTAAGAGCACAGAAAGACAAGTACTAGACACTTGTCCTCATCTGGGGCATCTAAAAGGGATGACCTCATGGAAGTACAGTAGAGGAATGGGCTCATGAGAAGAGAGAAGTTGACCACCACCGACCCAGAGATAGATTGGAGGAACAAGTCCTGGTGTACCATTATATGGAAATGTAATTACAGTTGACAATATTGCATGATGCAAATGATAAATTAGGTGGTTGTCATTTTTCATATAGGATAACAATTAATTGATCATCCTGTATTTGTATATGTACTGAAATAACACACTACCCCCATAAATATGTACAAATATTAAGTCAACAAACATTAAAGAAAAACTTTACAAAAACAATGTATAAACACCTTGGTACCTATAGTCATGGGAGAGACCATTGTACTATACAGAAGAGCAGTCTTAGCTAAGGACATGCTAAGATACTTAGGTATGAAAAATTTTAAACTCTACAGGTGGATATGTGGTGATTGCCATTGCATTAGAGTTTCTCTTATTCCTACCTCGCATGCCCCCAGCAACCATGAACTCTGCTTTAACATTTTTATTTGTAGTCAGGTCTCACAGAACGTACCAAGATTGTTTTCATTGTTTCAATAAATTGATTTACATTAAGATTAAGAAAAAAAATCTCATCATTGATGGATTTTTAAAAAATATTTTTCCTCATCTTCTCCAATCATTGGGTATTGCTTGGTTTGAAAAAAAAAAGAAGTGTAAAGAAGAGAAATAAAAAAAAAGCAAAATCTGTTTTGTCCATTTTCACCAGTGGTGAGGTAGGTATTATCTATAACCGTGTATGTAGGAAAAATCAGGTCCAAGGACTTTGAAGGACTACATCCAGCAGAGGACAACATAGGTTTTGTTTGTTCTCTGTCATGTCTCTTTCTTAAGCTGTGGTCTAAACACAAAATCTGCAAATTCTATTGTATAGTGCCATATAAAAGTGAATATGCATACTTGTGCAAAATCAACTACATTTTCTCAATAGTAGGAATAACTTACTTAGAAAGTCTGTTGAATGATTAAACAGAGTTTCTGCTAGTAAAATAGAGGCAATGATTTCAAAAATCGTCACTGGACATCTTTAATTCCTCTGACCTACATACAAACTTTAGTTACAACAGAAGGCAAATTTAGAAGCATGGTATACTTTCAGGAAAGATGAAATGCATGACTTACTTTCAAATGACCCTCCTCGGATTCTGTTTCCATAATAAAGCCAATACGTGGCTTTTCTTGCTTCTGACTCATTCATAGAAGTTGTAGCACCATTATCCATGCTCCCCAAAATTCTTGAATATTAAACTGTCAATGAATCTTCCAATAGCTAGCATTTATTTGGATTTTACCAAGTTCCAAATATTGTCTATAACTTTTTATATTTATTAGTATATTAGAAGTTCAGTTATTTCTTTATGATAGATACTTTTCATCATTTTAAAAACTAAGCAATGTTAAAATGTTAAATAATGAAGCTTAGAGTGTGTCTTCCAAAAAAAAAAAAGACTTGAATCCAGGTTTTCTATAAAACTTTGACTTTTTGACTTGCACACTTTGTGTGTTTGTGTGTGTGTGCGTGCACACGTGTGCACGTGTTTCTTTTTCTAAGACGTTTGGCCTGAGTCAAGCAATGTAGTTTCCATCAGGTTAGCCTAGACAAACTACGTGAGTTCGGCAAGTCTCTCTCTCTCTCTGAGTCTTTTTGCTCAACTGTAAGGGAAATGGAGGATGAGAGGAATGATTTCTAAAGTGTCTTGCAATTGAGAAATTAAAGATTGTGATGTTAGGAACTGAAGATCATTAACTCACAGCAGGATATAATAATTTCCCACAATCATCCTGGCATAAATGTCAGACACGACTATACTACAATCCTGTGAAATTAAAATTTTTACTTAATATTTAGCTTATTATCTTAACTGTTGTTTCTTATAGAATTCCATCAGAGTTCTTAGCAGATTTTATGAGTTTCAAATAAGGGTATCATGTGGGAATATATTTTTATGAAAATCATAGAAAAGGAAGTTTAAAATGAAAAACATGTTCTTGCAAAGCAGTTGACTCCATGATGAGGAAACCGAACTCTCAAAAGCTCAAAGGGTAACACGTGACGTCTGTAATTCGATGATTTGCATTGGTTTCTCAGGACTTCTCTGTTCTCATTCTGGAAGTAACGTGCTCCTTTTTCTCGTTCTTTAGACTCACCAGCACCTCTCTGTGTATGCTGGGGTAAAGGCGACTGTGGCATTGTGGGTTTTGGTAAATCTCAGGCGGAAGTGGCCTGGAGGTGTGAGGCCAGGACAACTTCTCAAAATAACAAGATGTCTACACACAGCTCCAGTTTCTTGAACATTGGTTTCCTTCAACTCTTCTCAGGCACATTCCTCCTGAACTACATTTGCCAGGTGTGCCACTTTTCTATGTTTCCAACTGGACAAAAGTTAAGATACTGCTGAAAGGGAATATCAGAGGTCCTGATACTAGGGTAAGATCAAGAAACTTGACTCGTAGAAACCAAAAATGTTTACTAGCCTTTGTAGAGCCTCTCTGTTGATTGGAATATACCTTTTTTTTTTTTTTAACCATAGCATTGAAAGGTAGGACGTATCTCCGTTTCACAATCGACGAAACTGAAGCAGTGACAAATTAAGGAACTTACCTAAAAACATACAGCAAGTATCTGGCCAGTAGAAAACAGACTATTTTGTAACCAGAAACTCAATCATCAGCATAGCAACTGTGCTCTCTTAGTAATTGTTCATAGTAGTTCTTCAGTTGTGAGTCTGTATGATACTGTGTATAATCTTTGTACTTTCCTTTTGTGGTACTGAGAATCTAACTCAGGGCTTTACACGTGCTAGGCAAGAACTCTATCATTGATCTACATTCCCAGGCCAATTTTATAGAAATAAATATCTATTTATCTATCACGATATACACAAATACTCCATCTAGATCGCCGCAAAACTTGTGAAGTGAACAGATACATGTAAGTAAGATTGACATCACTACACTAAAAGTGACCAGCATCCTTTATTGATGTCACTTTCCCCAATTCTCACTTCTGTCACTGACCTTTAGTGTTACCTCTTTTCAAGCTTGAAATATGTGGAAATGTGCAGCGCATATTCTCTCTTCTTCATTTCTTTATTTATGTTCATATTTCCTTCCGGTATCATATTCCACCCTCTTGAATAAACTTGCTTCAATTTATTAAGGCATCAGTACATACAGAAGTTTCAACTACATAGAAATATGTGGATACATGGCACAGATGCATCATGGATGCTAAAACCATTCTCAGATTTCATGACTTTGTAGATGGACTCCTAGAACTCAGCAGACCTCTTACACTCATGAGTATAGTTTGTTAAGTGTTGTGTATTTAAGTCAGCAAAAGTAGAAGGTGATAACACAGGTTGGAAGAGAAGACAGGTCCAAGTGTGGGTTGTCTTCTCCCAGAGAAGTCTACAGTGGGGCTTGATTTTCCCAACCAGGGTGCAGAATATTGTTATCCACCTGAGCCTTGGTTTTATTAGGGCTCAGTAGGTCTGAAGTGCCCAAGATCTCAGTTATTCACGTTCAATCCAGTTTCCTCAGAGGTCAGATTAATGCAAAAATGGTCCAAAGCCCCTTATTAAAGCCACAGAGTTAACATAACTGGTCAGGGATGGCTCAAGTAATTTGGAAAATAATCTCTTCCAAAAAACTTCTAAACAAACGAGTTCTTTCTAGGATTTAGAAGTTATCTCTCAGGAGTTAGTCAAGGGCCAATGCTTTCTTCAGAAGTAGAAACGTCTGAACATTCAAATCTTGCTGTGATAAACATTTTCTATACACCATGTCTCCTAACAATGAGTTTTCTCACTCCTGGCTTACCCCCCCCCCCAAAAAAAAATTTCTATTTAGCATTTATTCTTGAGAGATATTTCATGGGACATAGAATTCCAGGTTGAAAAATATGTCCATTTCTCTACTCTGCACACGTCACTTCATTGTCTTCTGCCTTACACTGTTTCTGAGGAGTCCACTGTGTTGCTTACCACTGTCTCTCTGTAGCTAGTGGATTTATTTATTTTTTTCCATATGGCCTCAAGATTATCAGTGAAAGAGTGCTTCGTTTGCAGTAGTCTGATGAGGATGTATCAAGATTGGATGTGTATGTGTTTGTGCACTGCTTACACTGCCTATAATTATAACTTGCCCAGAATCTTGAGGTAGCATGTCTCCGACCTCCCTAACTCTTGGCTACACTTAGCATGTTTTTTTGCTTCTGTGATTCAGTAATTTTACTATGTGTTTTCCTAGATTCTTTGTTACGTATGTATGTACTGGTCCTTGTTCACAGTGTATCTCGAGCATGGTTTCATAATTTATTTTCTGTTCATCTTCCTTCCTCTCTGTCCCTTCTCCTCCACCTCCCAGTCCATTATTAGTAACTCAGTCTCACTCTATGTTACTGATGTTTATGCACACTAATATTTGCCGTTTGATGTATCAGTTTTACAAATCCTTTTTGGCTTTCTAAATTTTTGTGTTCTCCTCTGACATTTTCATATTCTAGACTACTTCCTATTTCCCTAAAGTTCTTTGAAACACATTTTTTCAGTCATTTATATCTTGTCCTTTCGTTTGAATATAGGTTCTATTACCTTGATTTCAAGGTTACCAATCTTTTCTTCAACTGAGTCTAACCTACCCTTAAGACCATTCAAAGGATTTTATATATCCTCCTCTTTTAGTTTTGCAATTTTTATTATTTCAGAGTTTGTATTTTCCAGTTTGTTAAACTTTGTATTTTATCTTTAAACTCTTAAGTGTATTTACAATAGCTGTTTTAAATCTCTTATCTGCTACTTTTATAATTTCTGATTATGAAACATTAGTGAGATGCGAAGCAAAAGTGCAGTAAGATCCCACTTCAAGCCTGCCAGTTTGGCAACAATAAATAACACCAAAAAACTACAAAAAAACAAACCAACAAACAAATGTTGAAGATGTAGAGAAATCAGGACTCTTACACTTAGTGGCAACGCAAAATGGTGCACTTTCATATCCATATGCATAACTGTATTATTCACGAAAGTTAAAAGGTGGAACCAAACTGTATTTGAAACAAATAAATCTATAAATAAAATGTAATATACTCAATATATTGCCACCACAATGTGTATGAATGAGACATAATTGAATTTATAACTATAATAATTGCTTATAATATTTATAATTAATTTCAAAAAATTATAACATATACTAAAACATGGATGAACATGATGCAAGTGAAATAAGCCAGGCACAAAAAAAGAATATTGTATGATTCCCATTATATGTGATGCATACACCAGTGAAATTCACAAACACGTATTTTTTTTTTTTTTTTTTTTTGAGGCAGGATCTCATTTTGCAGCCCAGGCTGTTTCTGCACTCACCCCAGGCTAGTCTTGGACTCACCGCGGTCCTCCTGTCTCAGCCTCCTATGAGTTCTGGAATTACAGGCGTGCAGCACCACGCCTGGTTTATGTGGTGCCGGGGAATTGAACTCCGGTAGCTAGCACCTGACTTTGTGCTTGCTAGGGAAGCGCTTTAACGGCTGAGCCACACCCGCAGCCCTGTTTAATGATTTTCTGTTTCTGCAAGATGAGTCTGGAGATGGATAGTAGTGACGGTTACACAGTGATGTGAAAACAAACTGTATAGTTAGAAATGTTACTTCACCATAAAAGAAACACTAAAAACACAGCCAAACAAAAGGATTTTTAAAAAGTTGAGGAGATACATGAATTTATTCATGCACTGTTAGAGCTTAAATCTGAAATGTTCCCCGGAAGTCTCTTGCTTTTGGAAGGTGATTGGATCATGAAGGCAAATTGGATCAGGTGACCTGATCCATTGGTAACCTCATGGGCTGCTAGTGGGCAGGGACAGGTTGATGGGTCGCATCACCAGAGTGTGACATGGGAGGTGTATATCTGTCTTCTCTGTCTTCTCATTCTCTGATTCATAGCTGCGTCGGGGGGAGCCATTGCAGGCCAGGCATAAATACACTGAGCCCTCTGAACTGCCAGCTGAAATAAAACTTTTCTCCATAAGTTATTATCTTTGGAAACTGTGTCCCAGCAACAAGAAAGCAAGAAAGTCATTCACTAGCAGCATGTAAAGAATGTGCTTCACTGTGGAACAGTGAATTCACCAACATTATAATCACTACACAGGAAAGAAATAATGTCAGTGCTGTTGAGAAACCAATTGATTCAGAGTCCATGGATATCAAGATATTTTATTTAAAAAGAGTTCTATGAAAATCAAAAAGGCAATAGCTGGGATTGGTTTAAAAGTGCAAGCACTTCACATGAGTATCTAAAAAATGTACAGAATACCTATAAGACCAAAAATGCATAATATAGAAGGTTTAGAAAATTTGTCTTACTGATTTTATGTTAGTAATTCAGAGCACTTTCATGAATGGTCAGTTCTGCTTACCACGTGATGATTTCTATATGCATTATATGTGTTTGATAGTCACAAAAATCCTGTGAGATTGGTGCAATTATTACTTGGAAACATGAAACTTAGGTTATAAATAATGTAGCTACATGATGGGATTCACAGTCAGACCGTTTTGTTGCAGTCAGAAAAGGTGACACGACAGTTGTGTTGGTCAGCTCTCCTGTTGCTGAGATGAAATACCAGATTCCTGCAACTTAGAGGGTAAGGGACCTATGTGGCCTCACAGTTTCAGAGGCATCTGTCCATTGTCAGTGAGCACTAAGGCAGAAACACCATGGCACCAGACTGGGAAGCTAAAAACAATAGCAAAGTTGAGCATCACAGTTCCCTTTACTGGTGACTTATGCCGGCTGTGAGGATGAAAGGGTTATGGTTCGGGTAGCTTTCAATGTAGTCAGCTGGGCTGGACTCTTTCCTGACAGTAGTCCTAAAAAGGATTGAATGTTAAGAGAAAGTAAGCCTCAAGGTAACAGAAGGAAGGGTGAAGTGTTCATTTCAGCCACAGATTCACATGAAACTGGAGGCCTGTCCTTCCAATCATCTTCAAATTCCATCCCTGAACCTGTTGAGGGTCAGCTGCTCTGCCTGTAGGTGTTTGCTTTTCGATTTGCAGAGAGCTTTCTGAAGTTCCAAGCAAACATTGCATGCCCTTGGGTGCTCCAGCAGATGCTTGGGATACCTTTGGGCTCCACTAAGAGTCCTTTCTACTTCTTAGCTGCAGTACTTTTGTTGAAATGAACTCAAGGTCTTGGCGAGTTTGCCCATCTGCTCAGCTGTATTCAGGCTAAAGACCAATGAACCTGATTGCTAACAAGCTCAACTCACCCTCCAAAATCAACTACACGGGGAAGAAGAGGGTATTGGAAGGCCAAAAATGGGGAGTGAAAGGGATCATAATATTGATGTGATATGTATGTGCACAAAATACTCAAGTTCATTGTAAACACTGTATTGCATATATGTATATTTTAATAACCATGGTGGAAAAAACCAAAATCAACTTGGATGTGAGATCTGAGGGCATACTAGAACATGAATAGCTTCCTCAGTTTTATTATCATCATTAGAAGATTCTATAAGTCACTGGGGCATCCAAATTAGCTTTTAATGATGAACTCTGATAACAAAACCAAATAGAGCAGGTAGAAGGGGAACAGAATGGAACCACGGGGTTCCTGCCAGGTATTTTCACATAGTCAATCATTTACCAGTGTCTGTAGAAGAAAGATGTGTGTGCGAACAAAGAAAATAGCAAAGTAGCAAGAGAGTAAGTGGGATAAAATATGTCATTGGCAGAACATACATTAAGTGCGACAGATTTGGTTTGATCTACGTGTGTAATCTATATGACACTGGGAATGTACTTAACTTTTTCTGACTCCATTTCTTGAGCTACAAAATGAGAACTACAGCATTGTAACATTTTTAAACTAATTGATTGTCTTGTTTATATGTGAAGTGCACAGCACATTTGCTGGCTCTTCAACTTGTGCTTAATGCATGTTACTAATTATTGCTATTTCTAATTTCTTTTCGGATTAAAATTTTCCCTGGGCGATGGGAACAAATGTTTATTCATTCCAGTCAGGGCACAGAAGACAGAACAAACTAACAACTACACCATAATCCAAACTTGGTGAATCAGTGAGTTCACTGGGACTAAGGTTGAGGGGTTATTTATTTATTTCCTGGAGTCAGGGTGAGAGGTTATTTGTAGGAGTATGGGGCAGTCAGAGACAGCTGTATCATCAAGCCCACTCCAGGAGAAGGGCAAATCCTGGATGCTGTATACAGCCATGACACCTTGGGGGAGGGGCCTTGTGACTCGCTCAAGAATCAGGATTATCAGCAGAGTAGGACAGACTCTATTCTGTGTTCCTCCTGAGTCCTGCCTTCTTTGACAGCAACAGCTCTTCCTCCCAGTCCCATGGGCCTCATCACCTGGAAATTCTAGAGACACAGCTTATGCTCCTTCGTTCACTCAATCCACAGTTTCCATCGTCTGAAGGACAACGAGTCACTCTCCATCACAAGACCCCTTTCCGTACTGGAAAATAAACTAGCATATTTGAGTATAGGTACCAATGTTAACTAATTCTGTGGACTGACTGAGACTCATGCTTGGGGACTGTGTGTGTGGCCTTGAGCAAATCATGTAGCCTTTTTATACTTACAGTTCTCTACTATAAACACAGAAGAGTGACACCCGCATCTTAGACGTGAGCTGAAAAGTCCCAAACACTGAAGAATCCAGTAATTCTCAGTAATTCTGTGGATCTAGATATTTGCATTTTCTTAGAGCTCCACTATTGGTTCTGCTGTGGACATAGAATTGTAGTGTGTACATGTGTACAATGCACATGACACTAATTTCATGTGCTTTACTTCTGTATGGATATAAAAGGATGTAATACTTTATTTCACACAGAGAGACTATGTAGGTATGCATGCATATATACTGTATACATGTATATGTTGTGAATATACACATATCCAAATTACTATGATGCCTTTTTTTAATGTGGTCCTAAGAGTTGGGCCAAGGGACTTTACAATAAACTATGTTTCCAGACCCATACCACCGATCTTTTTCCATTGCTTAAGGCAAGTTTTCAGTAAGCCACTAAGTTGCCTCACATGAGCTTAAACTTGTGATTTTCCAGCCTCTGCCTCCTGAGATTGTGGGATTTCAGGCAAGTAGAGCCGCTTCTCACCTGTGACAATTAACATTGATTGTTAACTTGAGTGCACTAAGAGAACCTGTCATAGACGTCTGCACTTTTCTGCGGTAGTGTTTCAAAAGATGATCATTGTGCAGGCCAGCTCCCAGGAGGAAGCCGACCTCGCTGTGGTGGCATCATCCGATAGGCCTGCCACCCAATGAAGAGAAAGGGGGAGAAGGGAGAAGTCAACTGCCATTTTTAACAGCTTCACCTTACTTGAGTGAATACTGTTTTGTCTCTGCCACCATCTGGGGATTCTAGACTCCAGCTTCTGCTTTCCAATGTTAACTGACATTAGGGACTCTCTAGCGAGCTTTCAGGCCTTTAACCTCAGACTAGCACTATATCATTGAATTCTTCATTACTGGGGCTTCCAGCTTTTTGAACTGAACAGTTACTACACTGGCTCTCCAGCAGGAGATGGATTGTGGACTATCCAGCCTCTGATCCTGTAAGCCGATTTGCTCATCATCTTTCAAAATATGTTATATGTATATTTCTTATTGATTTTGTTTCTTTAGAGAATCTTAGCTAACAGAAACACACACACGTTAAGTACATACACACTTACACACACATGTGAAATGATACCATTTCAGAGTTAGAAAGGCTGCTCACAGATTCAGTAGGATTCTCAATGCATGGTTCACCTCTGTACCCTCCTGATTCGTGGCAATTCAAATTTGAAAAACATCTTCAATGATTGAAAACCTACCACGTGACAATTTTTTTCAATTTTTCTCTCTTTTATAACTAGATGAGTTCTTTCAGCTACTCAGAAAAAGTTGAAATCTATTATTGCAGGTAAACTTTTTATATCTAAAGATAGCTGAGTCATTCTTTGTTGATGGCTAGTAAGCCAAAAGTAGTTTCCAACTGGTTGCTCAACAGATCCTTAAGAAGCATTGGAAGCACATCCTTCTGTTCCTCTTGACCCAGTGTCATCCATGTAGATCACTAAGTCAGTACTGTTAAACCTGCTCTTTAGATGTTGTCATGAGCTGAGGAATCTTTGCTTGTTAGGGAGTCTCAGCAGGGCACAAGTTTATACCTAGGAGACATTTTGTAGTGTCTAGAGTTACGCGTAGTTGTTACTGCTGAAGAGTAGGCTACTAGTTCAGTCTAATGAGTTGAAGCCAACATGTTTCTGGATATTTTAAATGTGCAACCTCATAATAAAAAAATGACTCAGCCCAAAATGTCAACGAGGTTGACTCCTGATCTGTTCTTTATCACCTAGGGTTATATCCCTTGGCTGTCATAGTTCATTTCTTACCCATGCTACAGAAGCTTCTTACATGGTGTGAACACAAGGAAGACCTGGCAGTCTTAGATGAGGTGAAGGACCCCTTCATGAGGTGTTTCATTAATAGCACACTTTCAAGTGTTCCTTGGGAGACTATTAGAAACAGACTTTTTTAGATGTCATCAAATATTACATGATTTCATTTCCTCATACAGGCCCATGATATTAGACTAACCAGGAAACTGGAAGAGTTCATTATACAGTCTTAGTACGTAGAGATTTCTCTACTTCTTCTTTTTAAAAATCATCTCCCACTCCAGAGAAATCAGCAAAAGGATATTTCACACTTGAATGTGATTTTCTTTATCTAAATAATTTGGGATTACTTCATGAGGTGAATAGATTTGGTATTTAGAGATTTTTGTTTGCAAAAATTGTCACTCTGGAGATTACTAACACTTATTGGAATTGCAAAAAAAAATTTTTTTTGTTAGAAATTGAGTAGCAGTTCAATGAATTTCCATCTTCGTTAGCAGTTCAGTCTAGATCCACCTTCCCCTGAAGTACTGAAACTTGCTGTGGGATTTGGTGTGGAGACCCAAATAACCCATTACCTGCAAAAACAACCAAGAAATCTGTCCTGGTAGGCATCAGACTTAGAGACAATCAGATGGCTACTTCTAGGATGGAGAAAAGGAACTCAGCTAAAATCTCTGTCTAAAGTGAACTAAAAGAACCAAAGTTTAGGGCAGTAACTGACAGATGAGTGCATATTTATTTATAATCTCCATTTCTAATTTTCAAGAAACCACCGAAGGATAACCATGCTTCCTTCCCTAACCAGTGATCCAGGATGTGCTGTGGCGGTTAGCCCACCAACATCTTTCCCAAGCCAGTGGCTTCTGGTTGGAACATAGGTTGAATCTTCCCTTTGCTCTGGTCCTCTAAATATCTGCCAAACGCAAGCAGTAGCGGGTACCTCTCCTTTTATTGTTGTTGCTGATTATGAAGCTCTTGGCAGTTCTCATTTGTTTGATCTTTGCTTACTTTCATAGGAATTTAATACACTATGCAATATTCTTCCCATTATTTCATTTAATTTCCATCATAGTATCAACAAAAGGCAACAACGGACCCAGTTAAGAGATGAAGAAAGACTTTATGCCTGTTGGGGGAGATCACTTACAGTGTTTTACGTGGCAGCTCTGTTGGTGTTTGAAACCACATAATATGGCTCCATTTTCTGCACAGTCTGTCTCACACATTTAATTTCCTCATTTTAAACTTCTACCTTTGTGTCAAGTGTTTCATACTTATTTCTTGGTTTTGAGGCTTGATCTGACTCCCTCTTAAAGATCTTAGACTATTTGCTCCAACCAGGTCATGCTACAGCCCAAGCTGGACAACAGGACCACACCACCTGCTGATAGCCATTCTCCCAGAATAAGTCGGAAAAGTGTGTGCTGTCTATGTTTGAATTTACATTTGAGAAAGGATGGAGCCTCTGAAATATAAGCAACTATGCTTTGAGATTGTGCATATATGTGGCCCTCCTGTGGTTCATAAAGCCATCTGACAGGAGTAGTTTGCTCACTGGAGCCATTACCTTTCTGCCTGAAGCGTGCATACTACACTTTTACTTCAATTCCTCTCCACCCACTACAGTTTTGTAGAGCTCATTTTTCTCTTGTGTTGAAGTTTCTGAATTAAACATGCCCCTGGAAAGCTTGATTGAGGACAGAGAAGAAATGACCACAATGGAGTGTCAGAAAGGAAAGGCAAAGACCGAGACTGTGGCAGTGAGAGAATTCGAGAGAAGTGAGAACTGAGAAGTGTCAAAGTTGCCAATGTCAAAGGCGTAAGCACTGAGGCTCCGCAGTTTGAAGAGAGTTAAAAACAAAGACTCCAAGCTGTGATCCTTGAGAGGAAACCTTTCCATCCTCTGTAATGATGTGGAAATGGGTCTGCAGAGCAAGAATTATGCTTAGGAGAAGTGAAATGGGGATGTTTCTGAAAGACCACATAGTCCTTCAGTGTCTAGTCAGCCTGAGGGAGATCCCAAACTTACTGTAATGCAGCAGTCTTGCCCTTTAAGATTTTTTTGTTTTTCAGCACTGATGGCTAAACTTTACCTTTTATGTACGTGTGTGAAACTGCCAGGACTCTGATGCTGTTAACTAAAGGAATGACAGAGATGGAATTACGAAAAGATGGATGTGTCTTTAATCCTTTTTATATTTCACAAGCTCATACAATAAAAAAAAAAAAAAACCTGTAATCAGTCTTTAGAGAAAGCACACTGGAAAAAGGGACTGCATAAAAAGTAAATATCACTGGTTTTATTGGACTCCAAGTCTTGTTACAGCCCGGGTCTGGAATCCTCCTCAAGGTCAAGACTTTGCAAAGGTCTGACTGGTAAGGTCTGAAAAAGGAAGCAGGCTCTCCGATGGAATTCGGATGTGATGGTGCTGAGAGGATTTTTTCGTCATACGAGATCACCTGCATCAGGAGAGAAAGACATCCGCATAGGTTTTGAAAGAGAAGGTTAAACACATAGCAACTGCCTTGTTGCTATAGGTTTTCTCTCGCAGAACCCAACTCCATCTCTCTTCCAGTTTAATAAATGAGAATGCCTTCTATATCGAAAGATTATAAAGCTGAGGTCTCACGTAGAACATTTTAAGACCTATGAACAATTGAATGCATGCTACATTTTGGCAGAAAGTTTGTTGGCATTTTGGCGTCGTCCAGAGACTGCCTGCAACTGAAACTAAGGGCAATGGTGGGGAAAATCTCAAGGCAAATCAATGTTTATACTGTCACTTGGGGACTGCATGTGAGTTTTAGCCAAGTTTATGACAAAATGCAGAAAAAAATAACAGAGAAATATGATACAAAATTTGCAGTTCTAGCAGTGGTGGGGTCAAAGACCACCGGGAATTTAAAGAGATTAGCATTAAAAAGAAGCCAAGTGCTTATTCTCTGGACTGTAGAACTATAAAAAAAGATGTCTTGAGGGCATCTCAAAAGTCAACGAGACACCAGCTTTTGCCAACTCAAGGATAGAGAGGCAAAGAACTTTGCTTTGAGAAGTGCACCCCACTACATCCTCTAGTGCCAAAGAGAGAGCTGCCTGAAGTTCAGTGATCTAAAAACTCCGAGGCCTCAACAGCAGTTGTCCAAGGGGGTTAGACTATTGCTCAAGCAAGTGACAGACCTTGATGATATCCATGCAGCTGTGGCTTTACAGGCTTGCAGAGTGTGAGAGTTGTGGGGTCATGGAGGCTTCTACCATGTGTCAGAGGAAGGCCTTGAGCCAGGCGACATGCCGGGGGAGTGTTGTGCATGAAGCTGAGATGGAGAACTCCTGAGATAGTTAGAGAAGCTAGGAGCATAGATCATCAGTGGAGAGAAAAATGGATGTTGCAACAAGCAGCAATGCTATAGGGGTGGGGCCACCAAAGCTCTTCGGAGTTTACCCTGCCACAGTTTACCATGGATGTTCGATGTGGAGCTATCAGTTTTAACTCTTTCCTTGCTGGGTTTAGAACTTGTTTCTATCCTCCCTTTCCTCCCTTTTGGAATGGGAATGATTCACTTTCACCATCGTATGTTATGTTGGAGGTATTTGACCTTTCTTTGATTTTCATAGGAGCTCACAGCTGAGAATTGGCCTTGTGTTTCAGAGGAGCCTTTAGACTTGGATTTTTTTTTTTTTTTTAAAGCAATGCTGAAACGCTTAAGACTTTGGCAACTCTTAGAGAAGGGCCAGATGAGTCTGGCATAAGGTAGTAGACGTGAGTCTTTTAGAGGTCAGGGGTGGAACATTGTTGTTTGGATCTGTAATATCCCCCAAAAGTCTCAGGTATTTGCACAATATAGATTGTCTGTGGACTCATGTTCTGTTAGGAGATGGGGGCCTGGTCTGGAAGTGTGGATTGTGGGCATGAGGTAGATTATTGGTATGTGGTGGAAGATGGGCATGTGGTAGATTATAGATTACAGGCACGTGAGGGATTAAGGCCTTAAAACTGGAAGGAGCAGAACACTGAGCCTGAACCCAGAAGGGACAGATTATGACTTATTGGGACAGGACCTAAAAGGATGCATGTGACTTCATTTTTTTTTTCCTGTAGGGACTTAGCATCCTGTTAATCATGCAGTGAGGAACTGTCTCCTCCTCTGCCTGTGCCACTTTTTCCATTGTTTCAAGTCCCCCCCAAATGCACTGTGACCTTCTGAAATTGTGAGCTAAAATAATTCTTTCCTCCCCTAATTTGTGTATGTCAGGTATTCTGTCCCAGCAATGAGAAGTAACTAAGACAAACGTCATGAGCCATGTACACGGTGTCAGTATTGTGGTAACATGATTTAAATAAAATATTTTGTGAGCATGGATCAAGTACAATGTTCAGCTGTTTGCCAAAAGAGTAAAGAGTATATGATTTCCAGTCTCAAAAAAATATACATGAAAGAAAAGGGTTAGTTTTAAAATAGAAATCAGGTTTTTATTAGCAGAAGTATAAGAAGTGAATACTGAAACAGGCCGAATGAACAGAACACCACAATTGCTAAGCATAGCTTACCTACTTTCCCTAAATAATAGTTTTATTAAATAAGTCATATAAAATTCCAAACATAAATTGTGTCTTTTGTTAGTAAAAATACCAGTCATCTGAATAAGTAATAATATGTGAGTTATTGTCTAAGAGTATCTATTTACATCTGTTAAGTCTTTTTATCATTAGCTTGTGTATACGCTATAGGTGTGGTGGTAGATTAACGATGGATGAAAGGTCTTGGCTCCTCTTCCTTTAGAAATACAGTATTATTCCCTTCTTTAGTGTAGGCTGGGCTTCATAACTTCCTTGAATGTACACAAAGTACAGGGAAAAGGACATCCTAGAACTTCTGATATCTGGTCATGAGAAACATCATACCTTACATTAATCTTTTATGAAAACCATCGCCACAGGTTCTGTGAAAGTTCATTCACACTGAATCCCCCAGACTCCAAGATGCCTGGTGCCATGTAGGCCCTGCAAGATAAAACAAACTACAGAACACCAAGTTGCCAGACACGTGCATGCAGAGGTCACCTTAGAATTCTGGTTCTGGCTTTTGCAACCCATGCCCTGTGGCATCCAGAAAAACCACACAGCTGAGCCGTCCCGAAATTCTTACCCAGGAATCAAACCAATGATTGTTTATTTAAACTGCTACATTTTGGTCTAGTTTGTTTGTGACTATATGCTAGCAAAATAGACACCTAAGATTCACAAGAAATATCTGAGAAAAAAAATTTCTAGCATTTAATTTCTAAACATTTTTAACAAAGGGAACTGTTAGAATCTCTGATTCCTAAAATCCTGTTCATTTATGACTGAGAAATAAAATAGGCAGGCCGATTTCCCTAGGGGATCTAATGACTTAGAGAAATGATTAGCCAATATCTTGTGGTTGATGAGATGATTTGCATCGAGAGCAAGGGTTTTGATTTTTTTAGGAGGGGGGAGATTGCTGGAGGTCAAGCTCAGCGCCTGTGCCCTGAGCTATATCACCAGCCGATATTTCAGTCTTAATGTTGAGACAGGGTCTCACCGATATGCCCAGACTGACTGGAACTTGCAATTTTTCTGCCTCCATATTGCAGAGTTCTTGGATTGCAGACCCGTGTGTGTCACCGGGCTGGCTACTTCAATTTGAATGGAACGGCAAGGCAAGGAAGCAAAGGGGGAGTGGGCGGGAGAGAGCAATCCAATCATTTCTTGATGTTCAGTGACTTTCCTTCCTTCTTAAAGGAGGAATTTCTTCAGAGAGGTGACACCTAAATGATACCTCTTAGATCCTGTGAATGAAAGTTCTACCTGCCATTCAAATGGGAAGAAGCTCCTACGGAGATATAACTACCCATGAATTTATATCTGTAAAGGCTACATAGTTAAAGGTTAAAGCTTTACTTTTATCAAGAAGCAAATAGGAGTTACTATCACCCTCCAAGTGGGAGACAACAGATGCATTTGCCTCAAACTGAAGAGAGCCCAGGGGCTATAAATGTTATCTTTATTAGGTCTTTCCAATAAGATATTTTGAAGAAAACAAACAGCAATTGTAAGATTGTAAAGAGAAATTACCATCTTGCTTGAAAGAAATGACAATTAACAATGATGACAGTGTGATTTATACTAATTGAGATTAAGTCAGGCAAAATGACAACATTAGTAATCATTTGAAGTGCTGTATTACTCATTATTCTGTGCTTTGTAAACATCTCTCTTGAAATTAAAAAGTAATTAGTAGCATTTTAGTCATTTAATTCAGTCTAATTAGGATTTTCAAAAATCTACAGACCTGATGTTGAAAGCCTTTTTCATTTTGAATGAAGAAAACACTCTCCCTTTTAAAATCATTTTCTAGTGTTGCAAAATCTTTTTCAGATCTCTCCTTCCATTAAAAAGGAGGAAAATAGTATAATTAGAAGCAATAGGTAGAAATTTACTTGAATTGGACTAAATTAAAAGATTTCAATCCATTAGAATTCTAGGAAGATGCATTTTAATCCACTTTCTGCTTTTTTCTTTGTCTCTTTCTGATGTGAAAGTGAAGAGCAAGTTTTGTGCATTGCTGAAAAAAATACGTTTTGTTAGGCTAGTGATATCTTCAGAACATACCTTCAACTTGTGAGTGTTGGGGAGGAGGTTTGTAGCTATAGCTGGTATTTGGTTGGTGTTCTGGAACACACACCGCTTTGTGACTGGTGATAACATTGCTCCTTTCGTGCTTGATGGCTGGAGACAAGGAACCAAACAGATTTCCTCTACTCTAAGGAACTGTGTTAGCAGGATTATACACTTCCGGGCTGGGTTTTCTTTGATGGAGGTGTGTGTTAGAAATTATTTTAGGTGTAGTCATTTGTGGTTCCTACAGCTACAGATTCCTACCAATCAGATAGTAAGAATGACATGAATACTTTATCATACAATTTGGTGGTCAAAGTTCTAAATGCATTTAATTGGCCTAAAAAAATCCAGGCATAGAATAAGTGTGTCTCCCCCACCCCCAATACCAGAAGAAAATTCTGTTTTCTTAACTCTTCTATCTTGTAGAATTGATTTCAGTCCTGGGCTTCTGGCTTTTCTTCTGGCTCCAGGAAGCCGGGCCCTGACACTGTAGCTACCGGGAGGCAGGGTCTTGATGCAAGAAGGAGCTGGTCCCTCACAATTTTTGTTCTTGTGCCCTTGATGAGAGAACTCAGTCAAGACACATGAATGGCCATGCAAATGTATAGTGAGATATCTATTGTGTAGCAGATAAAGTGAGAGTTACACCTTCTGAGTGTAGCAAAGGCATTTGAATCCAATTGGAGATTGGATATATATATATATATTTTTATGCACACAGAGTTAATCTTAGAGTCTTGGGAACTGTGGAACCATCACTGTTTTATTTACACAATGTATATGCCTGTCAGCATACTTCATAGCGGCTGTTTTACAATAGCAATATCTCTCAAAATGTTTTCCAAGGGGGGCAGTGGTCTTAATCATGTAAGAATCTAAATCAAGTAGGGAGAATCTTTAAAAGAAGTGTCCCCCTTTCTGCTATCATTGGGTGTAGACCGTGCCATGGTATCTAGGAATGCAATAGGCCTTGCTTTTCAGATAGCTGACCGGGAGGCTGGCCGTGGGAAGAAGTGTGCAGGATATGTAATCTTAGCATGTCATATGACCTATGGGATCATTCATGAATGAGACCTGGCAAGCACATGTAAATATATTGTACACGAAGTCTTTGCGTCTTTCCTTAACTTCAACTGACAAAGCATACTGTTTTGGCCTTCCCTCTGTTCTTTCCCACCGGGGTCTGACTGCCTGCCTAATATTTCTTCCTTCATGGCTGGCAGCTGTATCACTTTAATCTCTACTTCTGTTGTGTTATCTCCTTTTCTGACTTCAACTCCTCTCATTTCCTATTTCAGTTATAATGATGTAGGATTTTAGGGAAGAATTGAGCCCAGAGCTAAGAGAACAGAAGAGCCACATGAACAGGAAGTTTTCCCAGGGGGAGGGAAAATGTGTAGGACTCAGGGACTCCATTCTTCTGACATGCAACTTCTGGTGTTGTTCATGGAAGCCATCAAGATTCAAGTTTCCTGGTGGCAAACCAGGACAATCTTTGGATTAGACAGCAGTTGTGTCCTCCCCACATGGGAGTCAGAGGAGCTTGGCAGCCCTCAGACGGGCTTTATTCTTCTGTTTTTGGATGTAGCTTGTGTGTGAACTGGGCATCCTTCTTGGGACCACAACAGCCATGGGAAAATGTACTTTCTCTTTTAATAAGCATGTGGCTCTGTGGTGCCATTAATGAGGACATTTAATTTACTTTGCCCATGTGTCACTTTTGCTTGATTGACTAGAGGCTTGGAAAGAGCTGCAGCTAGTCCCAGAAGAAAATCCCTTGTGGGACTGGAGGAGTCATGTCACCCAAACACATGACACATCAAAGGTTTTTGGACAAAAATAAGGAGCCTAGAAAAAGGAGTTCCAAGAACTCCTGCTCTATAAGAATAAGAATGTCTATAATAACAGTGATAGATAGGAGAATAGGTAAAGGTAGATGCACAGGACTAACACAGGGGATTCCTGGGGCCATAGGGACAAAGAGGCAATCAAGTTCAGTCAAGGTTCCAGTCAAGGCCCTGTTCCACTGGGAAACAATAAAGAAGAAGCAGTTAAGACAGGTAACTTATTCTCCCCCTCCTGGTTTCTTATAGATGCCTCAAGGTAACCAATAGCTTACATTGTTCTACAACCTCCACTGCAGAAGATCACAGAAAGGAGAAATGTGTCTTTTGTTAGGCCGCACATGCCTTCCTTTATAACTGGGAGAGCCAGAGACCTGATCTCGGGTCCCTTGTGTTTCTTTTTTAAAATCTTTGCTCATCTACCTTCAAGCCAATGGGGAACCCTCTTCCCCGTGTTCCCACTTTGCAAGCAGAAGCACTAAGAATTGTGATGGCTCCTTTACTTGTGAATTACACAGGCAGATGAACACCTCTAAGAGCTGAACTAAGGAAAAACTCAATAGCTGTAGGTAAAACTGTTGGAAACCAAGTATAGGAACCAGGGAACTCTCCCTGTTATCTGTCTTCATAGAAGGTCATACCCAATGACAGAGACATGAAGGTATGTTAGTGTCTGGATTCTCAGTCTTTCCAAGATTTTAAGACTCGAGATATGGAGGCTTCCTTGTAACAGAAACAAGATGTATAGTTGGAGATACTCTTAGGCAATCCTTTTTTTTCTTGTAGATGAGAGAGCCACAGTCTTAGATTGTACCTTGCTCACTCTTGGTCTGTTTGGTAAAGTATTGGAAGAAATTGGGTCCACAGATTCCAAAGAAGGAAGCTGTCATCTTCTTATGCACTTTTTATACACTTGTGCTTGACCTAAGTACCTTCAAGGAGGTACCTCACCTCTGGGGGATTCTCTTAATTTTAACACTATATTACAAAGGAGAGGGAAAATATGACAAACTGCCTTCTGTGAAATTATTTTTTAAACTCCAAACCCATGATGATTGGATTAGAAGTCATCTTGTAGACCTGTCCTCCAGAGTTCCGTTAGAAAACATTCCTCCCCGTGCTGGCTTGATTGGATCCACCTAGCTAGAGGAAGCCCAGCCTTCTATCACTGTAGAGACTCATTCACACTCTTTTCTTCTCAACAGTGGAGCCAGATTTAGATTTTAGTAACTTACAGAATGCTTCCTGCTTTCCAACACCAAAGGAGGATTGTGCCCCCTTTAATAGCAGAGTAGTTCCACGTCAGTGTGGTGCCTAGCCACAGTGAGAACCAAACACGAAAGCGCACAGCCAGCCACTTCATTGGGCAAATCTTATAACTCCAAGATTAGTTTTAAATTTGAGGCTTGATTCCAAAACCTACCTAGACAAGAGGTAGTCAAGACCATAGGCAGACTTAAAGAGGGAGGCAAGGCAGGTCATTTTTTCTCTTTAATAATCATATCAACTGAGTTCAACTCTTCTGTGCCCCTGGAGGGTATCTCTTTTATGACAAGGTGAATGAACAAAGAGGACTTAAGACTACAGTGTTTATGTACCTGCAGAGATAACTGGGGTTTAATTTAATTGGGCCTAAGTACAGAGGGACCAAGGGCACCTAGTCAATCCTCAGTGGAGGAAATTCTTACCCAGTATTTAAAAAACCTGATATTCATGCCTGTGTGTAATGGGAGCCAATTACCTCGACTGCTTTAGTTACAGCCTTGGGAGGCCTAACGTATGGGGCTGTAGTAAACTCATTACAAATAAAAATGTAACTGTTTAAGAAGCTTAGGTGGCCCTGTCCACTTTAGAGACCTTTGGTAGTCCTTGGACTCACTAGCTCCAGCGGTCCTAGAGCATCACTCAAGTTCTAGACTGGATACTCGCAAGAAAGTGGGTGTGTGCGATTCTTCGTGGATCTTGTTGTACCTACATTAACTTCTCCCAACAGGCAGAAACAGCCTCAGTCATCCTCCAAAGGCAGAATGCTATGTGACCTCTCACCTTTGAGGGATTAAGATTTTGGAATCTTTGGAGATCATTGGAGTTCACTCTCCCTTTCTTGAATGCTTACAACTTAACACACTGCCTGCCACAATAATATATGAGAACTATTACTTATCATCGAGGTTATGGACAGGAGAAATTCTTGGCTTCTTCTCATGCAAAATCTACACTTGGGTCCCTTCGAATTTTTCAAGGAAGTAGCAACTATCCTTTAAAACAAAGACAAGTGAGAAGTAGCAATTTTTAATAAATGGAATTGGGCTCCAACAACCACTGTTACAGTAAATCAGGCTGAGTCAAGGGGAAAGATGACCCTTTTCTTGGCTAACTTCAGCTTACATAGCAAAAATGGAACTTTGATAGTTAGATTTGGCTTCTTCAAATTTTGTCACGCTGAGTGTGTAAATCACAGTCCCTCTCTCCTCAGTCCAGATGACTGAACAGAATATGCAGATGTTGGTACCAGAGGTCAAAGTTCAGTTTCAATTCCATAGGGGAGGGAGGAAGAGGTCCAGGTCCAGGGAGGGATGAGCAACTCTTAACATATCCATTATTCTTTGTATTCTTTCCCAAATGCTTTGCTTTAAAAGACTCTGACATATCATTTAGCTATTGCTAGTTGCACTGCCATAAATCTGTATGAGGTGAGACTGTGATTTGGGTGCTGAGTCCCCTCTATTTCCCCAAATCCAGCTCAAATGAAATTTAAGTGGAAGACTAGTTGACATTATTTACTAAATCAGGGAAAGAGCTGGAGATTAAAAAGTAGTAGTTTAAAAAATCAAAATTATGTACTTCTTTTTGTACTCCATTAATTCTTCTTATCATTATCGTTGTTACTTTCAAGTTTGGAAAAATTTTTCTCCCTTGTGTTTTTGCACTGAGTGATATTTCTTGCCTTTCTCTCTCTCTCTCTCTCTCTCTCTCTCTCTCTCTCTCTCTCTCTCTTTCTTTCTTTTCTTTCTTTCTTTTCTTTCTTTCCTCTTCACTAAGTTGCTGGGCTTGAACTTGGCCCCCATCCTGCCTTGGCCTCCCAGGTTGCAGGATTATAGGCCCGTGCCCCCCTGTCTTAATTTAAAACTTCTTTCTCTCCCATGAAGATTGGAGTTTACTCTCCCTCTCCTTAAAGGTTAGCATTTTATGACTTAATGCAATCAACAGAATGCAACTTAAATGTTGCTGAGTGGCTTTCAGTGATGGTCACAAAGCATCATGCAGCTTCCCCTAGATACCTGTACCTCTGAAGTTCCACGTGCAGTGTCTTTTTCTCCTGAGGCTGCTCTGCTGCAGAGGAAGCCAAGTCACATAAGGAAACCAAATGCAGATGTTCCTGCCCATCCTTCAACTCTGGTCTCAGCTGACACAGCAGGAGTCAACCACCAGACATGTTAATGAATATGATTCAGTATGATTGTGCCCTCCAAACTTTGAGTGACTCCCAATCAAGTTTTTCTAATTGAAGGTCTAGACAATGTGGACTCCAGGTAAGAATTCTTTTCTATATCTTGTCCAAAGTCTTTAACACCGTTCATCTGTGATCATAATCAGATGGCTCATTTGTGAAATGAGTTTATAAACATATACACACAGCCCCCCACACACACACATACACATATATGAAAATAATTTTGGTCACCTCCTTGTTTTCCATTAAAAATTATATGTGTGTGCCACATTATCTTATGATACAAAAGTAGAAAGTACAAAATAAAATTTAGAAAAAAACCCAAGCTTATTGCATTCTCAAAAGGAAATTATTAAAACTGTGTTGCTAGGTCAGGGAGAACAGGCCTGTAATCCCAGCACTCGTGTATGCTGGGGCAGAAGGATCCCAAGTTTGAGCCCAGCTTGGACAAATGATGGACATGACAATACTGTGTCTCACAATTAAAAATGAAAATGGACTGGAATATAGCTTGGTGTGAAGGCCTTGGGTTGGGTCCCCAATAACACAAAACAGGTAAACAAATAAGAAAATGAGCAAAAGCAATAAAGCATTGTATGGTACTAACTCTTTTAATCCTTATTATAATTCTGGAAGGTAGATTCTGTTATTAGGCCTACTTTACAAACAAACCAAAACACAAAGACAAAACATAAATCCACTGAGGTCGTCTACCCAGCAAGTTAGCATATTTTGAGTGCAGCTCCCACAGTATGACTCCCAGGTGGTACCCTCAACATCTAGGAAGTTTAGGAAAGTCAAAGAATTGAATTATAGTTCTACTCTTGCCCTTAGGGTGTGGCCTCCAGTCACTACACTTCCCAGAGCCCTGGTTTCTGCCGTCTTTGAATTGGGAATCTGATCATTTGAACCTCAGCTCTCACTAGGTTTGGGTAAAGATGAAATGACAGAAGGCGAGTGATCCTTCTCTGAGGTGGTAATAACTCTGCAGTGTCTCACCACATCTGTTGGAGAGCCTGACATTTGATGTGCCTGGAAGCAGAACTTGGATCTTTGAAATGCAACTTTCCATCTTAAACGTTGTCATCCTTCCTGCTCCTCTGGTGAATAAATCGTTTCATGTAGAAAATCTACCATCAGTCTTTTCTGTGAGTTTCTTTGCATTAATGGTGGCTTTAGATGCTGCCTCTCCAGGGGTAGAGAGAGAGGGTGCCTCCCAGCTCTCCCTTGCAGGTGCACTGGTTCTTTATTTCCCAGTTCTGACCTTGTGCTTTTAACACAAGTCAACACGGCCGTTCCGTGCTAAGACTACGCAAAAGGTTCTTGAGCCTCAGCCTACTTACAACAGAAGTCATGATTTTCTCACCTAGCCCTCAAAGCTTGGCCCACACGTTCTGCCTCATTCTTGCACTTCTGTTCCTCTTTTACAAAGCTTCCTATTTCTTCATATCTTGATCCTGAAAACAGACCTAGTATCTTTGGTTTAATCCTAAGGACATTTCTTAACACAGTTGAGGAATGCTACTAACTCGCACCATATAGCAGAATTTCAGGTACTTTTTTCTGTCTGTCAGAACCCAGTCAAGAACTAGCTGGAACTGGCTATATCCTGTAGGAGCATTGAACAGTAGCTTGGTATCTACTGGTTCCTATGCATGTTCCAGGTGGGTAAGGCAATATTTACTGTTTTCTTTATTACTTTAGTTTTAATAAGACTACACTTGTTGGTTTTAATTGGATGTCAATTTTATAAACTTCAGAGTTGCAAATGGATGACTAAAAATGAATATAACCTATGAATACTATCTTGCATGACTGTGTTACTTAAATTACCCAAATAAATCAAGGCTAATATATTAGTTTCAGTTAGTGAGTAGTAGAGATGAGAACAGGGACAAAGCTAGAGAGAATTAGAAGGGCTTGGAGTTACACAGAGTGGAGAAACATAAAGGCACTTGACTCCAGTTAAATTGGACTTTAAAGACCTTGAGGACAGAGACTGGGACTTGGGTAATGAAGGTGTAGCAGTCAGTACAGCAGTGAAGGACATTGTCACCCTGTATAAGGACTTTGCTGTAGTGTGTAAGACTAGGTACCTGAATAATTTCCTTTTTAATATTTTCTTTCTTCTTATAAAAATTATTCTACTTTATTTTTTAATAGAGTCTCATTCTGTAGTCCAGGCTGGTCCTGAATTCACTATGTTCAGGCTGACCCTGAAAACATGGCAAACCTCCTGCCTCAGCTTTCTGAGTGCTGGGATTACAGGCATGTGCCACCACACCCAGTTTATGTGGTGCTAGAAAATTGAGTCCAGCGCCATCAGCTTGCTTAGCAAGTGCTAGATCATTGAGCTCTTCCTCTAGACATACTCTTTCAGAGATTAGCATTACTATTTTTATTATTTGTGTGTGTGTTCATGTGCATTATTGTTGTTGAAGATTGGACTTGGTATCTCTTTGGTGCCAGGCAAGAATTATGCAACATTGAGGTATGCTCCCTACCCCTTTATAATTGTTGTTGTTGTTGTTATTTTTAGTGATAGTGGGGATCTGGCCCAGATCTTTCACATTGAGCTACATTCTCAGCCCATTTTTTATTTATTTATTTTTTTATTGTAAGACAGAATCTCTCTAAGTTGTTAAATTACCCAGAGAAGGTTTGAAATTAGTTTTTCTGCCTCAGCCTCGAAGAGTGCTGGAATTACAGATTTGAGCCACCAGGCGTGGAAAATAAATTGTTTTTAAAACTAGTAGAAACAATACCAGTCCCATATATTTCTTTTACAATATTTTTAGGACACTTTTGATAATTCTATGTGGCATTAGGTATAAGAAAGTGGTTCTAAAGGTGCAGATAGAATTGGGATCCTGGAGGTAAGGCTTTATTAATTTTCTTAAAATTAACTTTTTGATATTACAGAACAGGATGAATTTGGCTGCAAGCATCTGGCTTACTGCTAGTTGCTGCGTGTGGAGTGTCTTGAGTCATATGCCATATGGCTAGTTCTTTATGGTGGTTTTGAGTAGAAGCCTGGTATGAGAATCTCAATATTTGAAGGAGGCCGGTGCAAACAAGCAATTCAGTTGCCAGTCTGAAGTCTGACTCGGAGGGACGAACCGTCCACTCTGCAGGAGTGATATAGCATGGAGGACGAAAGTCCAAGCTGTGTCATTCGGCTGGATTGAGCCGGGAGTGCAGCTGAGATTAAGTCACTAACACAGCCGAAGCAGGGTTCTCCACAACACACAAGGCAGGATTGGAAGACTCAGTAAAAGCGTAAGGCGGAACAAAGCAAACTGTTCAGGTGGTCAGATTTGCATTTGAAGTTGAGGTATTTTATATTGATTTCTGAAATAATGCTTTGTTCTAGCAGGAATTATTTTGAAGGGCCAGTCTAACTTTTGCTAACATTTTTTTCTTTTAATTTGGATTGGATGAAAACCATTGTTATAGTTTGTTTTTTTTTCTTCCCAAGTTATTACTTTTGTTGGTATGTATTTGTGATGAGGACTGGTTACACTGAGCTAGAGGCGCTGGTGTATATGCGTTGCATATAATCATCACCACCCCTTTCCCTCCTCTTATTTCTCCTTCCTCCTCTTCTGTCTCTTCCTACTTCCCCTCTTTTTTTCCCCTAGAAATCCATCTCCCCTCCTGATCCCTACGATCTGGCTTTCTTAGCTCTTTTACTTATTTAAACTTTTAATTTCTTATATTAGTGAAATCATTTAATATCTAGTCTGCCGAATCTGATTCATTTTACTTTCCCCAAAGTCTCACGGTTCTGGGAGGTCACTGGATGATGGAGAAACTATACCCATCAGTGATTCATTCATTGATGTGTTCAATGGCTGGAAATGTTCCTAGGAAATAGCACCTGATTAGAAGTGGATCACTGAGGGGCGTGGGGCTATATTTTTTCCTCTGCGTCCTTTCTTTCTCTGATTCCTAGCTGTTATATGAACAGCTTTGTTCTGCCAGGCCTTTCCATCATTCTGTTTCTGGCTTAGAGTCATGGGCTGAATACACTGAAACCGTGAGTCAGAATAAACCTCTGCTTTAACTTGTGGGTACCAAGTATTTTGTCCTAGTGATAAAAATGACTAACATAGACAGTTTGCTTTTCAGAGGATAGATTTCCAGTATAGGATTGTAATAACACAGACCAAGAACACACATGGGAATTTTCTCTTGAGCCATGTCCCATCTCTGTCCAGTTTGAAAATTGACCTGCTGGTTTCACTCATTGACTTATAATTTTGGTATTATTTTCAGTGTCTGAGGCAGTGTTCACCCCTGGTTTGATCAGTGGAATGATCCTTGAGTCCTTTTTATTTCAAAACCCCCTTTGACTCCATTTTGAGGGCCATTGATCCCTCAGATGAAACCCACGGATTTAGATGTCTAGAGGCCCCAAGAAATCAATGGCTCCTTATGTGGTGACTGCTTCATCTCAGCTGCTATTGAGTGATGCTTATTCATGCTTCGAGTTTTGCAAAGCCCTTCACGGTTTCTCTGGACTAAGAGGCCTACGGTGATGTAAGATGTCCCTGGCAATAGTAATAACTTTTTGTCAAATGGCTTGCTTCCAGAGGACTGCAAGTGCTTTATAAATGTTATCTTATGAGACTTCCTAATATCCCTGGAAGGCCAGAACTGAAAACCTTGCTACTCTCCGGGGCAGGCATAGAAAATGGTAAGAAAGGAAGGCGGGGCACACAGCAGTATTCAATGAAAGATGAGGGTGATCCCTACTAAGTCTGTGTGCTGTTGTTTCGATGGGTAATGCAAAGGCTGAACTCAGCAGTACGGTTGCTGAGGATGCCAGTAGGTAATTTTGCTTATATATAAACTGAGTCTTCCCAGTACCCCTAATGGATTACTTCCATGAGGTATCCACTTTATAATGAAAAAAAAAAAAATTGTAGGGAGAAGTTTAGCAACATGTTTAGAATTATAAACTATGCACTTATGGACCAGGAGTCACACTCAGCAGTTTAGTTTTAAATCCAAAAATTTTAATTTTTTTTTATCTTACAGTAGGAAGTGAGCTATTTTAACATATTTAACACAAAGGAATGTACAGTGACGAATTTAGAGCCCTCACCAATAAATGTTTAAACCCAAGGTAGTTTCAGGACAGAGGAACTTCCAGTAAACCCTGAAATTACTTACAGAAATATATTCTGGGAAATTCAAGTATAAGAGAGAGTGACTATACCTCTGATTACCTCCAAAATTAAGGGCTTGTTCAGTATTTGCAGAAGATTTTCAAAAAGAGTATTAGCAGCGGAGGAAAATAAAATGTATAAGGTATGATCAAAAATACAGTGAATAATTAAATTTTCAAAAAGTATTCTAATAAAAGACACATTTTCATTTATCTTCCTCAAAACTCTCCACATTGCTTCAAAATATTTATCCACTATTTTGCCATTTTCAGAAGCAGTTCTGGAAGTCTTCCATTATGAGTATCTTTAGGTACAGTGTGTGGCTACCTCAACATCTTGAATCGTTTCAAAAAGTTTATGGTGATTTCCATCAAACACGTTACACTGATTAAGAATATCAAGGGGGCCATGTCAGTCCAACTAAAGACATGAAAAAGAATTTCAGGATGTCTTCAGACAGTGACAGGAACAATGGGATACTTATATTCCGAGCAAGCAGGGAGAGAGTACCTTGAGAGGTACTAATAATGGTGATATGTCTTTTACTGTTTTTAAGTTTTTTTTTAAAAATTTAACTATTCAGTATAGTTTTTAATTATACTTCATATTACATCTTATATTTGATTTGTTCTAAGCACAGTGCCTGGTGTTGCATGTAGATCTTATCATTTAACATTTCCAACATGTATGGGAGGCAGTCAGTTGCATAACGACTTCGCTAACGAGGAAATGATGACTTAGGCCCATGGAAGTAAGAAAAGTTCGGAGAGACTCGGCATCCCCTGCCCCTGAAGACAGTGTTCGGTATGGCACTGCTGATAAAGCCAGCACTCAGTGCTTGGCGGAAAACAGAAGTAGCCAGAAGGAGAGCAGTTGGGAAGGTAGAGGACACAGTATTACGTACTTAAGCTTTAAGGCAAGAAGAAAGAATTTCAGTAATGGCAGGTGAAGATCATGAAGGCAATGGAATAAAGTGAGCCTTGTTTAGGGGTTGGGTAAATTGCTACTTTACCCTTATTCCATTCATCAGAATGGTAGGAAAATTTCAGGTTACAATGCATTTTATATATAACAGGAGGAGAGAAGGTAGATCAGGCATTTCAAACTTTAAATGCGCTGAGCAATTTTATGGATGACGTTGTGCCTGCTGTGCACTGAGTGCATATTGTTTCTTCTTTTTTTGCTGTGGTTCTAACCATCACTATAACAGAATAGGAAGCCGAGCGATGGAGTCATTGAGATGAGCTACTATGAAACTGCTTCATTGATGTCACTTCTGCCTTTGTAGTTTCCTAAATTGCTTAATAAGTGTGAATGAAGTGGCACGTGCTACATTGTAGACTGCTACTCTTTCTTTCCCTCTGTGACAAGACCCGCATTGTTCAGGTGAAGGCTGCTTAGTGAACTTGGGTTCCTGAGTAAAGGTAGTGGAAATCAGAGAGCAGCCCATGTGTATGGGCCTATGGATGAGAAGTACAGTATGGACTCCACGTTGAAAGCATTAACATTTTAGAGTGATTGATGGTTACAGCTAAATGTTTATACGTGGGGCCTCTTTTTTTAATTTGCTACATCATAACCTTGCTCTTTTGGTTGATTTGTTATCCATGACTGGAGAGAAGGGAGAGATTGGAAGCTAGAGGTGGAGGTGATTATGTCACAACAAATATACATCTGTCATATAATCATTGCAAAATCATGCAGGCAGAGTGTGATGTTCTAAAGCTTAATATCTCAAAAAATTACCAGTTTGATAAAATACTTAACAATAGCAGACTATAACTGAGAATACCCTGCAGGATAATTCTAAACTTTTAAAAAATGTACCACTCAGATGAACAAGAGAGATACCCTCTTCTCATATTAAATATGCTGCTGAAAATGATTTATTCTGAAAAGAATTAGTCTCCAGCCATCTACAGACTCAACAGCAAATGTATATTTAATGTGTCCATTTTTAAAACATTACACTTGGCAGAAGAAGTCACCTGCAGCCCAGTCTTTGGAGGTTGGAATTAGTGAAGAAACATTTATTATGATTATAAGACAAAACACACAAAAAATGAAACAATGACGACGAAACCCAACAAGAGGAAAGGCTGTAGCCTGTGTAAATGGGTTTGTTAGAGGAGACAACATTAACAAGATGGTAATGTGAGCATTGTAGTCCTTCTCCCAGAGTTTTTTGAAAGCTATTTTTAACTAGAAAAATCATTAGTTACTTTGGTGAATTCAATTTTCTTCATGCCTCAACCAGCCAAGATTTTCTTTGGACAGATACCAAGCCATGTCTCCAGAGGATCTGGTCAACTCTACATTAGTATCTATTAGCTGTCTGCTTGGAATTATTGATGAAGAGATCGTAGTGACCCTAATAACTCTTCTTTATTACAGATCTTCAGAGGCCAAGTGCCTCTCACCTCTTTGAGGTTCTTCTCCCACACATTTTCTCAGTTGACATTCATGATACTCTTAACAAACAGCCTAAGATTCTGCACAGCTGCAGCCTTAAGTATCTCCCCAACCTCACCTCTGTCCCTCTCCTGGGTACTTCCTTTCGGTCTTCTTTCTGTTCTCCTTTTCCCACAGTCAGTGAATTTGCAAGGCTATTATCTCTAGAGTTGGGGTCCCCTTTCTTTTTTTCCTCTCAGCTTTAGGTCTCAGTTTAAAGGTTTGTTCGCTAGAGATGCTTTAATGTAAGTGACTCTGGTTAGGATCCTTATCTCGTGTCTAGCTCATGTATTACAACTGTGCTTATTATATTAGTCTTTTTTTTTTCTTGTGTTTTGTCTGTTTCCCCAGTGAGAACATGTCCTTCTAGAGGGAATGGATTATTCTGACCTTTGACCACAGGTTCTCCAGCTCCTGACGTGATACTCAAAGTACAGAGCTGTTCGATTATTATTTCATTAAGTGGGCTAATTTTCATTATTTTCTTCTTGTATGAAGAAACTGATAGCAAGTGAGTTGCTGTAGGCATTATAGCCTAATCGTGGCTGAGAAAGATTAACTGCAGCCTTAATACTGAGCCAAATTTGCATTTATTTATTCATCTGTCGCATACCAAATATTTATTCATTGTCAAGTGTTGCTGCTGGGTGCCAAGAATATAATCATAAGCAAAAATAAGTAAACAGAAGGAATAGGTTTCCTACTCCCAAGAAATTATATTTTATCTACCATTTTACTGATCTGTATATATGTGATACGTAATATTTACATTGATCCTGGGTTTTTGTGCACATACATACCGCAGCAAAGTTGCAAATCTGTCCCTTTTCCTTTTTGACCCTCTCCTATTCTCCCTCTTCCCAATCATTCCCGTTGGTTCTCCCCATTTAGTTTTATGAAGTGACAGAAATCTGGGTTTCTCATATGAGAGAAACCTTTCAATTTTTGGCCTTCTAGGTCTGACTCATTGCACTGAGCATAATGGTCTCTAGTTGCATCCATTTAACTACAAAAGCCTCAAACCTATCTGTCTTTATAGATGAGTAATATTACATTGTGTACACATAGAATAATTTGTGTATCCATTGGTGTCTTGATGGGTATTATGGTGTCTGATGGGTATTATGGTATTATGGTGTCTGAATGCAAGAGTATAAGCAATAGAATTTGACCTGTTTGGGAGAGTGGGATACTAAGGAAAATGTGTTCTAAGAACTAGGAGGGAGTGACTGTGTGAAGGAAAAGTAGTAGATGTTTAGTGTAAGAAGGGAAGGAAGAGACTTTGAGGCAAAAAGAAAGAGAATTTGTGAGAACTCCGTGATAACGAAGAGCTCAAGTTTTAGCATTTAAAATAAGAGAATAATAATACTGCAAACTTTAGGTGAACTAAATTCAGAGAAGCTAAGAGCCAATCAAGCGCAGTTTTGAGCACTTTGTACGAAGAGAGCTGTCATCTAATGGATAGGGGATTTTAACTCAGTAGAAGAGCATTTACCTAGCATGAAGGATGTCCTGAATTTGATCCCCAGGTAGGGATTGTATACCGACGAAGAAGATATAATGATAAAATTCTGCAACAGAAAATATCCTGGCAGTTACATGGGTGAACAGCTGCAGGAGGCAACAGTGTGTACAGGTAGAGGGGCCGGGAGCCAAGGGGAATAGAAGGTGATAATGAAAATGTGGATTCTAGAAATGGATTCCTTTAAATTTCTCCACCAGGGCTGGCACATATTTACCCTCTTCTGCCCTTTGGTTGTTTAAGTTGATAGGCCGTTACTGCCACTGTCATCATGAAGGTGAATAAACAGGAAGTAGAGTAGAAAGACCCCATAAAAATGTGATCCTCCATGCTTCAAATGGTAACATTCCTAATGCTTCTGGGCTCAGCGTCAAAACAGGAGGCCTCAAATTGTGGCCCAGAATTCTTGGTGTTTCCATAGTATTTTTTCAAGGTAAATGTGAAAATTTAAATGATTTTTGTATTGCCAAAACATCATTTTTCCTCTCATTTCCTCACAAGTATATAAAGGTGTTTTCCAGAGACAACATGACATGTGTTATTGCAACAGGTTGCTTGAAGTGGCATATATGAAAATTGAATTGGCTTCTATTAATCTAGACACCAAAATATATGAAAATCTAAAAAATTTATTTGTTTTTAGAAAACATGATTTCATAAACTTATCATTTGTGCTCAGACATAATAAGCACAATATTGACATTTTAAATGAATTTATGTACAAGTACTTCTAAAACTTCCCGACTTTAATTGTTAAGTATTGGTGGATAAAATTCACATGAGCAAAATACTTCTTGAAAGGATCTTAACTTTCATAAATGTAACAGAAATTGAAGACACAAAATTTGAAAACTGTAGGACTACATTTTAGCATTGCCATAAAACTATGTAAAATATCTAATTTTATTTTTCTAATTTTATAAAGAATTATGCTGATAATTAAGAGTAGTGACTATATAGTCATTTATCACTAAGAAGTAGTCAAAGATGTTCAATTAACTTACATGCTCTTAGACATAATGAATTCTTGCAGAAACAATGCATGGTAGGTAGTAAATCTTCATTTTCACTATTTTTATTATTATGTACCAATGTATGTTATACACGATGGTTACGCTGAACATGAGAATTTTGTGCCCACATATATCACATCAACTTCACATTCCCTTCTCCCTTTCTCTTGTCCTTCAATTTGCTTTCTCATCCCTTTGACCCCCAATATCTTGTTCATGTGACTCTATTGTTTACATATACTCGAGGTTTCTTGCATTAGAGAAAGCATACCATATTCAATCTTCTGAGTCTGATTCATTTCACTAAGCACAAATGCCTCAAGTTTTATCCGTTCACTTACATAGGACGCAAATCTATCTGTCTTTGTGGAAGAGCAGTAGTTTGTGTGTACACATACCCCATTTTTATATCTACTGTTCTGATGGATATTTCAGCATCTTCCATAATATAGCTATCATTACATGAGCTGTTGTAAACATGAGTATCTATGTATCTGTTATTTGGTGATTTTAACTCTTTTGGAAAGATACCCAGAAAAGATACCACTGGGTCAAATGGTTTATCTAATTTCAGCCTTTTGAGGAATCTCCACACTGCTTTCTGCAGTGATTGTACCAGTTTACACTCCCACCAGCAATGTAAAAATTCCTTTTTCCTGGCATCCTCACCATTTATTTATGATCTCTCTTGTCTCTTGAAAGGTGATTTGCAGAATCTGAATGCACCTTTGATGGTCGAAATTGTACGGTGACAGTATCTAAATCCCTGTCTTGTTCAGAAAATCTTCTCAACACATAATTCTTGACCAAATAATAAAATTCCTGAATATTGCAAAGCATGTGGCTTGAAAAGAAGTGATATTGAGCCAGCGTGGACTGATGGATAAAGCCTGATGACACACTACTTTACAAACTCATCAAAGTGGTATTAAAATCTCTTGTTAAATAATCTGAACAGGAGCTGATTTGGCAAAGCTCTGTCTTCAGAAACATGGTGCATGTCGTGTTCTGGTCACTGTTTACATTGAAGGAGGAGTTTGTCTTTAATTTCTCAGTAGTTTCTTGGTAAACTAATATTTATGCACAAATACACCATCTTCAGAGTTATGTATTTTTCTTCCCCTGGCCTCTGGATTTATTGATAGACTGTTACAGTGTTAGAAGTTAGTGTTTTAGGTAGGATTCCTTGATTAGAGTTTTCATACTCTTTAAGCCAAAAATAAAGAGATAGAAACGTTAAGAGAAAAGATGTACATGAGAATTGATATTTAATGAAGAGAAAAGCCGAGATTTAGGGAGATTGAGGTATTTAAAAAGGAGGTAAACTATGTTTCTGAAATTACTTGCTTATCTTTCACTCACTGCGTGCTCTCACCTCCAGCATTCTCCAGAACACCTGAAAATGTTGATGAATTTACTTTATAGTCTCCAGGCTTTCCTTACCCTCTTCCCTTCTCCTTGTCAGTTCTGTCACACACTGGTATGTTCCATTAAAGTGAGATTTCAGGGCTTTGTTCAAATATGTCATCCATACCAGGACACCTCTTTTCTTGATTTCGGTCCCCCAGCCTACACAAAATAGAGCTGGCCATTTGCTCTTTGGGACTTCCAGTGTGCCCTAAGGATGACTTTCGTATGTCTCCAGGGTGCTTCGTTCTGTTACAACACAGTGTACTCTAACACATAGTGTCAAGCAATTCTTAATGGTTGATTTTTTTTTTTTTTGCAAGGTTACCCCTCCTACTAAACTCAAGAAATTATGCTAGGATTTATGTTAGTATAAGTGACATAATTTTAGATAAAACTTATACTACTCAGCATCTAATCAGTAGCAGAAACTTACTAGGTGTTCGGGAACAGTTTATTAAATAAATGAATGCAAGCAGACATGTTGAAAAGGTGCCCTCTGATCCTGGCTTTGCTATGTAGCTGCTACCTGGCTGAAATAAAAAAGGTAGGCTCCGTCTATATTTCAACTTCCGCATTCATGAAATCCATACAACGTCTTTCTTCCTGCCTACCCTTCAAAGATAGTTGGAGGTTTAATATTCTCCAAAGTCCTTTAAGAATGCTACAGTACAGAGTGATTGTAAGGAGGTTTTGTTGTTGTTGTTAAAGGGTTCTCTCTCTTTATTGACATATAAACAGTGAATACCTAGGCACTTCCCTTTTAGGAGTCGATTACTGCTTGAGTGCTTTAAAACTGTAAATTCTCTGTTGAGAGAATTTGTGTGAGCTGCTGGGACATGAAAATAGACGCATTATGTAGACATGTTCATACCAACGGGCCTTTTCCGGTTGTGCGGGGTTGTTCTTCTTGTTCGTCTCTCCTCAAAGATTCCAATGTGCACTGCCGCTGAGTCAGTGACCAATGGAGACTCTGGATTTGCTGCTGGCCTCCTACAGAAGCAAAGGCCATCACTGCTGAAGGGAGATGGTTTCCCTAAATTGCCTCATGGGGTGTTTTAGGACACACACTGGCTATGGTGTGTCGGGGTTCTCTTTCTTTCTTTCTTTCTTTCTTTCTTTCTTTCTTTCTTTCTTTCTTTCCTTCCTTCCTTCCTTCCTTCTTTCCTTCCTTTTCCTTCTTTTCCTTTTCCTTCCTTCCTTCCTTCCTTCCTTTCTTCCTTCCTTCCTTCCTCCCTTCCTTCTTTTTTTTATTTCCCCTCTGTAGTAATGGCTAGTACAACAGGAACCAAGCCTGGACACAAGACCTGCAGAAAATGAAAACCCAAGCCTGATAATATCTTGAAATGTATACAGTGCTATCCAATAAGAAACACACTGAAGGCAAATGGAACAGAATTGTATGTGGGTTTGTTTTATAAAAAGGAGCTTCCTCTCCCCTTTCTTCCACTTACTCTGTTTTCTTTGGATCTCTTAGGCTTGGTAGGGTCCTGATTAGTGACCCAAAAACTTTGATTGTTTGTTGTGACCTCAGAGACAATGAAAACTGAATTAACTTGTTCTTTCTCATTTGAGTTCATCATTTCTTAGCCCATGTTGAGGGTACTATTTGTTCCTGATCTTTCCTGTGTGTTTTCTGTTTGTTTTTGCTTTGTTTTCAAGACCTTGCTTGCATTGATGAGCTTTTATATAGTTCTGTGTTATCATCCCAAAAACTTCCCCGGGAGTGACCTGTTTTCCTGTGAGATGGGCTATGAGCTGTGTCACTTCAGGGAGTGACACTGTCATTTATTGATCAAGCAGCTGATTGCTCGCAGTGTGGGCCAGAAGGTCCCCAGTATCTTAAGAACCACGATACATTTGTTGTAAGAGATGAAAATGCAGTTAAAACTACATTAGGCATCGAAGGGTTTGGCTCACGTATCTGGAATGCCCACAAGCACATGCTTTTCAGCCAGGACTTAATTTAGGGACTTAAATGACAATTATCAGGACAATCCTTGTATATCTCTTGAAAACTCTGTCACAGGTATTGAATGAGAGGGCTCCAGATACCTGAAGCCTATGTGTCACCAGTTTACTAACCCAGTAGAAAAGAGCTGTCTTTTTCAGTATTCTAAGAATCCTAGTAGAGTTTTTTTCTTTTTTCTTTCTTTCTTTCTTTTTTTCCTGTATGGATTGGATCATACTTCCAGGCCAATTAGAGTTATGGAATATTTTGATGGGTTTCTGTTTATTCATGTGGGGCTCATCTCCTGTCTGACATTAGAGAATTAGTTTCCTACTGGAAGTGAAGATTCTGTTATCCCAAAACAGGATGAGTTCTGACTAGATTAACAATAACAGGTGCCCTTAACATATGGTCTAAGCAAAATATGGTGTAAACATATGTGGTAAAAATTATACCCCGTATTTAAAAACACATTTACAGGTCTTTAGTCAGGCATCTCCCAAAAATGTCATAATGTTAGGATAATGATTAGGAGTTTAACACAACAGATACATTTTTATTGTCACAAAAAAGATGGCCAAAGCACATATCTTTAAAAATAGACTTTTTCTGCGTTGGGTTAGATTTTAATTCCATATTTTAGAACAGGATGTGAATAGGGCAGAAATTAAGGCATACTTGCTCTTGAACTCCTTTTTTCACTTGTTTCCTAATCTCTTCATTCTTGGATCTGGTGATTGCTATTCTTAGCCATCTAATTTCTTGTCCTTCGGTCCCTTCAAGAAGGCAATCAACAGAGGAATTAACTAGTCTGGGATGCTGGGGCTGCAATAACTTTCTTCCACTCCGCGGACCTTGGCATCACTGGCCCAGGCAGAAGGGCAGGACATGAGGGCAACAGAAGGTCCCCTGAGACCTTAACTGAGAACTGGTACACCTTCACTTTTTCCACATCTTTTCTGACCAAAGCAGGTCACAAGTCTTAACCAGATTCAAGGAAAAGAAAGGAAGGAAGGAATAAAGAAAAGAAAGAAAGAAAGGAAGGAAGAAAGAAAAGAAAGAAAGAAAGAAAGAGTTGCAATTTATTTGATCTAAAAAACTCTAAGCACATATTTAAAGGGCGAGGATGAACAGAAGGTGAGATAATTAGTACATCTTACATAGATGACTTCATGGTGTTTTCTGGCAATAAATTAACTTTTATTTTTAAAGTGAGTTATTAAATTTTCAATTTTACCACAATTACAATGAAGATGAAAGTTTAAAAAAACTTTAGGTATTCATATGAATGAACTCGATTTTAGTTTTTCTATAACTGCTTCAATGAAAAGAATCGCTTGTTTAATATTCAATCAATTTACTCATATGAATGACTTTCAATGACCTTTTTTATTCTATTAAGTCCTTCAGCTCTTTATAAAATAATGGCTACTAAAGTTCAAATTTCTGCCATCTGGTTCCTTTGGTGAAAACATGGTTGTGGTCTGTGCCAGGTCAATGTGTTTGCTGTTGTATTGTCACCTGGGAACAAGCTGTCTGTCTTCTTAGTGCCCATCTACCTTTGGCTGAATAAACACAGTTGGGAAAAAAAAATAACAAACTCGTGAGCACAAGTATCACTGCAAAACCATGTCCCCCGATGCCGTGGATGTTACCGGGTGATTCTCTTCGACTTACATAAGCACTCACTCAGTGTTTCTTGCACACACTGGTGCACACTCTGCCTGGCACACACCCTGCTGGAATGTGACCAGACACCTAGAAAGTGGCAAAAATAGCCTTTCCTTTCGTTGAGGTCATCATCCAGCCAAGTGGAACGAGGAGGACATCACACACGGACACACACGCAAGGCTATGGCAGTGACGTGTTGTGAAGGAGTGGGAAAAAGATTGCGTAAGAGCCTGTTGTAAGAGGATTTGTCACAAGCGTGGAACTCGGAGATGATTACCAAGACACAACGCTGTTCTCTTTGTTTTCCATAGTTGCTTTCTCAAACCTTGTCTCCATTTCCCATGATCCTCCTTAATGCAAATACAAATGCACCTGCATGTGAGTTCAAATAGTCTCTTTCTGGAATACTAGGAAAAAACAAAACGTGTATCAAACCCAAGGCCTTCACTCTGAGTTATAGCTACAGCCTTTTCCTGTATGTTAATTTATTTTAAATTCTGAGTTAAGATTTTGGGCTTATAGTTTCAGTTCTCATGCCTGAGTCTGTCTGAGAGTGCTGGGATTACAGGTGTTCACATCATTCTCCACTTGCTTTTCCTTATTTTTGTCCAAGTCTCACTCAATTCTCCCACTCACCTGAGATTTTCCTAAGAACCTGTATCTTCTTCCTTTATAAAAATAAATCCAGTCGATATGTGACAAACTGCATGTGTACAGTGGACAGTGTGATTTTTTAAAACCCTGAAATCTTTATTACCATAAAAATATAAACGGTCCCAGTGTTGATAGCGTCCTTGACCCCTTTGCCATCTGTCTTTTCTTCTTGGATTCCATCTCCTCCATGTTCTTAGCCCTAACCAATATTGGTTATGCTTTCTATTTTACATACACTTGCGTGTTTTAAAAATTTAGATAAGTGGAAACACAAAAATGGACTTTTTCACCTGGAAGATTTCCATAATGTCTCTGTATATATTCACATACAAGTTTCTGTGTGGAAATACGATTTCTTGTCTCTTGGACAAATAACCAGAAGTAGAATATACTGATTGTATAGTAGGTTTATGGGTAATTTTTAAAACTGCCAAACTTTTTTCCAAAGTTGATTTACTATTTCAAAATTCCACCAATGATATTTGAGTCCTCACTTCCATATGGTCATCTTTTCAGTCTTTCTTTCTTTCTTTCTTTCTTTCTTTCTTTCTTTCTTCCTTCCTTCCTTCCTTCCTTCCTTCCTTCCTTCCTTCCTTCTTTCCTCTCTCTCTCTCTCTCTCTCTCTCTCTCTCTCTCTCTCTCTCTCTCTCATTTTCCTTTGCTTTCAATACTGGGGATCAAGCCCAGTGCCTTCACACTAGGATCATTTCCCATCCATTTTTAATTTTAATTTTGATTTTGAGACAGAGTCTCTTCTTTAAGTTTTTAAGTTGCCCACGCTGGGCTTGAAATTCAGATCTTCCTGCCTCAACCTCCCAGAAAACGGGGTTTACATACACCTGTGCTGTCCAGCCTAGAAGCTTATGCCATTTCGGTAGTTTGTAGTAGGGTGTCATGGTGGTTTCAATTTTTGTTTTTCCTCATCATTAAATGATGCTGAACATCTCTTTTTCAGTTTGTCGACCACATACTTATTTGATGAGGAGATCGATGGCTTTTCAAGTATTTTGTCCCTTTTTAATAGAGCAGTTTGATTTCTTGTTATTAGGCTTCGAGTGTTCTGTATAAATTAATTATATAGGTCCTTTCTTGTTTTCATGACCTTCAAAGATTTTCTTCTACTTTATGACTTATCTTTTTAATCCTCTTATTATCCTCTTATTGGTATGCTTTAACAATTGAAGATTTGAAACATTAATGAACACTAATCATTAATTTTTTGGACAATGTTTTAGGTTGTATTTTAGAAATCGTGGCTTATCTCAAGACATACAGATATTTAACTTCACCTCTAAAGCTTTTCCCTTTGAGGTGCTATTGTTATACCATCTTTACAAGACCTACTTGAGTTCATTTTTGCATCAGGTAAGAACTGTGGGCGACAGTTTTTTTTCTCCCCCACCTCCTTCTTCTTTTTCTTTTTTTCCTGACCATTACTTTCTCTTCTTCATTTTTCCTGGTGATGATGGCTCATTCCTGTGCCCATGTAATGCATAATAATGTGGAGTGATGTCACACACCTTTGGCCCAGTTCCTGCCACTGATAATGTTTTGTATGTGTATGGTGCAACATCACAAAAACATGTTAATATGTTGGTACAGACAAGATACAGAATATTCCCATCTCCCCAAGGGTGTCCTTTCAGTACCGCATGGAGTTACTTTTACATCCTTACACACCTTAAACCCTGTCTCTACTAATCTATAGTAACGTTGTGGCTAAAGTGTTATATAAATGAAATTATATACTATGGCATCTTACAAATGAAAATTTTTACTGAGTAAAATTCTCCACAGAATTTTCCAGGTTGTTGTATGTGTTAACTGTTTCTTTATTATTATTGCTAAGTAATATTCCCAGGCTTGGATGTATTAGAGTTGGTTCAACTTTTACCCATTGTAGAAGGGTCGGGTTCCTTAAGCTATTAAGATTAGCTCTATTATGAACATTCCTGGGCTTTGTGTGAATGTTTTCATTTCTCTGGGATAAATATTGAGAGATGTAACTGCTGGATCATATCGTGACTGGCACAATTGGTTTAAAGAGAAGCTAAGAGAGTTAAAGAGTGGTTAGTGAGATAATGCTAAAGGAAATTAATCTTCCTCAAAAATTTGTGCCAACTGCCATGTGTTATTTATAGAGAAGCCATAATCTGAGTTTAATTTTAATACTATTTTTTCATCATTTTCTTAAGTGTATACCAAAAATACCCTAATGAACTATAATATCATTTTTAGCACTTGTCAGCCTTCAGGGTACGAATACTTCCATGTCCTGTTTCAAGCTACAGATTTGGTATTGCTGATCATGAAGTTGGGTAAAGAGGTTCAATGTTACAATGTTACTTAGTAATTTAGCCATCTTACTACAACAGACATGACCTTAAGATCATAGGTAAGAGTAATACAGTACAATGATTAGGAAGTGGTGATTTTTTCAGAACATATTACCTTTACTTGTTAATCTGTAAGATTATGTGCAATTTAATTTTTAATAAAAGTTGTACTCTACAACTGACTCACAAAATTTAAAAAAAATCTTCAACAGTCAGATATCAAGAATGAATATGATTTGGATTCAGAAAATAAGCCACTTAGTGCTTCTCTAGTCTTGAGTTTTCTTAATTTTCTCCATATTTTCTATGTGATCTGCTTCAATTACCTAAGATGTTCTATGTAATTTATCTATCAATTTAACTCGTAAAATGGCCTACTCCTCTTCTTCAGGCAATTGTTTTACTAGGTTCTATTTTTTAGTGTAATAATGTTTGCTTTTTCTTAGTTATATAACTAGTGTTTATTCAGTAAAGCAAAATTGTAACTGTGGAAAAATATAAAAATCAATAATACTTTTATCATCTGTATAGCAATAATTTCTAATGCACTTTGGATTTTTGTTATATTCCTAGTTCTGGCTACAGAGAGCTAGATAATAATTTTGTCTTTTATTATTCCTTCCTTAACTTTCTAAAACTCTATCTGTGCAAATACAGAGTGTATAGATTCAGTGTACACAAGATTATTAATTTCCACATTTCTTTCCAGTATTATTGAGATTAAATTTGTGGCAGCTGCATTTCTGTTTTGCTTTTTTCTACCTTTGTGCAAAGGGTTAGAACTATTCCTTTCTCCATTTTTTCCATCTCCTTTTTGACTGTGGATTGCTGGGCGATCCATATGTTAGAACCATGAGTCAAGTGGGGTGGGATGGAAGTAGTTTTTTGGGGAAAAATAAACAGGTAAAATAAACAATCACCAATATCTAAAGCAGCCCCAATACCTAATGAACATGGGATGACAGGAACAGTGGCTTAGGCGAAAAGAACTTCAGAGATGCCAATGCTGATATTTTTGAGCTCCTGAATAGGAGCCAAAACTTCCTCTCTCCAGAGTTCTTTTTAAGATGCAAGAAAAGTCTTAGATTTTTAATTCCCTATAGTGAGCTATTCCTACACAGTACACCGGTCACTGTCCTTTGCTTAGTCTAAACACAAGACACTCTGACACAGGCTCTTTGTGATTCTGTTCACCTGGGTGCCATCGCGGACTAGGTGTGCTTTATTCTCATGGCCACCTGGCATTAATGATTAATGTAAAGCATCAATTCTTATGGAATGATACTGATTTGGCATTTAAACCCTTGTTACTACAGCATTACAAAAAGATTTTTAAAGCTCCCACTTGAATCTTTTTTTTGGACAGGCTTTTTTTTCTTCTTCCTTAATGCCTCCTCCCTGCCACTAAATTTTAAATTGTCAATATATCCCATATCTATACATACTTCTGTTTTTATATAAAAATAGATTTTTTTGACCTCCACAAGAACTAGAATTTTCACTTTGGTCGATATCACCCCTGTTGAGAATTCATGTTCTAGCACAATCCCTGATTCATTGTAATCATTTGGTAGACATTTGTTGAATTATTAACATATTTTTTTACATTTAGAAACTTAGCACGAAAGCTCTCTTGGCATAAGGCAAACAGATGAGAAAATGGAAGGAAGCTTTCTTCTTAATTCTCAAAGTCTGTTTCTAAGATCTTTTTGTCCCTTTTGATCTCCATGAGTCTTTTGTCCTAGTTAGGAGGCTTTCTATTGGGAATTACAGGTATCTGGATTCCGAATGGTTAGAGCCAAAGGGATTAAGTAGTGGGGAAGATAATATATAATTTTAACTTCAGGTATATCTACATCCACGCTTTTTAAAAATATCACAAATATCCCATTCTCTGTCTTTTGGGTTTGTTTTGTTCTCCAAATCTGACTTATTCTCAAACTTGCTCTTTCTGACTTTATAATGATCTTTCTACTGACCACTGGGTTTCGTACTTGTTTAACTCTCTTCCAAAACAAGACTCGAAGGCTTTGTCCTAGCAGAGAAAATTACGTCCGGTTGCCTTTCACTGCTCAGGTCATGTGCTACCCTAGACTGATCCCCATTGGCTGGGAGTACAGCACCATGAGAGGCTTCATTGCTAGATTCTTGAGTAGGGATGGAGGAGGTGAAGAAGATTGGGAAAGATTACTATTGAATGCAAGAATAAGCTATAAAGTGAAGCGTGGAACTTGTAGGAGCTGTGGGTTAAGGAAACACCAGGTTGGCGTTGTTGCATAGGGGTAGTGTTCGGAGCCAACCTGTGTTTTGTATAATACACTGGTTTAAATGCCTTGCTTCAGAGTGTGATTATACTAGGAGGCAAGTCTTTAGAGAGGGAATTAAGGTATAAGGAAATCATTTTGCTTCAGTATGACTGGAAATCCTACAAGAAGAGATGAAGGTCCAGACATGCAGAGACGGAAGAATAAGCCTGTGAAGATACACGGGGAACACAGGCAGCCAGGGACAAGGGATGGGACCTTACAAAAATCAACTCTGCTGACACCTAGACCTCAGACATCTAGTCTCCACAATTGTGCAAAAAAGCAGACCTCTTTGGTTTGAGCCACCTAGTCTGTAGTGCTTTGTGATGGCAGCCAGAGCAGCCTAACACGGGCTAAGTACCTTCCGAGAAAGGGGACAGCCATGTTCACTGATGGCAACATTAGTTTTACTCTTTAGTGTCTGTGAAATAAAAAGACATGAACAGTGGTCCAGAGGAGCTCCGGGCTAGGGGAGGTTATTGCGCTGGGATACGCTCTCTCCATTTTGCTCCGAGGTACTCTCACTGCAAAGATAAATTGACATTTAAGGCCTTTTCTGAGGTGAATTGTTGCGATGAATTTTGACACCTCAATCCACTTAAATTGGGTCCCTTAATGCAGCTAGAGAAGTGGAGATTATTTTTGGTCATCTTTTGCTCTATAATCCCTTAAAGGTTGAGCTGCGTGCTGTGACGAGTAGGTAGCAATGTAAGGTTGAAGGCCAAGGCCAGAGGTCCAATATTGCTGAGGAGGGACAAGGGATGCTCAGAGTGGGTATGGCACTGAGCCCCTTCGAAAATGATAGAACTTGTCTTTCATGGTGATTTTTTTTTTTTGTATTGTGTGTGTCTAATTGAAATCTGAATAATATTAAGCTTCTTTTGCAAACTTTTTTATTAGGGAAGTATGGCTGGTAGTGAAAGGTGCTGACTGTGGCCTGGAAAAGAAATTGATTTGTAACCTCACTAGACATTAGTCAGTTGTGCAACTGGTGAGGTAAGTTGCTCAACCTCTGTCTTCCTCATTCATCTGTAAACTGAGATCCTAACATGACTCACCTCATGGAACTTCTGTGAGGATTACAGTGAAGGACGCTTTCACAACACCCTAAACAACGCTTGGTTTACACAAAGGGTTCCATGGCACATGTGTACTGGGTTAGTATTAAATGGTAGCTAGTAAAACAGTGATGAAAACACGTGACTTTAATTTAGCAAGAGCCATTTCAGGAAGACCAGGAGATAGGAAACTTCCTAAGGATGCATTTGCTGCTAGAAACATGCCTCATTGTCTTTAGTGGGAAGCAGTCAGTTCCTCCTATTTCAAGACTGAAGGAAAATAACGTGAAAATAGGCTCTTCCTTGATATATTTTACTATCTGTCTGATGTGGAGTTTATGGGCTGTCTCTTTCACCTTTATTGGTAGCTGGTTACATTTTTCTGGAAGGCTAATTTCTTAATTAGATTTCTTGAATTTTAGAAAGGATTCCTTCCAGGCTCTCTGACCTGCCTCGCCACTGTTGGTGAGGTGTTATTTTAAAAATTTCAGCCTTCTTTCCTGCCAATTTCCAGGTCAGGAACAACTTATTGCTATACTTCCACATTATTATTTTTATCTTTTTAATGTTCACAGGAAAATTCAATTTAGTATCATTTTCTTTTGTTGTTAAATAATAAATAAAAGTAAGATAAAAACTTGAGTTTAGTAAATGTATAAGAAAAGGTTTTGGGGACATATGAAGTATCTTTAGTACTATTTACTAGAACAAAATTTTCAAAGATTTCTTATTGTCATAAATATTTTAGCTCAGCAATTTCAGATAGGCTGTTTATATTTTAAAGTTATGTAGCAATATTAAATAAATTTTATATCTCAAAATATAATCTAGACACATAAATTTCTGAACTCAGTATTATACAGAATCCATCTCTATTGGTGTTACATATAGATATCTAAGCTTAGTATATGGAAGATTAAAATTACATCTAAATGTATTATGTATAAATATATGATTTATTTATACATAAAGATGTAACATGAAATATATACTATTTAACACATAAAATTTATATGTCATATATACATATAGGTATGCAATATATATACTGGTATATAATATACAACTTATGCAGTATACTAATTATGCATCAAGTATCAGTAGGTACTTAATAAGTATGGGTTGCATCTTGTGGTGTCTGTCACTGCAATATAGTAGGTATACTGGATTGGAGAGCGGATTTTATATTAAAAATAAATAGAATTTTTCTAGAGCAAGTAAATGTATTCAAGCATATTATTCAGACTTACTCTTTATCCTTAAAGAGTAAAGAGAAAGACACAGCTCCAGGGAAACAGTATTGAATAAGAAATCTTTAGTTTTGCACTTAATCATCATGAACCCAAATTAACAATAGAAACATAAGTGTATTTTGAGTAATTTGGGGGATACGATGTGATAGTGACGTTGAAAGGTATTCCTGATGTCACCCACTCAGGCCATGCTACTCCTGGTAAATGGCTTCCCACACTAAAAGTGAGTGTCTGGGGTGACATGTTGTATGAGGAAATGAAATAGGAAGTGGGAGAAGTTGGTTTCCAGTCAAGTATCATGTAGAAATCAGGTTTGTGAAAAGTCCTCTTTTGCTAGATCTCTTCTTCTCATGCACACAACAGTCCCAAGGAAGTTGAAAGCTCCTTGGTCGACATCTAAGGACCTGGCTTAGTCATTTAGTTGTTGGAACACAGTACCCAAAACCTACAACTTAAGAAAGGAAGGGTTTATTTCATCTCACAAGTCAGAGTCTCAGGTCACTTGTGGTGAGCCGACAATGGCGGAAGGACAGGGCCACGTGCCTAGCTAGAGGAAAGCTGTTCGCAGCATTGCAAGACAGGAAGCACAGTGAAAAGACGAGACTCTTCTTCGCCACTCCATCTCTTAACAGCACAATAAATCAAGTAGATTAATTCACGTGGTTGAATTACCCACAGAGATTAATCATCTTCCAAATGTATGAGACTTTGGGGTGACGTTACAGATCCAAACCATAATAGGCCTGTCTCCTGCAGTGCTCTCAGATCCTGTGTTTGGCTTTTAATGGATATGTTGACACGATGGGGCAGGTCATGTGGCTGGGGATGGTGAGAAGACAGAGGCAGCGAAAGAGTCATCAAAATCAGATGTGTGAATTAGGGTTGTCGAATGGGAAGCTCTCGGGTCTTACAGTTAGTAGAGCTAGTTTTGAATTCTCTCTTTTCAAGTTGAAAGGTGTCATCTGATTTATCTATCTTACTCTCTTCAATTTAGGCATAACTAGAATCCAGGCACAGCATTCTACTTCTTTCTAATTTTGGGGTCATGACATCTACACCTCAACGGTTTGGTCTTCCTGTTAGCATGGTGAACGTGTGTAGTCCCTAAAATGGGGAGAAACTCAAAGAACAGCAGAAACTACACGTGATGACTTGGCTAATTTCATATTATTTTGACAGTTCCATAGTATTTCTGGTAGCCATTATTATTTTTTTTTTCTGAGGAGGATAAGTAGATAGAAAATCGCTTCTTCCATCACTCTTTGTCTAAATTCTTCTTAGATTTATTCTGTCACATTCTGCAGTACAGGCCAAAAGAAAGTGTCTTATACAGTATCTGTTCTGTTCTTTTTCCCTCATTTTATTGATATGTATAAGTGAAACACATAAAGTTTACATTGATCTTGAGTATGTTGTGCACATACATATTGTGGCAAAGTTACAAATTCTTCTCTTCTCCCTTTTTGACCCTCCCTCTCCCTCCAGTTCCCATTAATCCCCACATTACGTTCTATAAGATAATTGTGATCTGGATTTCTCATATCAGAGAAACTATTCAATGTTTCACCTTTTGCTTCTGATGTCACTAAGCATGATATTCTCAAGTTGCCTTCATTTACCTACAAAAGCCTTCAACTTATCTGTCTTTATAGATGAGTAGCATTTTATTGTGTACAAAAACCAGAATTTATGTGCCCATTGGGTCTGTTGATAGGTATTTGGGTATTCTTTTATTAATGCCTAGAATGTCAAATGTCTATGTTATCCATCTTACATCCTTAAAAATCTCAAGCAGTGAGGAAGGGTAAGAGGTGGGAGGTTCAAAATGGGAAGTGGGGAAGATTCATAATTTTACCACGATTTATATGTACAGAAAATACTCAAGTATCATATATATACATATCAATAAAATGGGGAAACAGTCTCAAGCATACTACCACATGTATAAGGGTATTCAGTAAATGTCTATTGGTTTGGGTCTGGCAGTGAAGGTCTATAATCCCTGTGTTCTGAGAGGCTATGGCAGAAGAGTTTCAAGTTTTACTCGATTCGGGGCAATTTAACAATTTAGTGAGACTCTGTTTCCAAGTCAAAAATAAAAAATGATTTGGGGAAAAAATGAGCTAGGAATGAAGATCCTGGACTTGATTTCCTGTACCACAAAATAAATAAATAAATAAATAAATAAATAAATAAATAAATAGATAGATAGATAGATAAATATTTACTGTAATCTATTGGATAAGAATTACATAAAGGGTAAACAAAACCTTTCAAAAGCATCTGTTTTTAAAATCTGATCAAATGCACATGATTTCTCACTTTGATTACCTTCTAGTGTTAAACATTCAAAACTCTACATTTTAAATCAAGCTTTTTTTATTTTTCTTGCATTCCCACAGAGTACATAACAGATTCAGCCGTCTGTTTTCTACATAGTAATTTTCAAAGCATTCTAATAATAAATCCTGTAAAAGGTTTTGACCATAATGGCTTTTCAAAGCTTCTACACAAAGAAACTCAGTTAAGACCCGACCATAAATAAGACCTCCGTGCTGAAGCCAGGGAGGCCCTGTATATCTAAGCCCATTAAATGAATCATTTATTTTGCTACTCATCTGTCTTGTTCTGAAGGTCACATAACAATGCTTATTTCTTATGGCCTACTGGCAAGCTGTAGAGTCAGAGGCTGAGCCAAGTCCTTGAGTCCAATACCTGCAGTGGGTAATTGTATTCCCAGGACTAATACCTGCAGTTATGTTCACGGAGTAAAATCAAGTCTCATGCCCTGGGGGAGGAGGGGGGGGGCTTTCTCCACATCCCATCCAGCCTCTGAATGGTTATGGCATATAGAAATATTTCTGGGCTGTAGTTAGATTTTATTTTTTGTCTGCCCAAATACATGACCAACAAAAGACACTTTATTCTCTTGTGGTCATATGCATGATAGTGACAACAGAATAGGGCTTAGAAGCAAGTGGGTTTGCTTTGGAAACTCCATGTCACTGCTCTTATGTGACTTATCTTTAGTACGTCATTTGTCATCTCTGTGTGGCCTTTTACTTATCTGTAAATTGAGGCTGATGACTTCTTGTCTTGCAAGGGTGCTGTGAAGATGTTGCTGACTGAACACATGGAAGTGATTTTCACAGTGCGTGATTCAGCATCCATTGTCAGCGTGCATTCATATGTACCAATCCCTTGTTTTTCCTTACACCTGGAGGAGGCAGTCCTGGCTAGAGTCTGGGCTGAGCGGGAGACCCTGCAACTTTTCTAGTAAGACCAGCTTTCACATTGCTAGAGTTTCTGTTTATCCTTCTACATTTTAAAATGGTAATTTATTAAGTTATGACTTACGTACTGTACGGTGCATAGGCCTTCTGTGTATAGTTGAGTGGATTTTTAACATAGTCATGCTCCTGTGTAATTCTAATCAAGAAACAGAATATTTCCAACCCTCAGGAGCTTCTCTTACTACTTTTTTTTAGTCAATTATATTCAGTTAGAGCTGCATAATTTGCAGCTCACAGTTGGAATAAAAATCATGGGACACATTTTTTTAAACTTTTACCAATTTTGAGACAGTGTCTACAGATCTTTAAGCACGTGCCAGGATCTTTCTAGGTGTCAGGTTCCCACAAAGACTACCCTGATTGTACTTCCCTGTCACCAGAATGAACGATTTCTATTTCTTTTGTCATCCATTACATAGGCAGATTCCATATAAATGAAATTATACTCTGTAGGCTAGTTTACATCAGGCTTTAAATTTTTTAAGTTATTACTTTTCTTGATGTATATTCCATTTTTTTCTTTTTCATTTTTGAGATGAGATTTACCCCTGTAGTCAAGGTTGGTCTTGAACTCACAGTATAGCCCAAGCTGGCTTTGAACTCATGGCAATACATCTGTCTCAGCCTTCTGAGTGTTGGGATTACAGGTGTATGCTGCTGTGCCGGCCTAATTTTTATCTGGGGCTGGAAGATCGCATGAGGGCCTTGTGTGAGGCAAGTACTGTAACTGCTGAGCTATGCCCTCAGTCCTTGATGTTTATTTCAATATATAGAAATGATCTCCGGTTTATTTATCCATTCTCCTATTGATTGATATTTGGATCACATCCATTTTGATGATTACCAAAAAAAGCTGCAAATACACCTTGGGTTGGACATACATACTCATTTCTCTTGAGCACATACTTTGGGATGAAATTGAATAGTTATGGGCAACATGACAGGCATTTTATGTGAAATGACTACTCATTCGGGAAAAGTGAATTAAAACCATAATCAGATCTCTCTCAACACTTACCAGAATAGCTCAAATTAACAATGGAAAATTCCGTATATTTGCAAGGATGCAAAAGAATGCCAACCCTCCTGTGTGCTGGAGGCAGTGTAAACTGGCTCTGTTGTTTTAGGTCAGCAGATGCCTGCCTTTGAGACCATAACTCAAGGGAGAATCTCATTTAGACTTAAACCTAATTCTTGACTTGTTAATATACCAGAGGGACCATTTGAAGCTAAAGGCAATTGTCATACCTAAGTTATTGGTTGTGTTAGTCAATTTCCCTGTTGCTGTAACAAACAACTAAGCTTATCCACTAACTCTAAAGAGAAAAGGCTGACAATTAGGCTTACAATGTTAAAGGTTTCATCTGCGATTGGTTGGTTCTGTTTTGTTGTTCTGTTTTTTTGTTTTTGTTTCATGGTGGCCCGTCTTGGCAGGAGTACACGGCGCAGCGAAAATAACTCACTTCCCAGCCAGAAAATGAAAAACCTAAAGAGAGAGGGACTAAGAAATTACAGAAGGTCAGGCTTTCAGTGAGCAGAAGACCACCTACTGGGTCCACTTCTTAAAGATTTCACCAGCTCCCGATACTGCTAAGCTAAGAATCAAACCTTTAACACGTGGGCCTTTGGAGGGCAAGCTAGATCCAAACTCTCACACTGGTCATGTCCGCTAGGTCCCAGTGCTGTGGTTTACACATCCGCTTAAAAGCTTCTGCTGCACTGACCCTGTTACCCACTTGTAGGTGAGCCATGGGTCAAAGCAAGGAATGACATAGAAAAAGAAGTCATGATCAAGACCAATCTTTTGTTTCATACTTTCATAGAATTACTAATGGAGGAAAGCAGAAACAAAGTACATGGCAGTGTGGTGAGTGGTGAAGGCAAGACTAGTGGCTTTCAGGTAAATCCCAGGACTCGAGTGGGAGTTGACTTGTAGGATCTGTCCAGAAAACCTCCCCAACACAAACATGAGGTGTGGAGCCTCAGGTTCACTCTTCCCTATTTGCTTAGCTCATTGCTTTCCAAGGAGTAGCCTCAAAAATTTGTCTTACTATTCTGATTAATTATTAGAAAATTCATATACCCTGGATTATCCCTCAGGGATTCTGATTCAACACATGTGTGTTAGGATCTAGAACCTACGGCTTTACAAACTTTCTGGTGATCCAAAAGCAGAGTGGGCAAGAATTATAGAAAATTTCAACCTTCACTGTGCCTCCGTCTGTGCAACTGAAGCAGAGACAACCAGTTACCTTTTGCCAACACCCTTCCCGGATGGCTTTACCATTTCCTTAATTTCTATGATGGCCAAAAATGAAAGTCTGAAAAGAGAAGCCCATGGCTTTCATCATCTCCTTGGTAGGACCCCCTTTCCCGATGACTCTTTCTTTAATAATAAATATCTAAACTCTCTCTGTTTATTGATATACAAACCCCCTAGCTGAGAAAGGCAATAACACCATGTATTGAACATCTACTTTTAGCTACTTCTCTTTGCAAACATATTAGCTCATTTAATTCTCAAGCCTTTGTGAGCTTGATACTCTGATTATCTTTATTTTTTAAATGAGAAAACCTGAATTTATAAGAAATATAGAGATCACTAATCTAAGTGCAGTAGCAAACACTTGTAATCCCAGCTACTCCTGAAGGCAGAGGCAAGAGACTAGACAATCTGACGTCAACCCTAGCAACATGGGGGAGACCTTGTCCCAGAATAAAAAAACAAACTTACCTGAAGCAAAGAAAAAAGAACCAAGAGAAAAAAATGAGAATTCCACAGCACTGCTTAACTCTTGGAGCTAAGCTGAGTGTACTTGGAATTTCTTGGGAAAAAACAATATTTAAACTCTATTCTTTCTATTTTCTAGGTCATGGTTAGAGTTGAATCTCAATACCTTACAAGTCATATTGTCCAAATGTATTATATAGGTAACAGCATATTCTATGTTAGTGTATGGCTTCTTTTTATTATATTATAAATGTTTGACCTAGGAGTTCTGGGATTCTAAAGAAGAGTCTTTGTGTTATGGGATTGATGTTTTTCGACATGGCGATGTGTAAGGATCAGTGCCTTTCACAATAAAGCCTTGTTGCAGGCTATACATAAACCAGGTTGCTCTCCTTAGTTATGTTTTCCTGATACCCACAGCAGGTTGACCTAAATGCACGGATAATTACTCAGGCTGTTACTAACATTCCAATCCAGTTGGCAATCTCTTTATTAAATGAAACAGCCTCTTTTATTCTGCCTGCTAATAGAATAATCTCAAAGCTGTTAGCATTTAAAGCAGAATTAGGCAACGATGTCCTGAATTGTCCCTTCTCCTTGCTCTTGGTGCTCAGGGGGCCCTGGCTTTAGCTAATTAGCTTGAAGTGAATATTAAATGCATTGATCTCCATCAGCTACATCATGGGAAGAGAACTTGTGTAAAAGTCATCTCAGTTGTAGACTTAGGTTACCCTACAGGTAGATATTCAGCTGAATCCTGAATCATGAAGAGGCATTGGAAACTCTCCAGAAATGAAAACACACACACAAACACACTCATGTACACAAGTGGACACATATACGCAGAGGTAACAGGAGAGACACCTTTGCCTTTGGGCATGCAGTTCACACCGTCACGACAGCTTTATTTCCATGGGAGCCAATTAGAGAAAAATATCTCTTTCCATTGCTCAGCTGCCCACCCCACAAGTAAGTTGATAATAAATATATTTCATGACATAGAATTGAAAAGAAGTGCCCTGCTCTAGGAGCAGATAGATCTGGGTTCAAATTTTGACTGAGATGTGTATGAGCTGTATGAACTCGGGCAAATAACTTTTAAAACTGTACTTACATATTTTTAATATAAACATAATTTTTAACATATTCCCATTTATCAAATCTTAATTACTTTTTATGTTATTAAGACAGAAAAAATTATTGACAAGTATTGGCTATTCCTAATAATGAAGAATGAAAAAGGTGTCCTGGAAGAAAATCAGAAATTTTTCTTATCAATCAAGAATCAAAATTACTGCAAGCAAGAAGAGAATATTCAGTTTCTTTTTTTTTAAGGGCGTGTGAGACATAGCAGTATAGTAGAAAAAATGAGCTTTTATGATCATCAGAATATAATTTTCAGTCTCCTTTCTGTCTGTTTTTGGGTGCAAGTGACTTCAGCTCTTTGGCATTCAATATCCATATCTACAAAACACAGGTGGTTACTTTTACTATATGCCTGGGTTCAGTGAGAAAACGTTTCTCAAATGCTTAGGACGCTAATCACGTTCAACATGCTACAGTTTGTTCTGTTTCCTTTAATGGTACCAAATATTAATGTCTCTGACTAATAAAGTTAGAAGAGGGATGGAGAATGGATTAATGAGGAAGAAAAATAGATACTGGAGGTGCATCTGGAGGAAGGCTGTAGGAGAAACGGTGTTAAGATAACACAGAGAGGCTGCATGTGACTTCATAACTCGGGTTTATTTCACTCTTGCAAGCCACTGGACATCCCACTGAGAAGTGCTGGGGAGGTAGCTCCTCAATACTTGAGAAACACGAGCTGCTTCTCGGAGGAAATCACCCAGCACACGTACTCAAAAGCATGGATGCTCTGTCGGAGTTGCTGGGCTATTTTGTGCGCACTCCTATTGCTTCGGAGAGTCAGAGTAATTCTGGTCTAACTTACTCCTGAGCCTTTCCTGCTAGCATGTAAGTTGAAAGGAGGAGAACGGAGAGATTCAACCAATACATGTGCTTTTCCTGAGGCTGAGAAAGAGTCTTTTCCAAGCACCAGTGACAAATGTGGGCCTTGCACCTACAGAAAGCATGTGCTGAAGCTTCCAGCCAGGCAGATCTCCAGGAAGGGCCTCCTGCACTTCCCAGCCTTCTCCCTTCTGCAACCACTGCCTGAGCTCTGCGGGATTCACAGCCCTCCTGCTGAATCCTCTTTAATTCCTCTCATCATCCCAGTCACACTTGGCTCAGTCACAATAGGCACCTGCACTAGCAGTGCCCTTGTCACCATGGCAACCTGTAGAGGACCCAGATGAAGCAGTCAGCGCAGGAGGAGGTCCCGCCCCCACTCGCCTGCTGGTGGAGCTGCTGGCATCCTGCTGCCTTGGTGGCCTTTCTTGTCCCACAGATGGGACCACTGGCACATGGGGTTGAAGGAAGTCAAGTGTTGGAGCGAGAGTACCCAAGAATCTGAGAAAACAAAACGTGGCTTTCTTTTCTCTGTAGCGTTATCTGAGCAGTAAGTAATGAGCTTCCTTCAGGAAAAGAAATGAAAGAGGAAAAATGAAATTTAACTCATTATTTATTGAGACTTCCTAATGTGTAATGGGCTACTAGTCTCGCAGGGCTCCCCCAGCCACTTCCAGCACTACGACCAAGTGAACAGGCGTGAACGACGAAGTGAACTGAAAAATACAGGAGCTACGGAGCAACAGAAAAATATTTGAGTCTCAGCTCTGTTGCTAACTACGTGAACTTGGTCAACTCTCAACTATTGTTGGGGCTCTTAAATTAGACACTAATTACTCATTAGCAGATCCATCACAAATTTACTCTGAGGCTGAGAAGAAGATCATAAATACACTAACAGATACATATCTGTGTGTGTGTATGTGTATGTGTGTGAATAGCCCAGAGAGACAATGAATCATGAATTCTAAAATATTGCTATGAATTTAGAAGTATCAAGATTAAAAATTTGCATATCTTTTGTCTAGAAGTAGTGGGAATTCACAAAAAATATTTTGAACACTCTAATACTTGTTCTCCTAAGTGTACTAACTGAACTTGGCATTGGTTTCACCTGGGCTCTCAGTAGAAAAATTCTTCAGTACCATCCTCTATGTACTAAATCAGACTTTAGGGTAATGTTTTTAACAAGCCCCATTTTAAAATTTGAGACCTGAGGGCTCTAATGGAAGTAGACGAGGTCGTGCCCATTATTGTGTTTATGGTGTTTGAATAGATGGTTGAGAGACTCAAAAACACTATCAATGAGATCATCAGAAAACAGACAGTAATGTCTGAAGAGGGAGGTCCTTATGTAAGTGGACTTGGGTCAACTTTAGTCAGCTTTTTTATTGTGATAGAAAAATAGCCGAGAATGGATAATATATAAGGAAAAGAGGTTTATTTAGTCCACTGTTTTGGAGGCTGAGAGTTTAATTGACATGGGACCAGCTCTGATGCAGGCTTGATGGAGGGTGGCATCATGGGAGGAGTCCATGCAAGAGTCATCACACACCAAGACAGGAGGCCAGAAGGTGAGCCCGGAGGAAGACTCATTCTGTTACAGCAATACCGGAAGTAGGCACTCATCAAGATGCCCTGAGAACTGCTTCAATCTCTTCAGAAGATAGTACCCCAGAAGATCTCACCATCTCCTATTGAATCTCTGATCTACTATCTCAACATGGCCACACTGAGGACCAAGCCTCCGACATCGACCCATGGGGGATGGACCATATCCAAAGTATGGTACTCTCCCATCTCGCCAGGCTGTAGGAAGGAGCCACGATTTCTTGAACTCTTCACGAAAAGAGAAGGACAAAGAGGTCAAGACAAGATTATGTATAATGTAGGATTTAAGGCCAGAGGCAGTGGCAGAAGTTATCCTTGCCATGAATCACCACATCATCGTTGTCATTGTCATCTAGTGTAGAGTTATCTTGCCCATAAGACCAAATGGAACTTGATAAATCTCAGTAGACACCAGAGCAGAGGGTATTTGATCAACTATAGGCAAGTCATTCATTTGGACAGACACCTGAGAAAATAAGCAAAACCTTTACAAGTTTACCCTTAATCAGTGAGAACCGAAGATGACTTTCCATAAATTAAGATAGTATTAAAATAATTTTTCTCCATCTAGCCTAGATATAATTTAATGAAAAATGAGGATTGTGGTGGAAGAAAACAATGGATATAAAAATTTTTATCCAAAGTGATCAGGAAATATAATTTAAAAATTTGGGTAAAAAGATAATAAAACAAGGAAACATAAACACTTGTGTTGGATCAAGGGAAAAATTTCTCTTCTGTGAGTGGAGTTGGGATTCCAATGAGAAGCAATCACATTTTTCTTCTTACAAATTATAGAGAATAAATGTCACCTCCACTCATGATCTAATCATGATATGTTTGACTCAACTTTTCTTAATGAAGGAAAATGAGTACTGTGGTTTAAATCTAAAATGGTCGCATGTGTTTGGAAGGGAACTGGGTCATGGAGTTGCTATGGCCATCAAAGGATTTATTCTTTACTAATGTTTATTTTTCTTTTAATTTACATTGGCATAATGCACAGTCATAGTTTAGATCTACAATTTTGCCCACATTTTGTCATAGGGAAAGGACAGTCCAAGCCCGTTGTGCTCACATGTTGGCATAATCTGGACATGGAGAATTAAATGTTTGCCTTGTTAAATTTTGAGTTAACTTTAGTTCAATCCTTTCCCATCCTACTATTCCTCCGTTTTGGAATGGGAAGGTTTATTCCATGCCATTGGATGTTGGAAATACTTAGTTTTCTTTTTGGAGTTTGTACTGGGGCTCACAGCCAAGAGTTTCCTTAGAGTCTCAGAGGAGACTTTGGACTTGGACTTTTCAGCAATGGTGTATTTGTTATGATTTTAGTGACATAAAGAGTGAGACCCTAGGCCATATCAAAAGATCCACATGGAGAAGTTTTCTCAAATAAGGGTGAACTCAGAGTTGTGCAGAATATAGACACCATCACACTACTTCATAGTCCTTCAGCGTGCTGATGCTCAGCAAGTGTGACTGAATGAGTGCCTGTCCCGTGCACACAGCAGTGTGTTGATGACGTGGCTCCTCTGGAATGGCAATATAAGGCAAGTGTTTTTTTCAAAATATGTAATACTTGATACTATTCTATCACCACACTGGAATTGATGTGATATATAGTCAGACAACATCAGCCGTTGGATCAAACTCTCTATTGGCTCCCTCTCTCTTGGAGTGAAAAATCCGAAACCTAGCAGTGATTTTGTTGCTCTGCTGATCTGTTTAAATTTACACCCTCTTTCCTTCTTTCTTTCTTTCTTTCTTTCTTTCTTTCTTTCTTTCTTTCTTTCTCTTTTTTTGAGACAAGGTATTGCTTTGTAGTCCAGGCTAGTTCAGAATACACAGCACAGCTCGGGCTAGCCTCGACCTCACAGTAATCCTCCTTTCTCAGCCTCCTGAGTGCCAGGTTTACAGGTATGTGCCACTATGCTTGCCTTATGTGGTGCTGGGAAATTGAACCCAGGGCCATGAGCTTGCTGGGCAAGTGCTGTCTCCACTGAGCTAGTTCTCTAGTCCCACTTCTTTTCTCTTTATTCCTGTGTCTTCAAAAACATTTGTATCTTTTCTATTTTCAGATCGCATCATGCATGCTTTTGTCTTAAGGCCTTTTAAATCATTTTCTTATTACTTGATATATGTTACAGTTGGGATCTGGAGTGTCCCCCAACATCCTCATGTTTTTGGAGGTAGGAGGATGCCTGTGGAACTTTGTGCTGTTGGGAGCTGAGGACTCGCTGGGAGGGGTAGATGTTTGGTATTTGATCTGGAGAGATTGTGTCAACTTGTTGAGATCAAGGGGGCAAGAAGGACAGAGCTTTCTGGTGTGTGTCATTGACTTGTGGGTCTAGAAATGGGGAAGGGGCACCGTTCCTTGGTGTGGGGGATTCAACTGGCAGCTTGTACTAAGTAAAGGAAGGAAGAAGAAGCATTGTTACAGCTTTTTTTTTTCCTGTTAAAGCTCTGGCCTTTCCTGAGTCTCCAGAGATCCCCAGCTTCTCACTCCTTTTGCTTCTATCTACAATTCTGTGAGCAGCTTTCCATCCTCTACTATGTGCTTCCCGTTGCCAGCTACCACACCAATGGACTGTATGAGACCTTCTGAAACCATGAACTAACCTTTCCTCCCTTAAGTTGTAGATGGTAGGCACTTTGTCCTACCAATGGGAGTGAAATGGACCAAGCACAAAGGACAGAGTATAGATGGGTGTCCTTCTTATGAAATGCATGAAAATACTGACATAGGAAGGCTCCAACATGAATGACAGGGTAGAAAGAGGGGCATGGCCAGCTGGGAAAGGGAGAAAGGGGTGAACCTCTGAGAAAGGGGTGAGCATAGACACTCACTGATTCTCCAAACCCCATGTTGCTAATGTGTTATCGCATTTGGAATTCATGTAATTGTAAAAAATAGGAAATACGTTCTGAGTAATGAAATTTCCTGGTATCTGCTAGCATATGGCTTGTTATCTCAGCACTGGGGAGGCTAAGGTTAGAAGGTCAAAAGTTCAAGGCCAGCTTGAGTTACATAGTGAGTTCAAGACCAGCCTAGCCCAAATAACAATACTCTGTCTCAAAAGCAAATGTAAGACAGAAAAATAGGTGAAAGAGAAAGAAAGAAAAATTTAACTTGCCAATGAAATATTCAACAGAGACCACAAAGTTTTCAAGATCTCACTAAACTATAATGCGTGCAATATGGTTTTTAACTGCCTGAGTCTATTTACTGCTTAGATGATACTATATCACGAAGGAAGGGGGATAAATCACGTTGATTTTTTTGTCTCTTCACACATCTCAAGTTAGAAGGATTATCCTTCATCAAATTCTGATCCAGATGCGATGAGAAGCAACACAGGGGACTCAAGAAGCTAGAGTAGCTATTGTTGCACAGAATTCTTCTGAGAGATGGACACTGAAGACATTGAGTCCTTGGAAGATTCTCACAGCTAGAGAAACAGAATTCTTTTTAAGTGTGATTACACCTAAAAGAGGAACAATGGTGCAGGAGTAGGGGTCATTGTTATGCCCTTCTGGATCAAATAAACACAAATTTTAAGTTAGAGATGTGTAGTTGAAAATATGCAGGCTGTCTCTATGGGCTTTATATAAAAAAATGCCTATCACACAAGGATCAATGGACCATTTGGAGCCTATGCTTACTGTAGCCATATGAAGTAGACCAGACCCCATCAAGAGAAACACATGCAATGTAAACTGTTGATGCATTTGGTGAACCTCTATAATAGGGGGTACAGAAAAGGGCGGTTAACTCTTTCAAAAGACTAAGTCAGGTCTAATCATAGGGATACAAAGTATAAAGAGATTGAGAGAAGATTTTTTTATAATTAGCATGTCAACTAGTGAGATATCTGATTTCTAATAGAAAAACCTAGTTTCTGTAACTTTTCAGTGTCTATTTTTAAATGAACACATGGACCATAGTCAAATTTTATGAAAGTTTCTGTTGCAAGAAATTAGTGTACTCCAAAATAAAGTTTACCTGGATAAAAATTAAACTCATAAATGTGTATTGTCGTGAAAAAGTACAAAGTAGCATAATTTTATCAGATGTATGGTACACAGATTTTTCTGTTTACTTGTGTTTTTCTTTGTATTTAGACATTCTGGCATTAAAACTCTTAGCAGACTGCATTTTTAGGGCCTAAAATTGGTTGCTGCCGAAATATGGGAAAACAAAGAATATTTTTTTTCATATACATGTCCGAAATCTTTGTGAGTGATATAGAGTATATATCACCAAATCTCCGTGGCTATGAGAAATGGTTAGCTCAACTTATCAGAAGAAAAAATGCCACTCAAGAGTATATAAATTATTTGTTCATAGATTCAGTTTCTAAGAGAGGTGGCAGTCCCACTCAAATGTTCTCTGGCTACTGAATTTATGCTCTGTAATTTTTGTATAAACATGTTCTATAATGAGAAAATGATTTTATTTATGGCCAGTAAAATCTAATGCAGTCCCATTTTTATCCATATCAATTTGGAAAATAAAATTTCTAAAATTAAAAAGAGAGCATTGCTTATGCCAACCATTTAAAATAATAAATAAATCATATTTGCATAAAAATTTGGGTACATATATTTTTGCGTGATGGCATCTGAGCAGGATTGTGTGCAAGACAGAGATAGGAAGCCACAGGGCAGGAAGGGCTTTTCTATAATAATGGACTCTCACACTCAAAACTTCTTTAATCCTTTCAAAGGTAGTAATCCTGAAGACCCAACCCCCTCTCACTGAACACCTTTTAAAGGTCCTAGCATCTCTTAACAATACTACATTGTGAACCAAATGTCCAATTAAAATCTTTGGAAGATAATCTCAAATCTGAGCTATGATGTTGGACATCTTTACTAGATCTCAGTTTTCAGTTGTTGCACCCGTATTGTCGCCAACATATTAATTGAAAGAAAAGAGAAAATCCACACAAAGAGTTTCTTCTGGAAAATTCCTGAGAATGGCATTATTGAGAAATCTTTAGTTTTCTTTCTGTGCATCAATACACCACTTTTCAAACTGAGAGACCCTCATTACAATATGGAATTTATAAATTTTACCTCTATCTCATCATCAGTGGTAATTGTGATTTATTTTAAATGTTTATTTGTACAATATTAATGAAATGTAACCACATTATTTTAATTTACATTCATTTGATTATTCGCAAGACTGAGCAATCTCCCATGAACTCATTTAGAGTTTTTGTTTTCTCTTTTATCATGTAAATCAGTGGCATTACTTAAACATATAATTTTTGTTGTTTCTAGTATTCTAGTATATCCACATATGCACAAATCTGCTCTACTTACTATATTTATATTTACAAAGGAATAAATGTGTACAAATATGTGTGCTTTTCACATTTGGGGAAGTCGAAATCATTTTCAGAGGCACATAAAAATTCAAATGAAATGCTTTAAGATATCCAGTTTATACTACTGAGAACTTCATTTTTAATTTATTTACACAAGATAATTCATTATACGTTCCTTTAACTACCAAGCTACCAATAACTCAAGGGAATAGTCACTTCCACCTAATTAGAGACTATTGGTTAGAATCCCATTGGTCTCAGGTTAGTGACTCCCCTAGACATGACGGATGTGGCCCGGGAGCACATTTGGTGATGAGCACCTTGTGCTCTGGAGGAGCCTGTGCCTTGCATCACACAGCTTCTGAGGTGTCAGCTAAGATTAAATCCAAAACCTTTGTGCCGGCTTTTGACACCACCTGCTCACAGCGTGCAAATAAATTCTGAATGGTGCCCACAGCAGCTGCCACCCGGAGCCCCAATATTTAGTTGTAGGTATTTTTTTCTAATCTGACACATTTACATGAAACTATGGACAGAAAGAGAACTCACAAAACTTGTAAATTATGAAACTTATTCTTGAAATGCAGTATACTTGTTGGCAGTGTTTCAGCACCAGCAGCAAGCGTTTCTGGAGAGGAAACAGCCTCTACCAACACAGACTCATCTCAGCGGAGCGTGATTGCTCCGTAAGCATAGCTCCGTGCTGGTGTATTTTAGGGGCTCTTTGACTGGCATACGGACAATGTAGACCCAGGGTCTTTGGGGCTTCTTTTTTCTTCATGATGGTTAATTCATCGCTGACTTCAATGAAGAACTTATCACCTGATATGAGGCATCCTAAATACGTTAGAAGATTTTATAGCTGATGCAAGTTTACTTTTTAGAAATAGGTTTACTTTCCTTATTACTCATTCTCAGGGCATAGCACGGTACAATGAACAATGTAAATTCAGTATTGTCTTAGTTTTTTTGCCCACTTATTGAGTGGGTTTCCTTGGGCTGGTTATGCAATGTATCTGCAGCTAGGTTTCTTAGTCATGGAAAAAATAGGCTGGAGGCTGGACAAGCTCACTTGGTTTCTTCCTTGTTATCCATTTTAATCATTCTAGTAATATAGTCATCAGCCATCTACCTTCCAGCGTAACACTTTTCTGGCTTATAAGGAAACTGTAATAAATAGTGTAGCACATATTCCCTGAAACTTTCAGTCCTGTGACTTCACTGTCCCCAACCATTTTTCATGATAGGTCAGAGGAAACAGTATGTGGAGTGTGGAGAGAGTAAATGACCCTTTGAAGTCATGCAGACCCACCTTCTCAACTCCACCTCGGCCCTTCCTGTCTGCGCTGCTTCTGTGAAGTGATCTGGTGTCCAAGGCCCAGTTGGCTTTTCTGTCAGGTAAGAAAAACAGTATGGACTTAAACTGTTAATGTGTTTCTGAAGCACAGATGGTGGGTTCAGGATGAATAAATTCCCTGGTGTGTATAAACACACATAATGGTAGACAAGATATCGAGGAAAAAGGAGAAACGGGACAGTGTTGGAAACTAGAGGCAATTTCTTTTCTAGTGTATGTTGAGTAAAGAAATCAGCAACATATGACACATGTTAATGCATGACTTTTCCATCCGAGAGGTTAATGTTCTAGATGGGCTAAGAGAAGGGAGAACAAAAATATGTAACTACAGTGATGGGTTCTAAGTCCAGTGTGCATTGGGAACACACAGTAAAAGGAGCTGATGTGTGAAGACATGATTCTCTGAGGAAGTAAACTCTTGAAATCCCAGATATCTTAAACAGGACCCAATTAATTGCCAGGAATGGGACACTGGAAATTTGCAGGGTGGGAAGTGAGGTGGCACATCTGAGTAACTGGGGGGTGAAAGTGAGGGAAGCAAAGCAAGAAATAAAAATAGGCCCAGAGGATGCAGAGGACTGGGTGGGAGTTTTTCTTATGTAGCCTTGTAGATCACAGAAGCATTTAACCGTTGTCCTAAAATGGATGGGAAGTCACTTCTGGTTTTAGGTATAGAAGAAGCATGCTTTTGTGGCTTCATGTGTGTTTAGATTCAAATATCCGAGTAGACATGAAATAACCATGTAACTTTCTAGACATAGATCTTACTCTTGCTTGTAAAATTATAACATTTTTAAAATGAGTTGTTTCTTGTATTATTTGCACACTGTGCTAAGTTTGAAATCATATATATCTGTGAAGGATTTCTATAAGAGTAGGAGTATGCTGAACGTTTAAAGACATTGGTATAATCACACTTTAAAAACCTAGTTTTGAAATAAGTGTCTTTCAAGTTGCTCTTGTATATTCATGTGTGTGTGTGTGTGTGTGTGTGTGTGTGTGTGTGTGTGTGTATGTGTTTGTGTGTGTTTGGCTTATTTATATACAATATCCTGGAATTATGCTTTAGGGAGCTTGAAATATAGCACTGAATAAGAGAAACATAAAAGAAGTATCTTTTCTACTTAGATGGACTGTTTTTCTTTTCTTCTCAAATCACTACTGAAAGCCTTTTCTTCCTACTGTAAAGTCCTCCATGCATCCTCTTAAGCTCCCAAGTTTGTACTTTTATTCTTCCACTCATATATGATCTTCCTGCTAATTTTCTACATTAGAGAACAAAAAAGAGGGAAAGTTAAGAACCGTGCCTGTCTCATGTGAAAGGCTGGTATCTGAAGCCCAGCTCTGCAGTGTCTTAGCACTCTTTGGACAAGTCCTTTACATTTGACTTCTTAAGTGTCAGACTACACTTATCCTTAAAAGTTTTAGCTTATAGGTGCAGTGTCTATGCTTCACACAAACACCTTTGTGGATATAGGCGATTTTGAATTTAGCATGCAGCTAGTGGTACTTTCATTTGTAAAGAAGAAAATTAAAGCTCAGAAAGGTAGAGATATTTTCCCAAGGTCATACGCCTAGGTCTAAAAGGGAAGATAATGCAACTCATGGAAAACTAGTAACTCTTTCTTTTGTACTAATAAAAAAAGTGTCCTATTTTCCAGGATCAGAAATTCCGCAAATCTCTAGAGATAGGCCAATTGCAAGGTCTCTGAATACTTTGCCTTATTAAAAACCAACAGCATCTCTAGTTGAAAGAGTTGCCTGGCTGGATAAAACATTTACTCTGGTTTCTTAATAGAAAAGGAGGCCAGCTGATTAAAACAGAGTAATAGTTTCAAAAGCTTCCTCCTGACAGAACATTTGCTTTCTCATTTCCTAATGAATTACCCTCCCTCAAAAAATTCATTAATTTTCAAAGCACAAGACTAGCGACCTTCCCACCTCCAGCATTCGCTTCCTGAAATGTGCCTTTCTGCTTAGAAACACATAAACCTTGTCCAAGTCACTGGGGTGATTCCTTTCAATCTCTTGCTTACCAATAGCGCTTTGTCTTACCTCTTGCTCAAAACAACATGGCCCACGGCTAAGTAAAAAAGGAAGCCCTCTCTTACAGATAAGGAATAATCTGCTGATGAGCTAGAAAGATATAATAATAATTACATTATAGTCATTATTATTGCTATACTGGCAGCTTAATTTGATGTCTTGGCTCACTGGAAAAAAGTTTTATTTATTTTTCTGATAAAAGACAAAATTTCTCAATTGATCTCCTCTGGGAAGGAGGTACTTTTCATGATAATTTTATTTTTTTGTGATATGTTACTTTAACACTTTAATCTCGTAAGTAATTAAAAGTGTCCTATTTTAGTCCTTCAGACCTTCTAATTTGGAAACTTTGTCCATTCTCTGAACCTTGGCCTCTCTTTGCTTCCTGAATCTGGTCCGTTCTACAGCAACCATGCAAGAGCTGTGGGTGTGGCAGGGGGGTGTCTGCCCTTCTTCACGCAGTCTTCTGTCCCTGTGGGCATTGGGTCATAGGAATAAATGGGAAAACTATGAGTTTTTTCCATGAGTTTTTTGGACAGTTTTTCTATTTGATTGTGGACATGGTGGGGACCAGTGGTGGTTTTCAAAATCCTTTTACTGAGCTGAAGCAGCCCCTCTCGACACTGCATCCTTGGTGAGTCTCCATCCCTGCGTCTTGCTGATGGTGTCTTATCTCCTACTGTGCGTGTCTCCTTGACCTTACTCCATGCTCTTCTGAAAGCCGTAGTCCCAGTCTCGTCTATCCCTGTTGCTTTACTTCTGGCCACTGCAAATACTAGTAGAATTCATCTTCTGCGCCTTTCAACTCACGCATGTCCTCCTGACAGTTCTTTCTGGAAACATTGGATGGATTAGCAAGATTGTTGGTCTTTGGGGCAGAAATGTTTCTCCCGCACTGTATGAGTCTCCTAAGGCAGTCTTACCAGAAGACTACTAAAAGGGTGGTTGAAAATATCAGAAATTCATTCTCTCATAGTAGTCAAGGGTAAAAATCCATGGTCAAGGTCATAGTAGGGTGGTGCTTTCAAACTTATGTTATCCCTTCTTTTCTCCTGTTAAATTATGATGGGGGCTATTAATCCTTCACATTTCTTCAATTGCAGTTTCCCAATCTACAGTCTTTATTTTGGTAGTCACCTGATCTCACTGCATCTTATCATTGGCTTCTTATAAGGACATAATGGCTTTGGAGCCTAGGCTGCTTCAGTGTGAGCTCATCTAATGTAACCATTACGATTTCATTTGTAAATAAGATCACATTCTGTGCTACAAGGGATTAGGATTTCAATATATCTTGGGGAAGGTGGGAAGAAGGTACGTTTGAACCGATTGCATTTTACCCTCCCAGAAAAACCCACATTCAAGAAGTGAGCCTATTGGCTTTGTGAAACGGAACTGTTGGCTTAATCTCACCCATCATTGCTCAAATGGAATGTGAAAAAGAAAGGTTGAATTTCTTTAAAAATATGTGTTAGTCAAAAGTGATAACCTTTACCCTCCTCCCAGTACTTTTTAAAAACAGTCTTCAGGTAAAGAAAGTTGGCGGTCACTTCTAGTGAAAGACTGCCACTCTGCAAGATGTAAGACAACTTCTTTGGCTCAAGAGTTAGCATTTGGATAAGCATCTGATGCTTTTCGGATGAATCTCTGATGTTTATCATTTTTGTCTGCTGCTATGGCTATAGATATCAATATAAGTAAACAGAAATATTTCATCTATTATCTTATTGTATCTTACTATATTATTGATAACAATGGTGTTTTAACCATTGCTCCTAGCCACTTTGTTAAATAATGACAAGACTCATATAGCCAATGGAAGAGAAGAATAAATAAGTTGATTAATAGTGGATCCAGGTAAAAGGTTATTTCAGAGACTTTTTGATTAAAAAGGAAACAGTAATGCTACAGCAGCTTAAAAGTCAAGCAAAAACAAACAATAAACATTTCTCCTTCCAGAAAGTTCTGTCTATGGTCAGCAGGCTTCAAGGCAAGAAGGATAGAAGAGAAGAAAACTCAGTCTCAGGCAGCTGGGAAACAGAGAGCAGGGAAAGAGCTAGAGAGAGATATGTCCTCTAAGGCATGAGCTCTGTGGCCCGTGTCCTCCTAACAGCACGCTCAAGTACAATCCAGTCCATGGATTAACCCCTCATACAGTACAGTATTCCCAGGGACTCGTTGCCTTCCAAAAGCACCATCTCTGAACACACGAGAATCTGGGAGATGCAGAGGAATTTTAGAACTGAGCTGTAGTATTAAGTTAGCCCGGTAACTTTCATGGACTCTGTGATCTCATCTCCTCTTTCTCAGCAAAGGAATTGATATGTGTAAGCTTTCCGGTTTAGGTAACTGTCTCTAAGATGGAAACATGTTTCTGTTTTTGTTTAATTGTTTACATCACGCACACACACATCCCCACCCCCACACACACTTTTTCCTTAAACTTTGTGAAAGATGACTGATGAGCCATCTGTCTTACACCCCTGGATTTATTTTATCTTTAAAAAGTCATCGCTTGAAAATTCTGTTAATCGTTTAAGAATCATTCCACCCAAGGCCACCACTATTTATTAGCTCTGTGTGTCCTTAAGTGAGTCACTTAATTTTGACTTCCCTTTCCTTTCCCTGAAGGAGTGGTGTGTCTTCTCCCTTGAAGGCTGTATGAAGATCCTTCTGCATGTACGTGCTGCAGTCTTTTGTAAGCGAGTGGCACAACTGGTGCCTAAGTTGTCTTCTCTCTTCTCTAACATCATTTCAACTCCTTTTTTTTTTTTTTTTGAGACAGGGTCTCACTCTGTGGTCCAGGCTGGTCCTGAATTCACTTCAGAGCCCAGGCTGGCCTTGGACTCACGGCTCAGCTCCTTTTGGAAACAAATTTCTTTTGTCTTCTATCTTTTGCCAATATTCTACAATTTAAGTAAATAACCTGTTTCTCACATAATGACTTCATCAAAGAAGTAGGAAATATGTGCTTGAAAATGGAGAAGTAATGAGGTCAAGGAGCACACAGGGGAATTGGAACCAGGAGCAGCACTACCTCAAAGTTTAAATTTATTTTCTTTAGACTGTAGTGGTCACTTTTTCCACACTTTTTAATTTCATCACTATGAGATTTTCACCACTATTCAGGGCTAAAGAATTAAAAAACCCAAGAAAACAAAAATTCATTCAACTCTCAATTCGAAAGATTTATTTGTATCAATTTTCAAGTTCCTACTTCTATGAGAAGAATATAAAAGTATAAATTGATGAGAATTTAAGTATCTGTAGATCATTATTATTTTAGAACACTTATGATACTCGTTCAGGATGAGTTAATAGATCAAATAGATGAAATCATTTCTACTTTATAGGCAAAGAAACATATGTAAAGGAATTTGAAATGACTAGTCACTGGCTCATAGCTTGGAGAAGGAAAAGAGTGAAGGGAAAGCGGTCCTCCAAGATAAAGCACAACAAGGATCCACACTCACCTCAAATGTTACTATTTACTGCTGGATCAGAACTGCTGAATTAAGAATTCACCATTTTAATTAGAAAATTGATGACATAGGAAGCCTACATGCCTCCATGTTGGAAGAGAACACATAGCTCTCAAAAGACCCACTGTTTTTGATCCCGGCTCACTAAGAAGTAAGGCCTATTTATGATGATGTTTCTTTGGTAAATGGTAGGTGTGGGTCCCAACCATTTACCAGAAATATTCTGAACAGAAGAGAATTCTGTAGAAAAGAAGCAGTCTTTAGTATGAGGTGGATAAACATCACATTCTCATAATTTGCATATTTGCATATATTATTTATAGTCATTGGCACCTATAATTGCTCGCTGATATCAGTTATTAGGTTGTCTGTTTGCTTTGATCCTTTGTTTACTGCCAATCTCAAACATTCCACTAGAACCTGCAGAACTATGCCTGTGACCAAGAGCTCCCTAAACCCTCAAATTCACATTGCAATAGAAGTGATTTTAGAATTCCAGAATCATCTCAGACTCATGAGATTCTGACAGACAGGGCACAATCCATGTTGCTAAGACCTGGAGAGATGATCAATCATGCTATTATAATGCGTAGTGGTTGTCAGAAAATAAGTAATTACAGTTCACAGTTAATGACTATACTGTATGATAGTTACACAGTCCTAAAAATCATCATTATTTCACATGGCAACAAATCACCATGATGGATTCTTTTGCTAGCACTTATACACAATTGTGTAGCCCAAAATTTTGAGGAACATAAGATAAATCTGTGTGTCATACCGGCTAGGGTTAAAAACAAGAAATTCCACAGGGTCGATGCGTCTTGCATGAGGTTACTGGAAGAAAAATAGGTTAGAGACGGTGGAATATTTCCAGTGAAAGTTGCCTGATTGACAGTCAAGAAATCTGCTAGCTGCGTTTGGCCTTTGGAGTGGGAGTCTGACCAATCTGAAGTGTAACCTCATGTCCCTCAGGTTTGCAGATCCTGAAAGTTGGAATTACCAATGTGTCTGAATTGAGTTGTTTCACAGGGATTGATTCATGTTGAACAAGGTCACAAGAGACTAAAATATAAATAAATAGTAAGAGGAGAACAACTGGTTAATTTTTTTGGTAAATAAGTCTTGGTCTCATTTCCATGCTGCAGAGTAATCAAGAGTTAGCTTAATGATCTTAAATTTCAAATGGAAATTAGTTTTAAGACTAGAGTGTTTAACATTATGATTACTTTCTGGATATACTTTTATCGTGGACTGGAATATTAATTAATTAATCATATTCTAAATTAAATTTTAGAATTTTCTTTTGATAATGATTGAGTATATATCCTGCTGCACTTGATTTCCTTCTGTCCTTGGGTAAGCAGCTCTCCAGCCTATGCCATGTGCCTATACCATGGCTGGCTACCCCCGTGAATGGGCTGTGTGGGACCTTCTGACATTATGATCTAAAATAAATTTGTCTTCCTGTAAATTGTGCAAGTTGGGTATTTTGTCACAGCAACGAATAAGTGAGACATATCCCTTCTGGGCCAGGTCCCACATCTCCAAAGCATAGGATATCAGTGGTCTAACCTCATGATCCAATCACCTTCCAAGCATGAGGCTTCTGGTGGATGGACGTTCCAGATCTGAACCACGTAGGGGAATTTTTAAAGTTCCCTGATGAGCATGATGGAAATTCAAGGACCTGAATGCAGAATTTTGGTGGTAAGGTTCAATGTAGCTCAAGAGCTTAAGGACACTGATCTAGGCTGAACAGATAACAATATACTTAAGAGTTATGAAGATCAGTTGGATGACATAGAGGAAAGATGTCTTGCTGATGTGCAGTTGGAGATTTCAGAATAAAATACCAAGATAAGATTCGATCTGGAAAGCAGAACCATTAGGAGCCCCTACCTAGGGAAGGAGGAGGCAGTTTTGTTTCAGTCATACAGCATACGCTGAGTACCTGTGTGTCCTCAGGCTCATTCTCACTTCTGCAGACACACAGCATAAAAGAAAAAGGCAGCTTCCCGCCATTCAATAGGACGGGAAACCAGATACCAGGCAATTATGAAGTACTCATTTAGTTATCATAGGTGTCGAAATGCTTGATGGCTGGGATTCCATAGGAGCATCTCATGTGGATTACACAACATCTACGTGGGGTTGAGCTCAGAAGCAACTTTCTGAAATAATAGGATAACACACTCATTTTCTTCTAATTATGAATCTTCAATTATAAGCAGAGGAGATTAGATTGCTGATGAAGCTAAGATGCTAGTTATTTATTATGGGCACAGAGGATTTGAGATTCTTCTCTATAGTTTCATTTTTTAAATACCAGGAATGTAAGCTGGTGTCCTTGGGAAAACATTTCTGATGCTCAGTGCATGTCCTGAAGCATCTGGGTGATAACTGGTCTCCCCGGGATTCCAAACTAAATCTAACTTGAGAGCGTCTACTCAACGACCCTGAGAATGTCACAAATTCCTAGTTCCTGTTTTGAGATTTCTCTACTGTTTAAAGTGTAGGAGTGAGATGAAGTCAGATATATGGAAGACTGAATGCTAATGAACGGTGCCTGGAAACAGAGAAAGCGGGGAAAGAACACATCGGTGGAACCATAATCTTAGTCTTGATTCATCCATTTGGAAACTTACAATTCACATGAAGACTTACAGCCACAAATGTAGTAGAATTCTAAGGAGAGAGGTATTAGCAAACCTTTGCCTTTCTCTTCTCCTGGGCTTTCAAATGTCACTAAAGCTTCGAGACGATGGAGGATTTTTAACATACATTAAGGCATATGATTCTTTCTATTATCATTCTGATTATTATTATCATCATTCACATCCTGTTAGCGTTTCACCTTGAGCTAATGTGACATTTTAGTGCTATGGAAAATCAATGAGGTAAAAGTTTCCCAAGCTACACAAACAATTACTGTTGATTTAAGCACGAAGACCAAATACCACATGGACAATATGGATAAAGAGATTAAAATGCACACATGTACATGCCATCCATTATTGAGAATCTTTTAAGTGGTTTTCAAAATTAGTGTTTTCTGCTGGGAAGAAAAGATTCCCTTATTGAGTGACCATAACCTGAACTGAAACTTGCTTTCTGCATAATTAGCTGTGTCCTCACTTCTGATAATGACACCAAACTTTGGATTTAATTAGATTCTAATTGCTGTTTTAAATTGTCTCCTGTTTCAGACTTTGCTTTCTTTGCCATCTCATTCTTTCATTTATTTTCTATTTTCTATTTTCATTCTGGTGTTGAGATCACAACATCTAACAAGTTAGTCACAAAACTTTTAGCAGATGTAATCCTAACAAGAAAACATGGTATTTTTCATGAAACTTTTTCTAACACTGATTTAATGTGACAAGAATGACTGTCTGTTTTTCAAGTATATTTTCAGCATCTCCAGGGAAATAGCCAGCCCGCAATCAATTGCATTTGCCATGGTCATGTGACTGAGTCTTAGCCAACAAAATTACAGATAGTAGTAGTTCTGGTCAATAAAAATTTTTATAACTTCTTCTAAACTCTTTCTTCCTCTAACTGCTGGCTGGATACTGATGTCTAAGTCATATTGAAATTTGTGTACAATTTTCAAGCCTCTTTTAAGCTACATTTATTTCACCAATTGGATTTTTCTTATATAAATACAAAGCAGTCTTCTAATTGGTTAAACTATAGAGGTTCAAAGTTCATATGTTATAGTAGTTAAAACTACCTTTATCTCAAACATTTGTCAGTGTCTTTCAAGGCCATTGGCATTTTGTTATATTACATCAATCAATATTTTATGGACTCCCTACTTTTCCCAGCTGTCTTCTAGCTAGCAGAAGCATTATCTTCTTTCTGTCCCATTTCTATTTTTTGTTCTACATGGAAAAATAATATTTTCCACAAAAGATACACACACACACACACACACACACACACACACACACACACACACACACACATCTTCAAAAGGTCCCATCCGTTGCTGACTTCACACAATTAAAAAGTGGCAGTGCGTACTTTCATGACTAAATGCCACCAGACTAGGAACTGTGTGCTCTCCTGGGTACTCCTGTAAGCGCGTATCCCAGCTACAGTTGGCACCGTTGTTGTCTACCAAGGTTCACCGGTACCCAGACCTGTCTCTGCTCATTTCTGTACTGCCTGCTCCATTCTACCGCGCATGCCTTGTGAGTCTTTGCAGCCGTTAGTAACGACAGCGGAGCTTTCCGCTTTCCAAATAGTATTTCCTCTGTGGCCACTTCCCTGTGGTCGCAGCGAAGTATATCGTTTTTAAAAGCAGCAAAGGGACAACACATGGATAGAAGTCATTCTGCTCTTTTCCTGAGGCTTTGTAGTTGCTTAGGCAATTTCCAGAAAAAAAAAAAAAGAGAAAAGTTGAAAAGAAGCTCAGTAAAATAGAAAAGCAGACAGTTTGCTTCTGAAAGGTGGTTAAATTGCCTGGGTCAGTGGCCTCTGTGGGAAAGCTAATGACATACTCCCCAAGAAAGTTTGTTCTTTTTCTCGCAATAAAAAAGCTCTCTCACGACCGTAAACAGCCCTCTTCTGTCCCACCAGGGTCAGTCCTTCCTTGTCATCCCCCCATTTATCATAAAATGCTTGTCCTACAAGAGCTCATGCAGGTCTGGTGCTACGCTGATCGAGTGGTGCCTTCAGTCACTAATTTCGAGTAAATGTTTTGTAAATGGACTCTGAAAGCTGGTTCCTTCTTATTATTTCATTCTCTAGCCCAGACTTTCGGTGCTTGCCGCCTTTTATCTTAGAGGTTCTCGGTGATTCTTGCCGGAAACATTCTACACGGAACTCAACATTCAGCTTTCCCAAGTTTGCATGGCAAATTTTTCCCCTGCTAATTCACAAGAGTTATGGCCACTTGATTGCGAAGCATAGGGTATCTTTAAAAAGTTTCTATCTCCTTGGGTCTTTAAGAATTCCGGAGCATGCTTTTTGTGTTGCTAAAACCTATGGTGATCATTACTTTCTATCCTGGCCTACAATGATGTACCCCATGCTCGTGTAGTACTATTCTTGCAGCCTAGAATTGGGGTTCTCTTATCTTTGCATTTACGATAGTTTTCTGTTGCTGCCATCACAAATTACTAGGAACATCGTGGCTTAAAATAGCACGCGATCATACAATCCTGTAGGTCAGAATTCAAGCATGAACCTTACAGCACTGAAATCCGCATTGTCTACTGGGCTGCATTTTTCCTTGGGGAATCTAGACAAGACTTCATTTTCTGCTTATTATAGATTGCTGGAAGAATCCAGTTCTTGATGTTGTAGAGCAGATGTCCCCGATTTCTTGCTGGATATCAGTCTAGGCTACTAGAAACTTCTAGAGGCCACCTCCATTGTTTCCCCATGAATGTTTTCCTCCAGTGTTCAAAGTGAACAGTGGTAGATCCTGTCCTCCCATGGCATTGGTCTAATCTACTCTTTCACGTTATTCTTCCGCTTTTAAGAACTTAGTGACCTGAGTCTGCTGCGGTGGTGCAGCCTGTAATCCCAGCACTCTGGGAGGTTGAGGCAGGAGAATATAGGTTTGAGCTCAGTTTAGTTAACTTAGTGACTTGACAAGAATTTGTCACCAAAAAAAAAAAAATGGTGTAGCTCAGTGAGAAGGCCCTAGGTTCAATTCCTTGTACCACAAAAAGTAAAGAAAAATGACAGAATAAGTTTACACAAAAAGTATCTATATGACACAATAGCTTACCCCCCAAAAATACATACAAATACACATAGAATCACATGTGTACTCTCTCTTTCTCTTTCTTTGCTAGGTGGAATTTAATAATCTTTGGCCCAGAGTCAACCAGGCCAGGCCATAATATAACTTTATGGGGTATTCAACATGCAACACAGGTGGGCTGGGTGCTTTTCCTGCATTATGTCATGTAATGCTTTCTTTATCCTACTGGGTAGATATTGATAACATAGTGTTATACATAAGCATGTTGCCTTGTAGAAATGAACTGACCACCTTAGAGGAAGGAGAATTAAGATTCCATCCAGGCTGCTTTATGTCATAATTGATAACTTTTTGAAGGTATCCCTGGTCTAAATATTTCATGTCTTCTGCCTCTTCTAGGTCCTTTTATGTTCTCTTTCTATTCACAATGCTTCTGATAACAAACACCTAAGTCCACCCTGCTGTCCACCTCAACCATGTTTTTATTTTTCAGACACTGAGACAGTGCCTTAAAATTCAATTCAATTCTAACGTTACCTATACTTAGTACAGATTCCCAAAGGATACAGGCTCACTCTCACAAGACTGCCCCCATTACAGGTGCCAATTTGTTAAGTTTTAGGTTCCCAATGTACCCACACTTCATGCAGCTTGACTACAAAATTCATAATTCCCACATACTCCTGTTCAGATTTCATAATTTGTGAAAATCACTCAGAGAACTTAAATAATCAGTTTTCTTATTATTACTGATTCATTATAAATAGTACGTGGGAGTAGCCCAGTGAGACGTAGCCAGAGCAAGTTTCCTTAGGACCTTGAGAACAGTTACAGAACAGCTTCTCCCTCCAGCACAGAACAGAATGTGCCATCTTCTCTGCAACCAACCAGAAACCACCAACTATTGAACCACCCAAAATCCTGAACCTCACGGTTTGAGGTTTGTGTGAACTTCATTTCAAAGCATGACTGATGGAATCATTTGCTTGGTTGGTGATCGAATATAATCTCCAGTCCCTCTCTTGTCCTCAAAGTTTGGGGGTGAGGCCACCAGGGCAACCCTCTGATCACATAGTTGGTCTTTCTAGTATGCATCCCAAAACAATGTAGATACCCTCCTCCCCCAACAAGGGTCACTGTATTAGCATAAACTCTGATATGATTGAAGGATCCATACATAGTATACATAACAAAATAAGTTCCCATCACCCTTATCGCTAAGGATATTATAAGAGTTTTGGGAGCTCCTTTCCAGTAACTGGGAATGAAGAGCAACGCTATATTTCTCCTAATATCACAATATTTCTGACCCTTTTCCTTTAGTTTGACTGGGCCATCTTACTTCTCCAAAGCACTACTGAATGAGAAAGAGTTACTGTAGGAACACTATTCACTGACTAATACACAGTAACATACTGTGGCCACTTTGTGTAAACCTTGCAAAGGAAGGGATCACCTGTGCAAAACTGAAGTTGTATCTGTAAGAACACATGTGAACTTTGGGTCCAAACCCGTCCTCATAGTGGACCCTGTCCCCTTTCTACACCTCTTTTGTGCTTCCCCCCCCCCAAATGACAGAATTATTGCTAAGATCACTGATTAGAGTACAGTGTTTACTATACTTCCTTCAGTAACCAATGTCTGTAAAATCTCTTTTCACATGTACAAAGTCTGAGCCTCTGGAGCCATAATACAGTTATAACTTTTTTGTTTGCCATATTCTCTGCCCCAAACTGTGCATTAGATTATCCGTAAAGATGGCCATCAAGTTTCTTCTCGTGTGTATGCATGTTCCTTCCAGTCTATCCTTGCTGTTGCTCCTCCAGTTAAGAGGTAGAACTTTATAGATCAGTAGCACCACACTGTGTAACACACTACAATTTTTGCATCCATAGTTCTGTTGGTGGATATTTTGGTATCTTCCACAGTTTAGCTGTTGTTGGATGGGCTGCTATGAACGTAGGCATACATATATCTCTTACATGATGCTTTTAATTCTTTCACTCTCTTCTGGCTGACTGTCATGTAAACTACCCCTAGACTAACCTTGATCATCAGACATCACATAAAAAGAAGATTCAATCTAACAATGGACACGGACAAACACACAACTATTTCAAGGCACTGTGCTTAAAGAGGTTTGTTATACATAAATAGACAATTGTTATACAAATTCTAGGAATGATTGTCTAGGAGGCAAAGGTGGCCATGTGTCTAGATTTCTTTATTTATTAACTTGAATGTGGACTTGTGAATTTTTTTGTAATTACACAGCAAAATAAAAATACAGTTACTTAACTGCACATTTCTATAGTAAAAAATAATGACAAAACCCCACAAAGATAATAAATAAAAATGATTCAGATTTGTTATTTAGGAAAAAAATCGATTCCCAAGTGCCATTTGAGAGGCACTGAATTCTTTCCAATCTGCATATTTTAAGTGATTTTACAATAAGTTACAAAGGTAAAAATGTCAGCACAATAGAAAATAACTTTATTAGAAAGTTTAAAAAGGATTTAAGTGTAGCAAGCCACTTCATAATGAGAAAATTTTGGCTCTAAATATCATGAACAAGATGCAAATGCAAATGGGTGTCACATGCCATTGTAACAAGAAGGATGGGTCTGGGTCTTTGTCATAAAGTGTCACAGGTTGGATGTTGAATGACTTACTGCCATCCCATACTATCTTCAGATATGTACTATGTATTCACCAATTCTTGAACTTCAGAGATTTATCTAGAATGTTATCATCTGGGATCTCAGTAGGAAGCTTCTTTCATGCAATCAATTTCACTATCATAATTAGACTCACCAGCACCGCTGTCTCTTTGAATTCACTGAATTTATCTAATAACCATGATGCATTTTTCTTTTCCAGTTTTATTTTCTTCGCCATTATGGAAATAATGGAAAATCCAATATGCTCAGTTGTGTTTATTGAGAGCAGTGGGGCCTCTGGTTTTCTTTTTCAATGTTTGAAAGATGACGCAAGATCTTTGCCAGTCATTAGGACAACTGCAACCCCATGTGACATCAGTGACTCATTCTCTGTTGTATCATTTTGCTAGTCAATTCCATCCAACGTTTAGGCTTTTATCAGAGAATGGAGAGTAATTGATAGTCAATGTGAGTAACAATGAAGTAATTACTGGGGGAATGGGATAACAAAACAGTAAGATCACTGGAATCTACAGATATATATTCAGGTTTAGAAAATGGAGTTTGTTGGTTTTTTTCTGATTATTAAAAAGAAATATTGATTGAGGGATTTTCTGGATCTTTATTCTTCCATGTTATGCCTATTTCTCCTCTTTGCAATTAATTACATATTTTTAATGGGAAGACTTGATAAAGGCAGAAATATAAAGAAGATTTTATAGGCGCCCAATGTCCAGCAAAGGACTTTTTCTTGGACTGCATCTACTTTCAAATCAAAATGATTCCGTAGGAAGCGATTCAGATCCTTCAATGTAAATGATCTATTTGAGATACTCCCATTAATTGCCTTTCCAAAAGAGTAGCCTTAAGCCTTGTTAAAAAGGTAGGTTAGCACCTCAGAGTTCCCTTTCTTTCCACTCAGCCACTGAAGTACTACAGCTGTGCATTTTACCAGTGACACTCAGCTCTGTGGGATTCATTAGAAAAAGCAATTATTTATTTTCTTCATTACACACACACACACACACACACACACGCACACACACGTGAATAGTCTCCTTGAATACTGGAGAGGTCTAAGGTCTGCTTTTTATTTGAATTAGAAGAGGTAGAGTTTAATTTCCCAGAGAAGCTATTCTAGATTGGTTTCCTGTTTAGTGGAATGCACCGATTGGGTGCAAGTGGAGAACAAAGTATCTCTACCCCAGAGTCATTCTGGACATATTGGAGCAGACACTTTAGTAAACTAGCTAAGCTAAAAAGGAAACTTCAAAATTAATTCTAATCCCATTCAACATAGAAAGGACACTCGTGTTGGGCCAGGCACCAATGCAAAGAAAACTACAAAATGAAACTCTGTTCTCACACTTGACTTACAAATGGGAGAAAACGACATTTGTAAACTAAAACTGACACGAACTAACAATAGTTGTTGTGCACACCAAGTTCTATGATGTTTCAAATATTGAATGAATCACCTTAAACTAGGTGAATCAAGCATGGCTTCGGGGAAATGCTCATTTTCTATTGAAATATTAAGCACAAGAAATTTGCTGGGCATCTCAAAATATTTGTACACAGAGGGAATGGAAAAGTGAGACTCACAATGTCCTTGGTGGGCCATGTACCTGGGCCAAGGTGGGACCTCTAGGATCTCTTGGCCACAAGATGGGGGAGACAGGTGACAGTGTCATAGCTCCCTAACGCTGGGTTAGTACTTCTGGACCTGTGCCTCCCTCACAACTCCTCTGAGCAAAATTATTTGGGGCGGGAGTCAGAGGACAAGAACATTAGGTAATATCCTGATCTGTAGGGGCAAAATGGAGCAGAGCTGGTTGAGGTTACCAGTATCATGCAGTCACATTATTTGGGAGGGAACTAAGTTGCTTCCTACTTTTCTTACCCGTTCATGTGAAAAATAATTAGATGCCATTCTACAAGTCTCTAATTATGTACTAATAACAGATCTCACATGTTTTGCTCAAGGACTCTTTAAATGAGCTTGTTACCATGTGAAGTTCTCATAAGAAGAATGTATATAAGGGAGCAATGACCTCTCTATCATGGTGACAGATGGCTCCTGTAAACCTGTGGGACTGTCGTGGGTGAGAGAGTCACAGCCAAGACCCCAAAACCAGCTTGTCAGATATGAAAAACCATGGGGTTAAGATGCATCTTTTTAGTATAAAAAATAGCTGTATTATTAGTGGCAGAAAGAAGAGAGAGAAAATTATTACCATCATAAAGTATATACATTCTAGGGTTGAAATAGGAGCCTCCAGAAATATTCTTTAATAATGATTTATGATTATAACTGGAGATAAAGTAGCAGATTGTTGATGAGTATTTTAATCCTTTTTTATTTTCCCTTGCCCTGGTATACGTCCCCTTCCAAGATAATTTTGCTGCTCCTACTGTGAAAAGACGGAGTCTGTTTCTTTACCTACTTGAATTTAGGCTGGCTTTCTGACTCATTTTACCTAATGGAACAGAGTGTACTTAGGCTGGGCCTCAACGTGCCCTGTCGCTTTGGTTCCTAATTTCTTAGAACTAAGACCAGCAACCCAAGATGGCTTCCTTGAAGAGGATTGAGCACACGGAATGAGGCTGCATGGGAGGGAGGCCATCTTAGCTGTTCAGCTCCCTCCAGCCACCAGATGAGTGTTAAACTCATGAGTAACCTCAAGTGGAATCAGCCAAAATGTTATCCATGTGTATCAAGCCCACATTGCTGACTCTGTTGCATGAGTACATAAAGTGGTCCTGTCCATCTGTAAGATTTTAGGTGTGGATTATTACACAGAAATGCATAACTGATGCAACTCATCTTCCTTTGTTCACTGCTCTATTTCTAGAGCCCAGTTAATTGTCTGGTGCATTATTAGTTCTTGTTAAATTTTTATTTATGAACTACAAATTTTGCTTCTTACAAGAATTATGCAAGTTAATTATTGCTGTTCTCTCTTTTTTATATAACTAAAGAATAAATTTAGAGAGATAAAGTGATGGGCTTATTTTAGAGTATCAACGGCAAACAGCTGAAACACATACGTTTAAATGGAGAATGTTGTTACAAGGGCTATTTCCAAACTCAAAAGATTTGGGTGTGTAGCACAAAATCTTATTGTTAATATCTTCAGGCCTGAAGAAAGAATGGAGGGGTTGAAAAGGTGTGTGTTGGGAGGGTAGCCCGAGATCCAGGGAGGGAAAGAGAGATTGTCTGGGATTAATGACTGATAAACTGTTGCTCATGAGAAGTTCTGGACTATGTAGCCTAATAGAATAGGGTGCCCTCAGCCTAGGTCTAATGAATATTACAAAAGTAAATGCCACAGTCGCAATTTCTTTTCCTGTGATTGCGTGGTATGATTCTTGATCGGAAAACTTACAAGAAAACGAAGTTCTAAGAACCTATTGGGCAAACCATGCAGGCAACCTTTTATGCATAGAATCAGACTGAGACAATTGGTGAGTGGGTTTGGAGAGAAAAATGGCAGCCTTATAGCCTGCTGCTTAATATTGTTGTCCCCTGGGACTGTGGGTCTAATGGTTGCCAAGGCTTTATATGACAGCATTTCGTTGTTTGGGTTGAGCTATCAGATTTCTACACCTCGAGAACTGATCTTTAACATCTCTCTCGTAAATGTCTCCCAAAAATAATTGCCTAAACCTTGTCTTCATGGTACAGAAGTAGTTCCTTGCTCATTAACAATTTAATTAGTCCCAGAGTGGGACAGGAGTGTGGAAGATGCTTGTCAGGTTGAGAGAGCCATCACATTCGTATACATTTTTTAATGATATTTGCATGCTGGGCATGCTGAGAAAGATGGTTCCTCAGAGTTGAAGAATACTTTCCTTGCTAATTTGATACTATTTTGAGTGAGGAAAGTGCTGTTTGTTTCATTCTTGTGAAGTAAAAAGAAAAAGTGGTTGTTGCAGGATTGCAGAAAGGGGCAAGAAAAAAAAAAAACAATCCTGATAAAGTCTAATGCCTTCTTGTCGGTCAATTTTATTTCATAAAATGAAATTGGTAACAAAATAAATTTCATCCAAGGAAAGAACTTGCCCATACAAGCACCTGGAGAAATTCCTGATTCCTGGTTGGTAATATATGGAACATGGCATGGTAGGGGAAAAAAAAATTCTGTCTTTGGGAATCCTGTGTAACACTGTCCCTGCTAAGGGGTGTGTCAACATGATCTATTGATTGAATCTTAATGATTCTGCTTTCTCATCTTCTCATCAAAATTATTCCAGGCCTTTTTACCACAGGGGATTGAAGTATAATGACCACATAATAACATTTTTTATATATAGCATTCTGGAGAATGCAGCATTCTTGAGAATGCAGCATTCTTTTTTGATTGTTTGTTTGCAAGGTATTTTCTATTCAACAAATGCAAATATTTTGCAACCTCTATAGAAAACATTAAACAAGTAACCATAGTCTGTCCTCTGTGCTCTGTGACAGCTGAGCTTTGCAGGGGAAGGGTGACAGAGAGGCCACAAAGAGCCTTCACCTTGTGTGGTGGCATTGCTTTTTGCTCAGGCCCTGGGAAACAAAGGGCTTTACATCCACATCAGAAAGCCCTCAGGGTTCCCACTGAGAGCAGGTGATGTTTGATTCATAGAGTCCCCAAGCTTGAATAATCACAATGACCAAGAAGAGGCTGGCCTGGGTTACAAGATTTATGAAATGTAAAATTCACCAGTGGCCTTTGTCTCTTCTTTTTATTTCTGTTATAGGTTAAATGCTAGGATAGAGGAAATAAAAAACAACGTGAGCAGTAGACAGGTGGGCAGTGATTCGTCATTCTTTTGGGCCTGAAATCAGATAGATATGTATATTCAGCTCACATATTACAGGAAGGGAAGAATTCCTTTGGCAATAGGGAAATTGGGAGAAGGGAAGAAGACCAGCCAGCCGAGGGGACAAAGCACAAGGCGTGGGTACGACACGCATTTGGTGGGGACAAAAGTGGTCTCGTTTCCACTGTCATCGTTATCACAGTGCATTTATACTATCCTAATAAGTGGCTAGAATGGAACTCCCCCCCCCCCCAATTATAAAGTACAGCAAATGATTAGAAGAACTTAGGGTTAATGTATTGGAGGAATCTTTCATTTTGCTGTTATCCTGGTGAGGCAACTGTTCAAACTGATTACGAAGATCTAAACAACCCAGTGAAATAATTAGTAGTACTTGTTTATGTTGCAGGGATATAATCTGTACTTTATTTTTGTGCTGTTCAGCTGCATTGTCATTACATATTGTCCCCTCCCGCTTCTAAATACTTGGAGATGGGTTGTATGCGGCTGTAATAGATTTCTCTATGTGTACAGTGTCCTGGCGTTTGGAAGCCAGCTTCCTTAAGGGAACATGAAATTATCTTATGTTCTTGTATTTGACTTTTTTTGGTAGCTTTGGAGTTGGTTTTCCATTTTTGTTCTAGTTCTGTAGATGTCAGTCTATAATCATGGAAAATTCAAAACCTTGGCACAAATCTGATGTCACTTAGGCAAGGCACGCGACCTAAGACAGATTCAACTTCTGAAACGGTCGTGAGTTGTACCTTTATGGATGGTTTTAAATGCATTTACCTTATCTGAAAAAGCTATTCAGGGCATACATACATTTTAATCAGTTTGGGCTGCTATAACAGAATACTATGTTCTAGGCGGCTGAAACAGCAAACTTTATGAATTCTGGAGTCTGGAAGTCTGAGACAAGGCATCAGCAGATCTGAAGGCTGGTGAGGACCTGCTTTCTGTTTTATGGATAAATATTTTCTCATTGTATCATTGCATAAAAGAGACCAAAGAGAGTGGAAGCAAGAGTTGTTGTGTCTTTTTGTGCAGGCTCTCATCCTATTCATGAGTCTAGTCTTCTGGTCTGATTTCTCCTTAAGTATTCTACCTCCAATGCTACCACACCAGGGATAGAAGTTCAACATGAAAATTTTGGGGAGACTCCATCTTTCAAATGATAACCTGTACTTTCAGGAGAAAAACAAAGCAAAACATGATAAATGATTTTTGTGTGATTCTTGTCTGAGATTCTTGCTTGATATTTGATATCCCATGAAATCAGTCTTCTGTCTGTTTTAAGACCTTATAGACCTCAGTCTTGAAAAGATGTTTGCTGTTTCTTCAAATAAATGTTTATAAATGGATGACAAAAACATGTTAATAACCAATATTCTTTTAAGCAGCATCTGGAGAGTTGGTCAGGCACTGTGTGTGTCTACATGTAAATGTGTGTGTGTGTGTGTGTGTGTGTGTGTGTGTGTGTGTTTGTAATTCTACCAAATGATTAGAGGAAAGTGTTTAGAAAATTCCAAAAAAGTTATTGTCAATAAGACAAAAGCCAAGCATGTATTATTATCTCTATGCTCAAAGGCAACAACAATGGTGACCAGGACATAAAGAAAGATTTGGACCATCTCCTTCACTGTTATTTTTTTTTTTCTTTACTTGGTCACACCTACCAGAGGAGCTCAGTGTTCTCCATTACACGGAGATAAGGATGTCAGAGAGAGAGGAAGGAAGGAATAAAGAAAAGAAGAAGGAAAAGAAAGGTAGAGGTGTAAAAGAGAAAGAAAAGGGAATACACTACATATTACCACCTACATTTCCATTTTCTCATTTTTCAAATGAATTCACGTTAGCTTAAAACTTCTCAACTGTCGCTTTGGGACTGTGCTTTGATAGTACTCCTTAGGCTGTTTGGATGGCTCTTCATAACAAAAGCCACATACAAAAAGTCTGTAATATATGAAATGTAACATTTAGAACTCAGTACTAGGGCCTGGGGTTAAAGTTCCATAGTTAAGCCCTTAATGAGTGTGTGCAATACTCAGAGTTTGATTCCCAGTATCCCAATAACTATTTAAGTAGCTGAATGAATAAAAAATAAATAAAATTTAGTATTTGGAATATCTATTTTCTGCCTCTGAAATTGGCAAAATGCATGTATTGCAACTAATTTATCTTCCTGGAAATTCTGAGATCTGACTGAGATGCTGTATTTGGCTTCATGTTTCATATATTGGTTTTCTTATTATTCATAAGAATCTTGATTTATGTTCCTAGTTTTTAAATTCCCTCCTGTATGATCTGTGTTGTTAGGCTTATCTGTTTATCTTTGTAAAGATGAGATGGAAAGATGGTAGGTAAACAAACCAGTAGATAAATAGATAGGAAGATGTCTGATTGTTGTCATCAATAATGCATTCCTGAAAATAAGATCTTTTGCATTCAAAAACAGCCACTAAGAGTCAATTTCCTCTTTATTTTAGATAGGAGAAATTATAGAGAGATGTATATCAACCTCAATGTCACAATCACTTACCTAAATGTAACAAAAACAACAAAATCTATCTATATATAACCTCAAATTGTAGGCTTACAGTGTTTATTCAAAGATATTGATAGTATATAAAACACTTCAAACATCGCCTTGATGATTAATGAATTGTTAATGTTAAAAGTTGTTTTAATTATGTATCAGTTTTTTTTTCCTATGATGATGGCTTTCCTCCTTCATCTGATCCCTTTATCTTCTGTTCTTTGATAAGAGCTTCTCTACTAGGACACTAACATCTTGTCTTTCTTCGAAGTAATCGCTTTTCTCCTTTACTTGGTACTTTTCCTCAATTTTCGCTCATCTTTTGTTGGAATCATTGAACAATACTAGGTAAAAGCAAGTGGTAGACATAAGAGACACAATGGAAACCCAATCTGGATACGCTTACGATGGCAGAAGATGAGCCCACATTGATGAGGTCACAAAGCTGTGTCTCTGACTTAACACCGTACATTGAGACACACATCCTTGCGGATATTCAGAGAGCCTTTCCAATAGCCTGCCTGTGACTTTAACTTTTTATCAATTTTATCTGCAATGTTACTCATAACTGTTACTATGAATTTTTTTTACTTCTTTTTTTCAAATATATTCAGAACTGGGACAGTAGGTATAATTTTATCCCTGGAATACTGACTGAAACAATATTATGTCTAGAGAAAAGTACATTCTGTAAAATTAGGCACTGAAAACAAGTGGGTGTTCTACAAGAATAAAGTTCGATGAGAAGATTTTCACGCTCTGTGTGTATGTACTGCAGTGAAGTTTGTAGAATTGTGGTGAGAGGATTGTTTTAATGAAATGGTTTGTGAGAGGGTGAGTGAATGCTGTGTTGAGTTTTGAGCAGCTCAGCTCAAACCAAACAGAAGATGGAGAAAGGGGAACAGGAAATTTCAGAAGCAAACAGATAAGTCTTTTGAGAATCACGTTCTGTCATTACAACACAATTACAACACATAGAGGTTATTTAGTGTGTAAGACACCAATTTATTTATTATATTTTTTATAGTTTCTCTCTATAACAAGTGCTGAAGGGTTTTCAGGCACCATAACAGTGATGTTTTAAAATTAAATTTATTTCTATTTGAGTTACATAGTAAGCTGAATGATAGATGATTATGAATAGTAGGAAAATATGTGCAGAATTACCATTTGGTAGGAGTTTGCAATGTTTCCACTAAGTACTGTGTGATCTTAGTCATTAGTTGGTCATTTGGAATGACAATACTAATTTTCTCGTAGGAAGATAGGTCTATTATTTACCATGAAGCCAATTATCTACAAGCCATTGTTGTAAAGAATATTCTATGTTTTAGAGAACTCTTCTTTAATCCTTCAAGATATTAGCTTCAAGACGTTCCTTGAACTGAGACCTTCCAGAGAAATTTCAATCGAGATAACACTATTTGATGGGAGTCAGGGAGGATCAGGAGGGCCTGGGGAGGGCCTAAAAGGGAGAGGGAGGAGTATTGTAATATTGATGCTATATATATATATATATATATATATATATATATATATATATATATATATATGTGTGTGTGTGTGTGTGTGTGTGTGTGTGTGTGTGTGTGTGTGTGTGTGCAGAGAATACTGAAACTCAATGTAACCATTATGTATCTAATATTTATAATGGAAAAATAATATACTCTAAGTTTCAAAAAGCTAAAAATGTACTGTTTGAGTGATGTTATAATCGTCAAATCCATTAATTCCACGGTTATGTGCTCATTATTGCAACTTGTTACTCAAAAAATTTTTTCTTTAGTCTGGGAAAGTGTTAAGATGTGTTCTGTGTCAGTAACACAAGTACTCTGTGAGTATCCAGTACAAATGAGAGTCCTCACAGGGACAAATGGTGCATACTGAAGGATTGAGGAGGCTCAGACTAGATATCTTTGCCAAGTAATTCATTGCCTTCCCAAGAGGTTCTGTGTTAAATAAAATCAGTGTACAGTTTTGATGCTGACATATCAATAATGACAATTACTAAGTCCATATTGCTGCAAAGAAAGCTCATGTATATGAGTCTTAACATTGACTTCATGTTTGCCATCAGGTCCATTTTTTGGGGGGCGGTGGGAGCATTGTGAAGGATCAATATGTTCTGGCTCACCGTCTCTGCGTGAGTCATTTTACCTACTCTTACTTGGTAGATCCATGCTTTCTGATGAGCTTTGAAGGAGACAATCCACAATCTACACAATCGGCACTTTCAGAAGCATTCTCTTTCTCGCACCTTCCTGTATCCTCTCTCCTAATCTTGCTTTTTCCAGTGCGCTCTTCAGCATCTGAATTATTTTTTGTTGCACAGTTGTTCATGTATACCCAATAGGTAGGCTTCTCCTTTCTGTGTACCGGGGCCAGACTAGGTGACACCAGATCTCCCTACAGTCTCCGCATATAGGAAAAGTGGAAAACTGAAGCTAAGTGTACCTTTATTTACAAAATATAGTATTATATGAGTTTGATCATTTTTTCCTGTCCATGGTTACTTTTGGGACACTGTGTATTTTTAAGCTTTTCAGACATATAGCTTTTTGTTGTAACAATTCAGCTATCTCATCATAGTTTGAAAGCAGGTACAGATAACACAAAAACGAGTGACTGTTACTCTATTTCAATAAAACTTTTTAAAATATTGGGTAGTTTATTATTTTAGCATATAAGCCATTGTTCCATTGTTTGCTGATCCCTACATTGTATGAAAGGGTTGACCATTCCTGTCATTCTTTTTTTTTAAAAAGCAAATCAATTTATAGCACCACCATTGTGCAAGTGAATAAATATAAAATGCTGCTATGTCCAAGTAAATCAAGGTCGTTTTTGATTTCCCTACCTTTATTTATTTATTTTGGTTGGGAATTGAAAATAACATATTTGTCAGATCCATTATCTTACTCTGATCTGTTCCACCAAAATTATTTGTGCAGCAGAGTAGATGTGATTGGGGCCATCATTTAATTTTTTTAAATGATGGTGACTTTAAGGTGTCATGCTGGGTTTTTTTCTTGCAAAAGGCATTCCAAAGTATGATACAGATTATGTAGGGAATACCCAACATCAATTTAACTCTGCAAGCCAACTTAGTATGCATGTTGCTTCTTTCTTTCATTTGGCCAGTAGGGCAGTGTCATAGGATTTTTCTTTCCACCAATTATGTACCCAAATCCTCAATACAAAAACCAGCTGGAAGTCTTATGGGTCTGTTGTGTCTATTGTGTGGTATACCCAAGGGTAGACTGTTGCATATCATGTGGGATCTGCACACTTTAATTCTAATAGGCAGTCAAGCTAGCCTTGCAAATATCTTGGTTGTCACTTGACAGATGAACCCTTGTTCCTGACAAGCCTATATACCAGAATTACCCTATACCCTTAATATATGTCCATACTGAAGAATTACCATAGGGCTCATCAAAAAAAGGTATGGTAGAATCTTTAATAACTATGTTTATAACATCACTCTTAAGTCTTCCCTCAAGGAAAGCCTCATCTTCTTCCACAGATGGGCTTTGGGGATTGAAATGGCACAGATCTGGCAATGGATGAGTCATTGTGAGTTTCCATTTCTGTGACTGACTTCAAACTTCTATTCACTTATCAGCTCTTGATACAATTTCATCAATTTTTTGCTGACTTTCCATTGATTTGGTCTCTGGGAATATCGTAGCTTGTTCACTGTTACAATTAACTGAGTCTCCAAGTCCCTTTGTTTCAAGCCTCACTGCATATTTCAGGAGTGACAAATAGTCGGTCTCAGAAGGTCCAGTGACACTGCTCCCCATGAGACTTACCATCCTTACTGATAGTGAACCCTGATGCATAGCAATGTCTTCCATTATTATTATTATTATTATTATTATTATTATTATTATTATTATTATTATTGAGATAGGGTCTTGCTCTGTAGTCCAGGCTGGTCCTTAGCTCAGTGTGGAGCTCAGGCTGGCCTCAAACTCAAGAAGTCTTCCTTCCTCAGCCTCCCATGTGCTGGGATTACAGGCATGCACCACCACGCCCAGCTTATGTGATGCTAGGAAATTGAACTCCGGGTCTTGAGCTTGCTAGGCAAGCATTTTACTGCTGAGCTATTCCTCCAGCCCCTCTTCTGTGATTGTGTTTTTCACAGGATACATTGTGTCATCTCAGTGGGGTAGTTATATCCTTTATCCACTTCCCCTACTACTATTGTCCTAATAAAGAGTTATGACTAGAACCTCCCAGAAACATATTCAGATCATAGTTCTTTTATTTCACACAATGAATCAATTTTATTTTTAGAAAATTATATATATATATATATATATATATATATATATATATATATATATCATATTATATTTGTGAGATATAATGTGATGTATTTTATTTGTTTTGCTGTTGGATAATGATCAACTCAGGGCAATTAGCATGTCTGTCACCTTAAAGATATAACACTTCTGTTTGGTAAGTAGATTAAAAAATCCTTCTAATTTTCCCAATGTTTAGAGATACTCTGCCTCACTGCTAAATATATTCATAACCCCCTTGTGCCATAGGACAACAGAACTTATTCCTCATGTTAAACAGCAACATTGTACCTGTTGACTGACTCACATAATAAATCTACTCCAGCAGTCATCACTCTGACAAACCTTAAATTCCATACCAAGTCATTTCTGGCACCTCAACCTCAATTACTAGAAGTCACTATTGTATTCAAATTACGGTAACCATCCCCTTTTTAATATCTGAGACAGCTCCAAGTTTTCCTGCCAGAATATTGAATTATGGTTGTGAAGAGTGACTTCCATATCTAACCATGGTGATAACTTCTACCAGCCGCCTGTAGACTCCTATCCCACACCTTTAAGACCAATGCCCCGAAGTCTCACATCTTCTTCACACTAGTTGGTGTTGGAACTACCCAAATTATACATTTCTGTGGATGAATAAGGAACTTGCTACCAAAAGAAGACTGATTCTGTTCATGTTACTTGGAAATTTGATTCTAATTATTAGTCTAGAAGTGATGAGGAGAAGCTTCAATGGATATTGAGAAAGTCAAGCATCATTTGGTGAGGCGTAAGCCTCGTACAAGGGTATTAAATTTCCATAACGGGGCATTCACTTTAGCATCTAAGAGTTGCTGGTGTATTATCTTCTCTGTAGCATTACTCCTGCTATTATGAAATCTTTGACCTCACACTCCAGCTAGAGGGAAAAGGTTTCTATTTACGTGCTAACAAGATGTTATTTTCCCTCTTCTTCCTCCACCTCCTCCTCCTCCTCCTTCTCCTCCTTTGTGTGCTCTTTGTCCTTTTCTTTCCCAGCGCATTAGACTTTAACAGTTGATCTACATTTTCCCTTCCCTACTTCTGGTGAGAACTGGTCCACAGTAAGGGAACTGGGTCAAGACATAGGAAAGACCTGTAGGATGTATCCTTAAGAGAAATGTATCTGCTTGTGTAACTCTCAACAAGATAACATCCCTGAAGCTATACTGCTCTTCTTTTGGAGGAGGTGTGACTTGTAGACATTCTCTGGTCTTCTTCTGAGACACTTTCCGGAAGAGCTAGACTTATCTACCAGAATATAGTTGATGAAAAGCTTCCTTATTTACCGCTCCTGGACAGTACGAATTATTCTTGCCTTGAGGCAAATTGAAACTTAAATATAAACTTCTATTTAATAATGATCTCTATTCTCTGTTTCCTTTTGTGTTTGATCATTAAAGAGCAGTTGCTCTCTTTAGCAAATCTTCTCATTTTCACACACTCTAATATACTTTTATTAGTTTAAGCAAGTGCTACTTTATTATGGCAAGTTTTATGACACACGAAAGTATTTCTTTTTAATGATCTAGCTCTATTAGCAGTTACTGCTGTAAGGAAGCTCTCTATTCAATATATGCTGTTATTTTTAGAGATACACTCTTTCCCAGCTATATGAGCAGTTTCTATCTTCCTGCTATATTTCATTTCACTACCTCTCTTAACCTTTTGTGCTTTCATTGTTCTGGGAAAATATCCAGATTCACCAAAGGGAAAACAAATCAGGACGACTTATATTTTCATGCCTACCACATGCGTGCCAGACATTATAGAAAATAATTGCAAACCCAGTGAGAAAATTGTTAGTGCAGTTGCATTAATATTTACGAGAGCATGAAACTTGGACAAAGTATAACCTGTTAGGACATTAGATGATAAGAAAAATAGGCTAAGAACAAGGGGCTATAGAAGAGTTGGATGTTTCATATATTTTTTTGTGTTTGTTGTTGTTGTTATGTATGTTTTTATTGTCTTAAATTTATTAGGTTTTATCCTGAATTGAATTCTGAATTGTTGATCACAATTCTTATAGAAACCTAACAAAAAGGGTGAATAAAAATTTTAGAAGCTTAGCTTTAAATAGATTTTGTAAATTAACCTTTTGTGTTTTAAAATGCTATGAAATTAAGTTTCAGAGAATTAAAGATACCTATAAAATGTCACATGGTGATAAAACCAGGATTAAAAGCAGATTTTCAATTTTCAGTCAAGGATTTTGCTCTGCTATGTCTTGCGTATGTAGACAGACTGGAAGTTCTAGTCTTTCTCTGGCAGGGCCTCTTGCAAATGTATGTTGGGAATAAGGAAGAATTCTGTGACAAAGTATTCGAGACACTCATGAACCCTTCAACCAAAAATTTTATGAAATGCAGGAGTAGTTTCATCTGGAGTTATTTCTGTAAACTTACCTGAGAGTTTAAATCAGTTTTTGCCATACATACTCCCTCATAGGTACAATATGTCCCTCCTATGTTAGTCAGCTTTCATTCAGTATAACAAAATACCTGAGATCATTAACATAAGCAGACAAAGGTTTCTTTTGGCTTATGTTTCTAAAGATTGCAGTCCATGGTGTGGTGGTATTGTTTCTTTGGCCAGCACCTCAAGGCAGGCAGCATACCATGACTGATGGGAGTCTGTGGCAGAGCAGATATCTAATCTAATCCACAAGGAGGTAAAGAGCCAGAGGAAACAGCGGTGTCCCATTAGTCCTCATCGAGTCATGCTTTTAATTATCTGAGACCCCCTTCGGGCCCCATTTTCCAAAGATCCTTCTGCCTCCCCACAGTGCCACCCTATGAACCAAGCCTTTAACACATGGATCGTTGGGAAACACACACAAACCAGACAACCTCTAGTTTGGGATACCTGTATTAAAATAGTAACACAGGTGTTGTTTTTAAGTTATGGTTGAGGAATGACCATCTTCAACTTGCACTCCTTAGCAATGAGAAAGTTGAGAGCAATATTACGGAAGGGTGAATAATGCGTATGGTGTTTTCTCCATCACTTCACATTCCATCTCACATTAAAGTAACAGCATAGCTTTAAAAAAGTTTGTCTCTTTAACTATCCAGAAAGTATTTATCATATTTTATTTAGTGAAGAGTTTCTGGGGACTCTCTAGATCCCTGTTTTGTACTGTTTGAAACATCTATGAGAGTTAAGTATAGTCTTTCCACGGAAATGATGAGGCAGACCCCAGTCAAATAAAAGCATAAGTACATTGAAATCACCTACAGAAATATTAAATCACCAATCTCTTGAAGGAAATGAACAATGTGTGATACTGTATTATGAAAAGGGGTGTTTGACCTAGCCTGACATATCAGGGAAGGCTCTCCTGAGGAAATAGCACTTTATTTGAGAATTAAAGTCAAAAGAACAGAATTAGTCTGCTGAAAAATGGTCACACGAGGCTATTCAAAAATAGGGCAGCATAGCTAAAGCCCTGTGGTGAGAGGAAGTGTGCAGTGTTAGAGGATTAGAAAAAGGGTCAACGTAGCCAGAGCTTAGAGAGCTGGCCGAGTGGCCACGGAGAGTGAAGAAACTGGAGCAGACCATGCCGAGCCTCGTTTGCGTATTTTAATTGTACCATAACAGCAAAAGGCAAAGAGAATCATTCGAGGAATTTTGAGCAGACGCGTGGGTTCAGAACATGAGAATGCAAAGCCAGGTGCAGGGAGGTGAGGAGGGGATGCAGGAGGGCAGAGTGGGAGCATAAAAGCACGAGTTGGGGGCTTTTCTGATGATCCCAGAAAGATGCGCGGTTACTTGGATCAGGTGAGGACAGAAATAGACATAGTGTATACATGGCATATGGACGTGGTGATGCACTCAGGACTTGTTCATGCGGGTGGAAAAGGAGAATCTGTCACCGAGGACCACAAGGCGTCTGATGAGTGGGGAAAACTGAGTGGTCAGGCCACAAGTTGAGAGAGGACCAAATAGAAAAAACACTGTAGACTGTCTAACGGCTCCCAATTCCAGTTTTGGGACTGTTTGGGATACATGGAGACAGTATTTCAGAGATGCGCTTGTCAAAGCCTCAGAGGAGAATTAGCTGTCATCAGTATAAATAAACATGGGGGACTGAGGCTGTGGGTATAAGTGAGTTTTAATTTATTTACTGTATGTTCAGATGAGACAGGCTTAAGAGGATTTAAATGACGTTGAGAAATTACAGTTCTCGAGGTAAGACAAAAGACACAAGGAGAAGAATAGATTAATTTCCTATAAAGCCAGAAGAAAATAGGGACTGAAATGCAGGAGAGAGACTTGTGTATTAGGAAGTGTATCTCTGTAATTACAAAGGAGAGTGGTTTAGGGCTGTGGAAGGAAGGAAATAGGCTTGTGAGCTGATGAGGGATGACTTGGCTGGTGGCAGGCATTTTCTGTGTGTATTGGTCAATGCATAGGACCTGAGATGCTGCCTGGCCAGAATTTCTTAGTGACCTCAACATTTAATAACATAATTGTAGAAAAATGTTGATCAGGGTGATGTCTAATTGAAAGAAAGTTTTTTTTTTTAATTTGAAAACCAAGAGTCAATCACGGCATTAATTTGCTCTGCCATGTGGTTTTCTCAGGCAGTAGGTAGCTGTCAAGGTGAAAGTAGAAGGGAAAGAGTGAACAGTTGGATTCATTCAAGGTTGCAGTTTTCAAGGTGGATTGAATGAAAAATGAAAAGGAGGGAAATGTTTGGAAAGAGTATTTCTGAAAGGATGAACCGAAGAACCTAAACAGGATAATGAGAGAACAAGTGGAAGGGGAAAGTTCTTAGAGAGAGATATAGAGAGAAGAAAGAGAGAGAGAGAGAAATATATGGATATATAGTTTGGTGTAATGTGCTGCAAAGAGATGAAAGAATTATAACAGAAAAGGGCTAAGCAAGCTGTTATAATAGAGGGTTATAGACATAAACGCTAGATGAAAAAGCTAAAAATAGATTTTAAATTTTCAATAAAGGATGGGTTTTTGTGGTAAACAAAGAAAAACATTCCATTATTTCAACGACAGTGTAGGGTAGGGCGATTTGAAAAGACAGAAGTGAGATTGTGAATTTAGGAAAAAAAATTGTGTAGGTGGTGACAGGTTCCAGGGTTTGACTCTCAAAGTGGCTTTGGTGTCACTTTGGACAAGGGTTTTGGAGTTGAAGAGATCTCTAGAGTCGTGAATGACCTGGGTGGATTAATTATGTAAATAACAACAGAGAGAGAAAGGGAGAGCTTTCAAGGTACTGAAGTCTTTGATAGAAACACGTAGAATAGTTTTTTTTTTTTTTTAAGTTAGAAACAAAGAACGTAGAGTAAAAGATCTGGGGTCCTGAGCAGGGTTGCCCCTGAAATGACAGTAATTTTAAAGAAACCAATAAAGAGAGTGAGAGGCCTTCAGACATTGACTCAGCAACCCAGCACTTGTTCTCCATTCTTGTCATGACTGATCATGTGATAAAGTTCTTCTCATTAGAATACAAAGACGAAGGAGAGTCCTTTAACTAAATGGTTAAATACCCAGCATTCCCCCTTTGGCTGTCCACCTGAATTGGTGGTCTGGGGAATGAACGTGTGACTGCCACATGTAAGGACCATAAACTGAAAACGGACTGATCTTTAAGTCACTTGTTAGAGAAGAACCCTCAAACTACTGTTTTATTGAGTTGGGCAGTGATGTGAGCAAAAAGAATAAGAAACTTCAAAAACAGAGGCCCAGAGCTGACAGAGACCCAGAGACGAGTGATTGCTTCAAGACAGCTAGACTCCTGAACTGCGAAGTCTTTCCCTATGTCTTCCCAGAAACAGTTCAGAACTGGTCAGGTCAGTGACTGTGTTTGGTTTTTTTGTTCGTCAGGCTTCCAAGTTGGAGTGATTATTGCTTATGACCTATTTATGTTTTTATTACTGCCAGTTGAGTGTGTGCGTGCCTTCATGTAGTTAGTAACAGCAAAAACTTTTCATCTCAGTCTTGTGGTTACAGGACGCAGTTGAGCAACATCTAAAGAGAACAGCGTAGGCTAGGCACAGTTCACTCACTCCAGAAATTGAGCCAGAGGAGACAGACAGGTGGTGGTTGAACGGCCAGCATCCTTCCCTTTGCTATCTTTTCCCTATCCACCTAAGGTGGGGATATTTAAGGACCATAAACTGAAAACGGGCTGATCTTTGAGTCGTCTCTTAAGAGAAGAAGGCTCAAACATCTGCTGAGGACAAGACATCGGCTGACCAGAGGCTGACCCACATCAGAAACTGGTTAGGTCTCCTCAATCGTATCAGTTTTTCTCAGGAATGCTAAACATCTAAATTTACTAATCTCCTCTGAAATCAAATCATTAGGACATCTGATTCCTTAGGACAAATTAATGTGAGGAGAAATGACACAGGTTATTTTCAAGGCTGAATTCTCAAACCATCTAAAACCCCCTTGCTCTGTCTCCTTTATTTCCAGTTGAACGAACTGGGGGAAAAAGGAATACAGAATGATCAAGTCAAGCAATAAAAGGGAAGAGAAAACACGAGTTTGCACTTAGAGGAACGCGACCAGGAAGCCATCGACTTTTCACAACTGACGACGTGACATGCGAGATCTACATGTACCATGGTAAGTCACTGAAAATTTGAGCGGTTGTCCAGCAGAAATAAATGGATATAAACATTTCTACAAATATATGATACTACCTTGCAGTGGGGGGCATAATATTGGGAAGTTGAAACAAGGTCTGTCCTGTTATGTTGCGACAAAATATTTGGAAAATAATACTCTGCTAACATTTGGGAAGTAGGTGATTTACTAAGCTCATCTGGGAGGGTGGTGGAACAAATGTAAAAAATCATGTAATTAGTATATTTTGGTGAATATTAACTATATTTTCGCAAAGTTTATAGGAAAGAAATGAGAGTGGCGGTGTAGCTCAGTCATTAAAGCACTTGCCGGGCAAGTACCAGACCCTGGATTTGATTACTCATCACTACATAAACCAGGGGCACGGTGGTACATGCCTGTAATCCCAAAACATGGGAGGTTGAGGAAAGAGGATTGTTGTGAGTTTGAGACCAGCCTAAAATGCATAGTGAGTTTGAGACTGGCCTGGACTTAAATGGGACCCTGTCTCAAAAAAAAAAAAAAAAACCTATAATAAATATTTGACTGAAATAGTAAAAAAAAAAAGAGAGGGGATAGAGTACAGAGTTTTTTTTTTTTTTCTTCTGGTTTTATAGAGTCAAAATAACCTTTTTCTACATTCTAAACAATTATAGAGATGATTTTTTTGTCTCTGAGCATCAAAGTCTAGTTCAGCCATTTACTTTATGGTTAGTATATTTATCTATTTCAAAAAGACAGGAAGCTAACACTCATTAAAAAATAAAAAGTCACAGCTTGAAAATCCTTGCAAATATAAGAAAAAATAGCCGTGTTTTAGCTTGACTTCTTTGTTATTAAAATGATTAATTTCAAATTAGAAGACATAACTGAAAGAACTTTGGATATGTTACTATAATGTGAGTGAACCAAAATAAATAAATGAATAAATAATACATAAGTACATTAAAATGTAAAAAAAAAATTAAAGCCAAGCTAAGTTTCAAAAAAGAATATTGGCAAAGAAAGTTTAAGGAGACTAAAAATAAATTACTTTGTTCTGTATATTAATTCCATCCCTTAGTTTTTCTGTAATCAAGAGGCAGCCTTTAAGGTCATGTTGCCTCAAGGAGGTCACACTAATTAATCTACTTCTCAGGCAAACGCATTTTTAAAGAGAAAAAATTGGGGTTATGGGGCACTATGACCAAAGAAGAACAAAACCAGCTCATTGGAAATTTTACGTAGTCTAAGGCAGAAAAATTTCTCAGTATCTGCCCAGTAGATATCAAAAATATTAATATCCTGAGGCTGTGTTGTGTCTCTCATTCCCTTGCTATGCCTTTCTTTTTCAATGGGAATATCTGATGTGAAAATCCTTTACATATTCAATATTGTGTATTGAGATGGAACATATCTAATCTCTGTGACAAAAATCACATGTGAACTTGGTCTAGATTACTGAGGGTCACCTAGAAAACTTGATTTTGAACTAGAAACAATGACCAGGTGGGAAAGTGAGCTCTCTCTCTCCAATATTTATGTTTTGGAGAACGAGTACACTGATTATTTATAGACCAGTTATTAAGCTGACAAACCCCAACCAATCTTGTTTTTTTCTAAGTTGTTATTTGTTAGATTGGGGAAACAGGAATGAATTTTGACTGATAAGATATGAGAAATAATGCATTGTTTTTTGGTTGTGTAAGCTTTTAGTGTAGTTTATTCATTTTTTTTCTTTTATTTTTGGCTGATTGATGCTAAGGTCATTTTGATACCAGAAGATAGTAGAACCAAAATAAAAAAGATCACCTGGTTTGGAGAAGCCACCAGACCTTTGCATCAGTTTGTTTGATGAGTGAAAAATAAGTTTCATGATATAGTGTAAAATTTCAGCATTTCTGTGTTACTGTGGCTTACTCTGCTTATTCTGAGAGACGTGGGGAATCCATGTGCTCTGGCAACCAAGACTTAAAGAAAAAGAAAACTGTCTCTTCAATCTGTCATACGGGGATGTTGATAGTAGACACACCGTTATGGAAATCGTGTCTTCAGAAAAAAAAAATCTATGCTTTGATTGAAGCAAAGAAGTAAAGCTGTCTATCTGAGAATGCAGGTTGTTAAATATGAGCTTATTTATAATGTTTAATATAGAAGGATGGAAGTTTGGAAATACAAGCTTTATGTATATTTAGGTAGGACCCAAGAAATTCTGTTGATAATAACAGAGCTGTGTTTGGGAGAATTTACAAAACAGAAATGAATGTTTGTCTGGTCTTTATAATTGATCTAATAATTATATAGAATGGGAATAGGGCCTAATTGCTGGGTGAATTGTGTTGTTCCATGGGCGATGGTGCTACCAGCTGTTTAATTTTTCAGTGTCTTTACTGCCCAGGGTGGTGGCTGTTCAGGCGGTCATGCCTGAACAACAGTTGACAGTGACTGTGATTTTGGTCCTCAGTTCTACCATTCCTAACCCTTGTCCTGAGGCTGTTCAAAGGTCAATGTGTCGTGGAGATAGTTACTGGTTTCTTGAAGCATCTTCAGGCCAATTATAAACTTCTTTATGATGTCATTAGAGATTTCTGGTTATGACAACTGTTTCCTGAAGTTATGGTTTATGATATTCTGAAGCTGGAGAATAGTTTCCAAAAGTGACATGGTTCCTTTAGGGTTGTTTGGTTTTGAAGCCTTCAATTCTTTATTTCTCCTTCATAACAAACGTCTTTCATTGTTCTAAGAGGCATAGTGCTCTCTTAGTAAAGAATATTGCAGAAAATCTTTGTGATCTTGGTAAGAGCAAAGTATGTTCTTAGTGGGGAACTGAATTGGGCTTATGCTGTCACAGGTAAGGTCAGTCATACGCTTTTATTTTTGCCAATACACTGAAATAAATTATAACAGTTACATTATAGGGTGGCAAAAGGTAACATATAAAAAAGTTGTGAGTTTAATGAATTTATGGGTTAGATTTCAAAGAAGATTTAAAAGTATTTAAAGCTTTATTTCCCTGAAAAAAATTTTTTTCATTCATATAGTGAAAGGTTGGAGGCAGCCTTTTGGCATTTACAATTCAACTTCAAATTTTAAGTTAATTTTTAATCATTTTTTCCATTGAAATTCTGCTTTATTATTTGAAAGTTGTAATTTGATCATATGCTGTGATCTGATGGTGTTGGAGGCTAGAGATCTTTAATGTGAAACTATGGTTCATCCCTGGAATGAGAAATATTTTGGGTACTAATATCACATTGGATTCATATTTATTTTTTTCTTAACATTAATTTTCAGTTGTCCAAGTATCTCCAGTTTTAATTTATGTTTTAAATGCTTGTAGCTGGCGCTAGTGGAGGACTGTAATCTCAAGCACTCTGGGAATCTGAGGTAGCAGATTCACAAGTCTGAACGCAACGTGGGTAATTTAGCAAATTTGGCAAGGAAGTTGCTCAGTTCAAAGACCCTGGGTTCAGTCTCCGCTACCACATCAATCAATCAATCATTTTGGGATATTTAAACAAATGAAAACCTTTTGGGGTGATTATAATTTAGAAAGAATGAATGAAAAAGCAAGAAAGAAAAAAGAAAGACAAACTTTTGTCTGTCTCCTGCTTATATTCTACAAGAGCACGCATTTTCAGCAGGACCTAGTTGACATTCAGCCGCAAGCATTCTCTCCTGTGTTAGGTCCTTTCCTTGATGTCTCCATGGGCCGCCACGCATGTGTGTGTGGAAAATAAAATTACCAGGAACGTAGCTGGGCACTGTTTCATCAGTGATTTTTATATAAGCTACTTCAGATTCCTCATGCCTCAGTTGAGATGACTGATGTGTTGTTTTGGATAATTCCTTCTTTGTGTCATGTTTTTATGTATCCACTGGACTGAGTCTGTGTGATTGTGCTACTTTTTCTTCCGTTGTTGCCTTTCCCTTCTCTTACTACTGTTCTCTTTACCTTCCAAAGATATCCTTGCGTTCAAATTCTTGGTTCAGTCCTACTTTTAGGAGATCCAAGTAGCAGAGATAAGAGAAAGAGAAAGAAAAAGAGAACAAGAAAAAAGTAGGAGGGGAAGGAAGGGGGAGGCAGCAGAGAAAATGCGTATTATCTCAACAATATAGGCTCCTTTTTGTTACCCCAAGGGTCTCTTTTCTCTGCTGGGGTGTTTTAAAATTACAATTACAAACAAATGACTGTATATTTCAAAGCATCAGAGAAGATTTTCAAAGTTTCTAACACTAAAAAGTGATAAATTCTTATGTTGGCGGATATGCCTAATTATCTCGATGTGAATGTTAGGCATTATATCCATGTACTGGGGCATCATACACTGCGTCCCGTAAGTAGGTACAGCTATTATGTGTCAGTTAAGATATATTTAAAACACTGTCTGACGCTGAATATTGATTTCATTGCTCATATTCATATTCTGTGTCAGAACTTGAATGGGATTTAACGTGCTACCTAGCTCCTCTCTGTGTATTCTGGTAAATGACGGACCAGTTCTTGCCATTCAAAGTTTTACTCAAGTTTAACTTTGTCTTAAATGTGAGTACAATTAGCACAATACCGAAACATAGCATCTGACCCATTTTAGGTAACAGAGAATGTTAAGGGAAGGCGGGATCTCTAAAAGGTCTGGACAAAAATCATGTTTATCCCAGTTTTTTAAACATGTTTATTCAGAACAAAGCACTGGCACTTGAGGAGGTGAAATCAACCTCAAATCAAAAACAAGATGAATCAAAGAGACTCCTGGACTTGCTTTCTTTATTTGCTCTAAAAATAGAGGAGCAGTGATTTAGATGTTATGGGAAATATAAAAACATATCAGGCACTATAAAACCACTAGGAATGCTTTATGAATGTCCACTTACGAGGCCTACCTAGTAAAGAATCACTGTTTGTCCTCACAAGTAGAAAATAGCCACGTTATACATGAGAAACACAGGGTTTATTTATATAATAAAATATAATACAGAAAAATAAACTGTGTAACATGAATCAATATGGAAAGAATTTCATGTGTTGTAAGAATCAAAGAAACGAGACACAAATACATTGCATTTTTGTTCCTTTTTTCCCCCCTTTTCTAGGAATTGAACTCAGGGACTTCACACTAAGCCACATCTGCAGCCTGTTTCTGTTTTATTTTGAGGCAGGGTCTCTCTTAGTTGCTAAGTTGCCAAAGCTGGACTTGAACTTGTCATACCCCAGTCTATGATATTACAAAACATAATTGTAGATTTTCTTGAGGATATAGTGTCTGAAAAGGTACGTAGGTTGGTGTTTAGAGTTTTACTTATTTCTTGAGCTGAGGGTTGGCTACATGACAGCGTCAATTTGGGAAATACTTGTATGCTACAGTGCTGCACAGGTTCTTATGACTATAGCGTTGATATGTGTCTAAGTATGTAGGTATAAGTAAGACATATATGTGCTTCAAGGTGTTCATATTTGATAAGAGAAATGGAACATCTAAATGCATACTTTTTGAATGTCATGTTTAAAGTACTAAGAACCATAAAAGTAATACAGGTAAAGATTTGAGAATTAAAGATAGGAAAGACGTATTCTTCATTCGAGAAGAATCAGAAATGTTTAATGGAAGACATGAATAAATTTTATGATCACCTTGGGTTTGCATGTTTGTGGGGCCTGGAATAATCTATGCAGAATAACGTTCCAAAGAAACAGGTTGGCATATTTTATAAACAAGCTTTCTATATGGTTTTGATAATCACCTTGAGTTGGGAAATTCCAGCCAGGAGAAAGCTGGTGCTGAATAATAGGAGGCTTTTGGCAGTAGGGTGAGGAATTTGGGTACTTTTTGTTTAGTACGGCGCCAAAATTTTCCAGCCTCACTGATGTTATCTGAGCTATACCTGAAAAGAGACACCATAGGGCGGTGAGATATAAAAACAGGCCGGTACAAAGGAATTCTAGCAAAGGATGCCAAGGAGAACATATGGAAGGGATGTCACTCTCTGGTTCTCCATCGTTGCTTTGGGTGGCACCGCAGAGCCAAGCTGAGCCTGTAGTTCACGGTTGAATGATTAGAGTTGGCGGAGAAGGAAATTCTATGCCTCCTTTTGACACAGGTTAAGTTTGAGCGATCAGCAGGTATTTTAAAGGTTCAGTAAGAATTTTCAAAATAGAAAAAGTGTCAACAGGATAAAATAAAACTAAGTATGACACTTTTTTTTTTTGGATTTCAAATCCGATGGTATCGAGAATTGACGACAAAAGAGTGCAAATATAATTCACAGTGTGCACAATAATGACAACAGCAATGATACTGTAAATTTCTTGTGTGGGGGAATTTGCCTTGTTTCCCAATATGACCCAGATTCCTTCACAGTTCTTCCAGGCAATTGATAAATGAAAAATTTTAAATTAACAAGTTAATCAGATTTGCAAAGTCCTCCACTATTTTTAAGTTTTATTATATCTCAACAATTTTGTCATTAAGGTTTTAACAATACTATTTAGCATTCATGATTTTTATACTTAAAGGTAATAGTATTTCTATATATACTAAGAGAAAATCATATTTTTATCAGGTGCTTTGCTACAGTTAGTGAGCAATTTTCTCCCTTCTTTCCTGAATATAGTATCTTCTGATGTATTCCTGGTGTCAAAGAGAGTGTGCCTTTGTGTGTGGTCACACTGCAGGCCACTATCTATCAGGAAATTACTGCCAGAATGCAGTTGGCACTTCTGTGAAGGCATAAAACGGCCTTCCGTGTGGTGTTACAGGGCAGTTTACCCAGAAAAATCGTCGTAATTATATAAACTTCACAGAGATGTTGGGAGAGGTCAATGGGGTGAGACTTGTAAATACAAAGTGCAAACTGTGAGCGCCCGGGGGAGGTGGTGCGAAGGTGAGTTTTCTCATCAACATCGCTAAGTTCATCTGTCACCTGTGTGACAACAGTAAAGTCCTTCCAAGAATTTCTTAGGTAAACTCTCTAGTGGAGAAATAACCAAGTTACCTGCAACCCGGGGACATCAGACCTTAATTAGACTGCAGTCCTACTGGCAACGCTTTCCAAATTTTCTTGCTTTGGGCATACACAAGCTGTAGATCATTATACCTGCTGCTTACAGTGATCTTAATGATAGGCACATACTCAGAAGAAGTCCCTCTTCTTCAATGATATGGTCGCAATATGAGTGTTCATACCAAGAATCTGATCACCTGATGAGAAGAAAATCTCCTGAGTAAGCACTAGTCATGTTCTAATTCCTTATTATAAATATTACAGCAATATTGTTTTATTTTAATTTGAAGCCACTACAATGCATTTGAAATAGTGACCTTCTACTGTCCTTGCATTGTGGCATATACATAGAATGACTGTTTTGGGATGCAGTTCTAATTTACACACCTGTCCCTATATAGTCAACTACAATTGTAGCAATGAAGACAGCACTTTAGGGTGGTGGGTTGTCCTCCGAAGGCTGGCTCATCCCCATTATGGTCCCTATCACTGGAGGTTTTATGGCTCTTCTTTGGGACTTCCACTGATTCTACATGGCTGTCCTACATCTTAGCTAATAAACGCTAGAAAGATGGGTCGATAGACAGATGAGAAGGCAAATCCAGGGATAGCTTATGTGATATACTTCGTGTAGAAATATGTCTTAAATTTTCAAAAAGAATGCATAGAATAAAATGTTAGTTGTATTATCGTCATAGAATATCACTTTCAACTAAGGACAATGTATAACCTTATTTCTTGTACTAAAAATCTGTGAGGTTTATAGGATGCATATCGTTATTTATTTTTAACACATTAAAAGCTGAAGCTTATGGATTCTTAGTGACTTCGCAAAGGTCACTTAGTAACAAAGATAAGATCCTGTGTCATTTAGAGAATTGTTCTTTGCAAGCAAAAGAATAAATGTATTTTTTCCTAGAAGAAAAAGATGAATTTTGTAAACTGGACTTAACAAGTCCTTACAGAAATAGTAAAAAAACCTAAATAATTGAGCTCATATAACCCCCAGATGTCTCAGTATGATAGCCACACTCAGGCACCTCAAGCTATTCTTAGAATAAATGATTTGTTAATGTTTTAATTCTGCTCTGTTTATCTCTCAAGAGTCAATATCTGTGCAGGAGGTTCCTTTTGGTCTTGTTTGAAAGAAGTGTCAGATTTCTCTACAGAAGTTTGCTTAACAAGTTGATTAACAGTCCCATGAGATGGTCAAATACAAGGAAAGAAAATTCCTGCAAAGAAGTACGGTAGCGCTGGGTAGCTACAAGGCCGCAGTGGCCCTACATTAACTCAAACATCTTTACTTTGACGAGAATAGACTTCTGTTGCTCTCAGCCAACACCTTGCAGAGGGCAGGCAGACTGGCAGCTAGCTTAAGCAATCAGGGTTGTGTATAATGGAACTGCCTCAGAATTCGTTAGATTGTACACAGAGCAAAAATGTGGTACTGCGTTCTCCACCAATTCTTGGCTACTGTTTCCTGTTTGTGAGGACCAATCACTTTGCTGTGGGTAGTTCCACACTAGAATGAACAAAATATAAAATACTTGGCAAAAGTAATAATGTCACTGTCACAGGTAAGGATAATTTATGTATAATAAGCTGTACCATAGCAAGGTAATAAATTCTCCAGATTTAATTAGCATGGAATGTGAGTTATAACCTCTTTGTGAAAGGAAGGATTAATTAAAATCTTTGCAAGAGGGAGGAAGCAGCTTGAAAATTTTCAATACAGGTAAGTAATACTTTTTCCATATTAAGTAAAGCCAATTCTCATTATCGAAACATTAGGGTCATGGCTACCACACTTGATTTTTATTGCAAGATGATAAATCAAATGAAAAGAGGAAATGAAATAGAAGGATGCAAAGGATAAGGAAGGACAGAAGATACACTTCATTGTAATGTCCTGAGAGCGACCTTTACAATCCACCACTTATTCTATACTAAGTACTAATCAATACATTTTCTAAGCCAAGATAGATTAATGATCACTTCATCCATAGATTTAAAGCAATCTGGATTATTTTATTTACTGCATTTATTAGATAGTAAGTATACTTGTTGCTTGGACTGGAGGCAAGCCTTTGTATCCAAGCTCGATTTACTGAGTCTTATCTAAAACCATGGAAATTCTCATGGAATGGTAAAGTAGCATGGCTGTGAATGAACATATTTAGGTTCCTGTTTGGTTTCTGCCACTTACACAAGCTTGGGAAATGTTATTGATGTTGGAGCCCTAATGAAATCCTTGGTAATAAAGTCATAATACCTGCCTCATAGTCTTATTGAAGAATGAAACAAATATGTGAAAATTTTTTTTTCATAGTTATTGGGTAATTGGAAACATTCATTCACATTTATTTATGGTGCCATTGGAAAAGCAAACATTTTTGGGACCATAATAGTAGTCTTATTTCTAACTACAAAATGTAATGAAACAGAGAATGAGTCCAACCAGTCTTGTAAAAATTAGAAATTTATCCACTCTAAAGCTTTATTAATAATGTAAAAAGTGGTATTAATCATAAGGTGCATATAAACTGACCAAATTCTTGGGTGATCAGCATAATTTTCCAGATTCTTGAATTGTCCCTAGAAGTCACTCTAGGGCAGATTAACGCAAGACTTTTAGGCAATGTAGAAACAACATGAGTGGCTGGGGTTGGACACTTAGAGAAGGGTTATCTCAAACCTGAAGTATGCTTACCTTAGGTAAGCAGATTATGCAGTATTTTCCCTGGAGATCAGTGCATAACTGATAGATGCCAGATTCATTTACCACTAAATAATCCTAGACAAATAAGCTACATCCTTGTAAAAGCATCCATAAGCAAGAACTCCACAACCCATGGTGTGTTTACAAGGATTCTTATTAGAGTAGACACAGTTAATGGCAATAGCTGTTTTCTTTCTTTTGGAGAGAGGTGATTACAATTTTTTCATAATCCTTTATTGCCCTCAAAGACACTAGAAAACAACATATAAGATGATAATTCAAGAGTATACATGTGTGTGTGCATGTGTGCATGCATGTGTGTGCATATTATTACCCAACAAATTTTAGACTATTACCTGCAATTTTATTTTCATACTTATTGCAGCAATGGCAAACTAAGATGCTCTCAGAATACACATTCCTTTGTCATTATATCCTTCTGCCTAAAAAGGTGCTTGGCATTTAGTGCGTTCTGTAATAATGAATTCATACTACTCTCAGAAAACATCTAGACCCTTGAAGATAATAGACTCCGTTTTCTATCTAAAGCACTTAACAGCACTTGACATATAGACATTCAATAAAAGTTTTTTTGACAAAAATCGAGAGATTGATTATATCACGATCAATAGTGAATAGATACAATTGTAAAATGCCAAAACGATCTGCATGCTTCCAATGAAATCCAATTGCATTTTTTTGGATCCTAGAATATTTTATTGGGCACCTGATTGGCTAATTAAATAAAATTAATTTATAAATGTTGAAACTTCTCTGACTGCTGATATTTTAGCCATCGGCAAAGTTGCCAATTCTCACTTTTTTAGCCTACTATAAGCCCACCCACACAGAGAAAGGTTGCACAAAAGCCATTTGCTTAACCTGCAGAAAACCACAAAAATAATATGTTTTTCTTGGACTTCTGTAAGCAAGTAGCATGAGCCAGGTGACTTGAAACAACAGAAATTACTTTATTGTGGCTCTGAATACTAGGACTCCAAATGAATGTGCTGGCTAAGCCACGCGATCCCTTAGCCGTCTAAGAGAATTCCTTTCCAAGTCTCCACTTCTTGGTAGCCTCAGATGTTCCTGAGATGGTAGTTAATTAACTCCAGTCTCCGCAGCTTCTGTCGCCACAGCTGCCTTCCTTCTGCATCTCTTCTTTCCTTTTATTGTTTTCGAGGGTCCAACTTTTAACGACTTACAAAGGCGCTGAACATATTGCATACGAACTTACAGTGTAACTTGATCTTAGGTGTACTGTCTGTATTTCCAAATAAGGTCATATTGTACTAGGACTTTGATATATCAGTTTTGACAACTCAGCATGTAACAATGATCATATACATATTATCTATGTATTTTCATTCTACCTTGACATTCAACATGCATTCCTGTTATAACTAGAATTTCTACCTTGTAGAGCTAGAATGGCTATAATTTGGTTAGAAAGATTCGAATCTTTGGGATTCAGAAGCTCTTTTTTTTAAGAAAGGAAGAGAGGTGTATTTTGGCTAGTGGTTTAAGTGCACAGCTAGCTGGTTCTGAAGCAGAAATTACACACACAAACATATTTGTGGTATCTAATAATGAAAATCCATTTGCATGTCACATGTTCGCCGTATGTACTTCCCTTCCTGCTTCCTACCCTGTCGCCTCCACCCCCACATCTCCTTTCCTTCTCCTGAAAAATCTCTCCGTTTCCATCCATCATGCTTTCATTTTACTCTTTTACTTATCCATACTTTTGCTTTCTGAAATTAGAAGTTTTCTGTGTCTGATAATAAGTATCATGGTCTCAAGATGCATCCATTTTCTTATATATGACTGACATGTATATTTCTCTATTGGCAGAGTTATCTTCCCTTGTGTTGATGTACAACATTACCGCGATCTGTTAGTCAGTGTGAACATATCACCTGCTTTTGTAATTTAGCTATTTTGAGTTGTACTGCTACTTTAGGCTAAACTCAGAATTTCTTAATCCCACAATATTCATGCTTTCCTCCCTCCTTCACTCCCTCTCTTCCTTCCCTTCCTTTTTGACAGTTGATTTCTTCCTTCTGTGTTTTGTATTTCTCCATAACTAGGAATGTCATTTAATAGATGAAAGAATTGAGCAAGTAAGCAGTTTAACCAGATTAATTTTTTTAACCAATGAAAGGACATGTTTGGGGACATAGACCTTTGAGTTCCAGTCAAAACCTTATCTGATGTAATATGTATATGTACCAACTCTTCAAAGTTAAATGTAACCAGAAATATGTAATAATAGAAAGACTACTTTGGGGAAAAAGACCTTAGCTGAATAATGATAATAAAACTGTGCCAACTGTGAAGTCATACATCATTCTTTGGAAGGAAAGCAAAATTTGTTGTAAATAGACAGTTAAAAGCTAATGTAATCATTAAGTTGTGTTTGCTTTTGGGAAGTATTGAATAATGAAAACAGGGCCTTTTCATTGAGATACTTTTCTAGCCCATTTTTACTTTTGATTATAAGATCAGGTCACCCTAACCTACTAAATTGTCCGAGCTGGGCTCAAACTTGTGATCCTCTTGTCTCAGCCTCCTCAAGTGCTAGGATTACAGATATGTCAAGCCTTGGCTGACTTAATTTTTTAAAAGGATATAAAATAAGTGTTAGCAGTAGAGATACAAGTGGATTCACATAAAATTAAAATTCAATTAAAAGTAAGCAAGTTAGAAGAAACATGAAATGTAAAACTTCTTTAAAGGACAAGAAGAGTTCAAATATAGTAGATATTAGTTAAATTATATGAATAATCAATAAACTGTGGAAAAGGGGAAGGATGTACAGGGGGTGGGAGGGTAGAAAGAAAAAAGGGGGAGTGAATGTGAATTTGATATGCTGTGTATGTGCACTGGTTCAAGTCTAATGTGACTATTACATATTTCAAATGCCTGCGAAAAATAGTAACTCCTGGAAAATTATCATCAATTGAAATCGGAAGGGTACAAATAAACCAATTAGAAGATAGAAACAGGCTGGAGGAATAGGACAGAGGTTAGATTGCTTTCCTGGCAAATTTGGCAAACTCAAAGTCCTGACTTTGATTTGCAGATGGGGTAGTGCATGCCTTTAATATCAGTACTCGAGAGATTGAGACAGAGGAGTGCTATGAGTTCAAAGCCAGCCTGAGCACCCCAATGAGTTTAGGACCAGCTTGGCTTACAGAGGGAGATCCTGTCTCAAAAAAACTAACCAACCAACCAAACAACAAGAACAAAACGATAGGAGCAGTGAATAATAACAATATTAAAGAGACTTGACTACATAAATTTTATAAGAGAACAAATTTAAAGACTCACAGATTAAAAATAAGGAAGAATACATGTTAAACAGTAACCAAAGCAAATCTACAGTACCTATGCTATTTCAGACAACAAAGGCTTCTAAGCAACAACAACAGCAAAAAAGTAATGGAACTAAGGAGTGTTTTACATTATAGTCAAAAGATAACATTTTCAAGAAAATAGAGCAGCAGTTACAATAAAGTGTGTGTACTTATAGACATGGCATCAAAGTTTGTAAGGCACCTGGGTGTGGTGTGCAGGCCTGAAGTACTGGTCATCAGCTGGAAGGAGAAGCACTGCTTGGGGCTAGAAATCTGAGGCTGGACTCAGCAAAACCTGAGACTGTCCAAGAACCCTTCAAGCCAGAAACTGATGGAACTACAAGGAGAAATAGACAGCAAACCCACTAGTGGAGTGACCTCAACATCTCGCCTTCCATGACTGACGGATAAAACACACAGAATTACATTACAAATGTTGATGTGAACAGCCCTGTTAACTAACCTGGTCTTGCTGACATTTGAAGAACACTATGTCAGCCAGATGGGTGGCACATCCCTGTAATCTTAGCACTGAGAGGCTGAGGCAGGAGGATTAAGATGAGTTCGCCTTGGCGACGTAGTGAGTTCAGGACCAGCCTGGTCTACAGAGTGAGGCCCTGTCTCAAAACAGTAAAAACAACAACAGACTAACCTCCCATCCAAAACAAAACAAAACAAAACAAAACAAAACACCCACCTTAACTAGAAGAATACACAGAGTTTTAATAATCATCACTCATTTTACTTGTATTGGGGATTCCATGTTCTAGTTTTTCTTTTTTTATTCATTTTCTTTTTATTTTCTTGCCAGTGGTGCAAATAAAGTCAGGGCCTCCATACTGAGCTATCCTCCAACAACTCCAGTGTACTTTAAAATATTTATTTAATTATATTCATTCGCTAATTCATTCATTCATTCACTCACAATTTGAGACCAGGTCTGGCCGAGTTGCCTAGACAAGACCTAAATTTGCTATCCTTCTGCCTCAGCCTCCCACGATGGTGGGATAATTCTGTTCTTCCTGACGTTTGGTGCCGCCCCTCTTTCTTTTGCAGAGTACTGAATAGTTTATACTTAAATGGGTACAAGCAATAGGTTGGTGCATGTGGCTAATAAATGAAGACAGAAATTCTGCAAAACCTAATATGAGACTCATTTGGGGATCCCTGTACAATTTGCAAAGTGCCTCAACTTTCATCATTTTAATGAATTTCAGAGTAATTGCAGAAGGAGTCAAGATGCAGTGCTGAAGACCAGGTCATGAATGCTTTGATTGGGATTGACTCATAGAGCTTTCGCTGCCATTCGTTATTTTTGTGACCATAGTCAATTCACTTAGACTCAAGGAGACAATTATATCATCAAATGCCATAAAACCTTCTCTCTCTGCATCTCTTTTTTCATGCTGTGGCCTGTACAAAGAGACACAGGCATAAACCCCTGGCACAAAGGAAATATGGAAACGTATGTATCTGGCAAATGTCTGGGCTGAAATTAAACTCAGTATTTATGGTGCTGGAAATATTTTTGTAATCGTTAACACAATATAGGGGCTAACATTTGCTACAGTCTCTATTGATTGTACCTTGTTTCAGAACTATCTAAATTTGTTCAAGAATATTTTAATAGTTATTCTGCTGGAAATATGATATGGAGTTTAACTTTCTGTGAAGGTAGATTTCCACTCATTTAATAATAGCATGGAGAAATGACTCAGAAGTTCCTCTATTCCACAATCTCAGAAATTGAGAGCCGATAATGAGAACGTGCTTTCAGCCTTAATGTAGTAATTCCCAGTGGAGAGCTTCGCATTTTTAATTATTTAATGATGTCATTTAAATATTATCTGTCCTCGATGAATATTTCATGTTCATCAAAAAGTCCCTGTAAAAGTAAAAATAACCTGTACATTTGTTAAAGAAGACAGTGTCGATAATAGCATGCAAAGGGTATTTCACCGTCTTTGGTGTAGGAATAGTTTTTAGTCCAGTGGTTCCAGTCAGTCACTTAATTTTTAGAAGAGGACATAGACTACAGGTATCTTAAAATAATAATTTTAGAGACAGGATTGGATAACGAAATAGATCTATGGATAAGCTGTGTCACCAGCTGAGACGCTCTTCAGTCACGTGTGGAAGACTCTCTGAAGGTCAGAGCTCAGTCATCTGCATTGAGGTGCCAGTTTGACCAACACTTCTTATGCGTATGTTACTGTGTTCTCCCTAAATTCGTGTACAGGAGTGTTACCCTTCAATATGACTAACAGGTAGATAGGGACTTTAACAAAGTCATTAAGATTAAATGAGGTCATAAAGGTGAAATCTCTCCTTGGATGGCTGATGTTCTTGTTAGAAGCAACAGCTAAAAAGTGTACAGAGAGAGAAGGCATACGACCATATACCAGAAGTATATGAGACAAGGGGGAATCAACACTACTGGAGCTCTGATTTGAAACTTCTGGCACTCAAAACCATAAGGAAGTGAGTGTGGCAGTAGCCACACAGTCTGAGACATGATGTTACAGCAGCCCTGGCCAATTAGCACGTGTTTCCATTAGCCTCGCTCTTGCCACCTGCTTGAACATGAGCCGTTTGCTCTTAAAACAGCGCTGCAAGACTGCTTTCTCCCTTTCAAAAATGTACATTAGTGGTATCACGCTGTGCTGGTCCTGTTGCAATACACTTTTATTTTCAAATTCACGTGTTAGCATTACCCAGCTTTATACCTATAATTTTACGTCTTTTTCTTTCCACTGAATGTTTTCTACTATATGAGCAAGTTAGAATTATTCATCCATTTATGGTTTTTTGAGCGTATATGTTGCTTTTATGTTGTTTTCCTGTAATGACTGTCAAAAATTCTGCATAACCCTTCCTCTGCATAGTTCGTTTAACAGTTACTTGTTTTCCTGGACGGGACATCACTAACTATGCTTTCTCTTAATTTGTCACCAATAAGAGAAATTGTGTGCGTATGAATCTTACAGAAGGCTTGGGATATGGTGAAGTTTTATTAAAAAACTATACTACTCTTATTAGTGATTATTTTTTATTTGCATTTTAAGTGAAGCTTTTTTTCAGTAAAATCTTTTGGATTCTAGGGAATGTTTCCATTACTGCTACTGAGAACTGGAGGGAGAATCAATGCCTTTCTGATCTAATCATTTTGCTTACATTGCATGATGTATCATTTAACAAATGTTAGTATGTGCTCAGTAAATGTCTTTACTGCATGTAATTATTTTAAATGTCATGTTATATTTCACTGATGTTTAAATGAACATTTTCTTGACATTTTATTTAAAACTAACCCAATTATGTATCAAAATTTTTTCTACACATAAACATATATGTGCCTGAAATATATGGTTATTATTTACCTATAGTTGCAAAAGACTCATATAATACACACTCCTGTGCATATCCATCAACTTGTTTTATCTTATGGGTTAGAATCGCCATGTACATATTATTTTACTTCTCACTGGACAAATTATAGAACTAATACACTATATCATTAACTATTTTGACTCATATTTATAAATGCTTGAATGCAGAATTTGCATGCACTAAGTACATAAATAGGAGAAACATATTCACTTTGACAACTGTGTGCAAGTGTGCAAATGTTTGTCAAGGTTTATCACAGCCTGAGAGGTAGGATCTGTTTCATGCCCGTGTAGCAGCCAGAATTGAGGCAAATTACTCTTCTGATATTTCTCGACTCCAGGCTAGTTTTTCATGCTTAAAACATCTCCATCAAACACAACTTTCTGTGATGGTGGAGGTGTGTTGTCTTCTCTGGTGTAGAAGCCACTAGTCATATGTGGCTATTGTGAGCTTGAATAGGATGGGTAGTCTTGAGCACCTGAATTACAAGGTTTATTGAATATAAGGTCATTTAAATTTAAATATAAGCACCTGTGGCTAATTTATATTTTCAAATTTGTGAAGAATCGTAGGTTTATCACTTTATAGGTAGGCTGACACATTAGTCTGCCACAGTTTCAGGTACGTTGAGTACAGATGTGGACTCTTGGGTAAAAGAGGCCTTATTGTGGAAAGGATAGCTACATTTATGGGCATCTCAGTTGTGCCAACTGTGTTTCTTTCAGTCCCAGAGGAGTGTGGGTACAACACACCCCTGAACAATGGACTTTGAAAGCAACTGCTTTACTTTGGGCTTAGGTAAAAACTTCTTGACCAATATGTAGTTTTTAGTTTCAGGCTTCTTTCGTTCACTATACTTCCGAGAAAGATCCATGAATTTTGCACAGTAGAAGCTCATAATTACCTCAATATTAAGCCTCAGGTTAATTCCATTGTACTTTTATACTAAACTCTTTTTTTCACTCTCTTTGTTCATAATCTCTCTTTCTTTTTTGGCTTTGACACTTTCGTAAGTCCCAAATGGAATAAACACCTACTTACACCAATGTTAGTACATAAACTTTACTTTCTCCTTTATTTCCTTTTGTAATCTTTCAAAGCTGAGATGTTCTGGTCCAGAAATCACTCAATGTGGTTTTGTTTTTTAATTTTGCCATTTCATGCTCTTTTTGCTATTACACTAATTCACGAAATGTTAAGCTCTTCCCATTGTCCGCATTTGCTGCTTACAGCCTTTACAACCACTAGGAGATTGCTTGTCTCTCTGAGCTTTTGTAATAAGTGGCTGTCACAGCGTAGTTGGTCCTTCCTGGAAACAAATTATGATCCAAGTGCTCATAAAAAATTATTACTTAGAAATCGCTATTGGATTTGTGTGTGTATGCGGGCGTGCACACATGCATGTGTGTATAATCAGTTCATTGCAGCCCCTACCATTGACAGAGTTTATCATTTTCCAATTACCTTGTTGAATTTTGTGGTGTAACAATTTTATACTTATTTCTGTATTCACAAACTAGCTTGTTTTCAATGGCCATTTCCCCTGAAATAGAACAAGATGTGGAACAATCCTATTTTATTAAGAGTTAAGTTAGAAGAGAAAAGAGTACGAATATTTGCTGAATGTTTATGATTCTGTAGATGTCTCATTACATTTTCTTAGAAAAATCTACAAGGCAACTGTAGCGGATTAAAAATGAGGTGCCCTTCAGGGACTCATGTATTGACGGCTTGATGTCAAATGGGGTAATGTCAGAGGTGAGGGCCCTGAAAGGTGATTGGTTCGGTGGTGTGATTAAGCCATTGACAATGTGACAGGTGAATGAGCAATTAGGAAGTGAGGCCACTTGGAGGAAGGCGGTCACTCAACAATTGATTGTGAGGGTTTTAACTGTCCCTAGACCCCTCCTTTCAAGGTCTACCTTTGTTTCTCTCTTTGTCTCTCTCTCTCAAACTCTCTCTCTCTCTCTCTCTCTCTCTCTCTCTCTCTCTCTCTTTCCCTCCCTCTCTCTCTCTCTCTCTCTCTCTCTCTCTCTCTCTGTTTCCCAGATACCATGAGGTAAGTAGCTTTTCTCAACTAACCATGCTTTCACCATTGGTTTCTGTTTTGGAGCTTTCCAATTTTTAATTGAAACATCTAAAGCCATGAACCAATAAAGACTTTAAGTTGTTTATCTCAGGTATCTGTCACAGTGACATAGAGTTGACAGAGTAACTGTCTTTGGATTCATGTTACAAATGAAGAAACTTGGGCTTAGAGACGTGGCTTAAAAATTGAATTACTTCCTTCATCTATTAGATTATGAGTCAAACTTAACATACCAAACTGACAAGGCCCAAAGTTCATGGTGATTCAAAGGCATTGGGTTGTGAATGGAGTAGAGTTATCCGATCTTCATATTTTCACAAATATCTTGAACGAAAAGGACATGGTAGTTCACGAAGATTTCCAAAGGCACCAAGTAGCACAATTAGAAGGAAATCTTGGAAGACATTCCTTTCACTTTATGTAGGACCACACTAAATTATTGGGAGTGGCTTCAAATAATCCTATTAACAATTCTGTTTCTGAAAGGGGATTTGAGGGCATCTTCTTGGTATCTATCCTATTGTTGGAAATTTCTCATTTTTTTTGTCAATTCACACTCTATCCATCAGTGGGTTTCTGCTGAGTACTTACTATATGCTGCTTTTTATGGTATGTGACATCTATACAGTGTTATGTTTTGCTTCAAAAATAATAAGCATAGTTAAGATCAGAAGGCAAATAAATGCACTAAGAACTAGTATTTTAGGATAAATGCTAAATCTCAGATAATAAAGGATGATGAAGAACTTGTGGGATTGATGAATCCTAGAGGAAGTTTGGAAATAATTTAAAATAGTATTCGAAGGAGAAAAATGGATTTCTTTCTTCAGATTTGTCTTTGAATATAAATCATAGCCTGTCATAGGATTGCTTTAGTTGCTTTTGTAGTAATAATTGGCCACTGGCATGTATTTTCCTGGTATATGAGAGCTCTGGTCCTTGCCCGAGCTCAACTCCTGGCTCTTTCATGACTATTCTAGAAACTGGAAATGTATTTAAATAACCAGCTCCATTAACTTTTAAGTATTAACATTATAATATCTTTTTAAATGAATTTTGTGAAGAATAAATGAATTATTCCATGTGAAGTGTTCACAAAAGGCTTAACAGCAGCATGAGCTCAAGATACATAGATGATGGTGAAATGACCAGAAGAGAGGAAGGGGACTGAAAGGGTGGGGGGAAAGGAGAGGAAATCCCAGTACATATAGAAGTGACAAGCAGGTGGCCCCACACCTTCTCTTCGTGAGTAGTGGGTGGGACCCGTCAATACTTCAAGGGCCGTTAGTCTTACCATCTCTTGCTTGAGTGAAATCCAGGAAGTGTTCACTAGACCAGTCTGTAGAGCTGAAAGATGATTGCATGATAATCTCTTTAAAAAAAACCTCTTCTGCCACGTTAGTTAATATCTGTGGGATTCCACTGCCTGGTTTCTATTAAACAATCTGGAAACAAAATTTGAAACAAACCAGTTCCTTTTCATAGAATTCATATTCTGATTTTAGGTATCCTTACAATGGTCACTATCAATTGAACATTGAACACACTCAGAATTGCTCCATAAAACTTCAGTAAAATACTCTGTAGAGAATTGAATTTGACTTATATTAAATTCTTCATAATAGCTCCCCAGTTGGAGTGTGGTTTTATACTATGCCCTACAGATTGCAACGTTTTTCTTAGATTTTTGTTATACGCGTGCATTGTTTAGATCAGGTCAAGCCTGTGGTCATAGTTGGCCTGTCTCTGTTCTCATCCATGACCTCACCCTGTCTTTAAGCATAAGATCAGTTTCATCGGCAGAGTGTCCAGCTTGTATAAAAATTGATACTTACTCTTTGCCTGTTAGGATTTTTCTACATTTTAAAGAGTTACTCTTAAGCCACAATAGTCCTTGGGTTAAATAAAACTGCGTGGAGGTGACACACTTGTCATGGCGTGAGTGGTAGATAAACTGTTACTTCAAAGGTATAATGACTGGTCAGATCCATTTACAAAGAATACAATACAAATAGAATTAATTCTAAAAATGTAGGTCTTGACTAAACAATAAGCAGTCATCTCTAGCTTTTACCCCAGGCTAACATACATATTTTCTTGGCACAGAGAAGGTAGTCTGTCTTTATTTTTGTATTAATTGTAGCTAGGTTATAAACCTCTCACGTGACTTAGTCATAGAAGACGCAGATGAATTATTTGTTTGTTTATTATATGTTGTCTACATAACTGTAGTTAAAGTATTACAAGTACTGTTATGTGCCTTGAATTCAACAGTCCTAAGTGATATTGCTATAAGAAAAATATTTTAAAAACCCTCCAAGGCAAAGATGAAGGTATAGGATCATGAGCAATAACAAACATCTTTATTTCAGGGAAACATAGTATCATCTGTAAGCTGCTTTCTATAAACTATTTTGATGTTGAGATGATGTAATGGCTATGACGTGAAATGCTCAATGTGATTGGATATGATGATAGAAACTGATGGGTGCACAGGATGAGCAAACTGGAATTTACTGCAACTCCTTATCTATCCATTTATCTATCTCTTTACCTGTATGTATGTATATGAGAAAGAGAGATTCAAACCCTTGAAGTTGCATGGTTTGTAGCTAAATTGCCAAGGAACATTATAAAGTCTTTGTCGTGTTTTTGTGTTCTCATACTAAACTCTCTATTACTTCTCTATTTTTGTGTCTCTGTTGGGTCTCTGTTTTTGCTACATTATTGTAGCATCCTAGATAAATTTGAGTAGAGCTGGGAAGAAAACTAGCTTGAGGAATCAAAATAGCATGATATGATGCTTATTTCTCTTGCTCAAAAAACTGTGGATATTCTTCAGTTATTATCTAAAGGTCAACTTAGTGGGGCATAATTGCCAAGCTGCTTTTGACACACGGTTCTGGTAGTTCAGGGCACACTTGCATTGCAGAGGATAACATGGCTCCTCCGTGCACTCAAAGTACACATAGAAACTTGACAAGACAGCTCAGACACAGTAGAAGGGAACCGAGGCATCTCACCAGGGTCACAGGACTACCTGGATGTAGAACCAGGGAGGAAGTCACCGCCCCTGAGAGGGCACTCATGCTCATAACCTTCATGTTTAAGAACAAGAGAGCCTCTTGTTTCTGAGATTTTTTCATTACCAGGACATATTGGTTTAGGAGACAGGCCTTTGCTAAAAAATAGTATAGAAAGAAAGAACATTCTTTTGTCTCAGTACTTATTGGAAAGGGTACATTTGGCTCAAGAGTCTTCCTGGAAAATATGCCTCTTTAAATCTGCTCCAGGTTGTGGTTCACTTTCTTTATGTAATTTTCCCAAGCCTCATTTTCTGTAATAAATGAATAGTTTAGCTTGCTTGCCTATGTGACCACTGACGGTCTTCAGAGGGAACTGGATGAGCATAGGCGACGTGTGTTTAAGGGAATGATTCTGTGTGGAGGTCTCGTTTCCTCTCACTGAGCAAATAGCGATTGCTTCAGACTAGAGGACAGACCGGCACCGAGAGCCGAAAGTGCACACGACAAATGTAAGGCCCGGTCTTTGGCCTAAGGAAGCTTTCTGGAGAAAGCAGGCATTCCTACAAATGATAACAACAGAATTTCTTCATTGGCAATGTGGGAATATTAGTTGCTCATGTTGTTATTCAATTCGTTGTCTGTTTCTGTTTGTAAACACTCATTGTTTCAGGAGTTTAGAGTGAGCACATAAAGATACTTGTCTCCCGGTTATGGTTTCTGGGGCCTCAGCTGGAATAGTCCAAGCTTACAGGCGAGTATCATCTCATGGCTCCTTGGTGCATTTGCCTGGAAGTGGACCCTATTTGCTTGCTGGGAGCTTAGCTGAGTGTTGATGGGAATCCTCACACCTGGCCTCGGCCTGTGGCCTGGGCTTCTTCCCTTCATGGTGGCTGGGTTCCAAGAGGGGTTGAAGCCCATATGAAAGGGAATGCCTCACTGTGAGGGTTAAAGAAATGATCGTCATAGAATGCTAGGATCACAGGATTTCTGGCACATGGTGGTTAGTAACAGGAAGCTACTAATATGATTTCTGAGAGTCTTATTAATAGCAAATATTTGTGAAGAGCATGTTAGCATAACATACATTTATGTGGGTGTACTTGATTCCTGGTAATCTAACTATAATGAGTTCACAACAGGAGGACATTTATCACCACTTTTGGGCACTCTCCAGGAAAACGAAGTGTTATTATAGAGCTACGTCTCTATTCTTTCCCAGCAGTCCATGGGCTTCCGTGGGAAATGTCAACCCTGAAAGGACTGAGCAGTGTAATCCAAATGCTTGTGGTAGGTTTTGACTTCTAGAAAGGGTGATAAAGAAAGAGTTTTATTGTAATTGTCACAAGAAAGTCACTTGAAGAATTCTTGCGACTGTGTCAAGTCTTCATATAATGATTCAGTTATAGGTATATAATAGTAATGTGATTTGCTAGTACTTATATTTGTGATTATTTCTTAGAAAGGATACCATTTGATAGTCAAGACAGGCTTGTTTACATCCAGTAAACTTTAGGTGTATATTTTAACCGAACTTGAATGAGCAGTCCCTTTCCAAAAATCTCTTACAATGACTATATCTTCTTTATTGCTTGCTGAGAAAGGCAGTGAAACCTGGAGTGGTACTGACTGACAGAAGTTTCTCCTTATTGTGTAAAAATCTGAAGCTGTCTGGATTGACCCAATCCTCACTTAATGTTATCTTTCATTTCAGTGGACATCCTCAGTCAGGTGAGCAGCTCCCTCCAGATTCCTTTACAGTGGCACTGACTGCATCCCCTACCCTTTCTAGGCTTCCACACGTGACACATGTTCCCGGTACTGAAGCCGTATCTGACTGCTCATAGGTCCTGGGTAAACTGCTTAAGTTGCTTTATCTATATTCTTCTTCTTTTTCTTCTTTTTTTCCTGCTGAGTTTTCTTTTCTATTTTACACTTTCCATGAAGCATGCCTCTTTATTATTTTGAAAATCCCTTCCTTTCTTTGTCCTGGTGCAGAATTTCATACTCACTGTTTTGTGCTCCCAACATGAAGGACAAACACACACCATCATATTACCATTTTCTCCAGGCAATACCTGTCCTCCTCCTCATCTTGAGAGTGTGTATGGCGCAGGAACTGTCCCGTATGCATGCTCATCTCTTTAGTTTCTGTAACCTGGCCTTGTGCATGCTAAATAGAGTGCCAAGTGAATGGTCTGTTAATACTCGGTTTTATAAACAACCCTTTCCTACTCTGGCATGATAGGTGCTCCCGACTCTATACGGGGCTTCTAGGTTGTGCTATGAAGGATTTATTTTTAAGCTTGGTTTTTATTTAGTTACTATTGGGTAACGAAATACTCCAGTACTCAGTGGCTTCAGGTAACAATAATCCTTTCTTAATTTCTCTCTCATGGTTCTGGGGATTTACTGACCTCAGCCAGGCGGCTCTTTCTCAATTTCTTCACGCAGTTGGCAAAGGACAATGGCTTGGGTGGAAATCACTAGGAAAACTTCTTCTCTCACCAACTAGGCAATTGTTGCTGGACGTCAGCTGAGACCTCAGCTGGGGCTGCTAGAGAAACACCCACATAGAATTATTTTTATATGTAATGTGGGGAGTTAGCAAAATCGTGATAAGTGTTATCTCCTTGTATTTAGATTATGCTTATTTATGACTATGAAGGTTCAGTCACACTGGTCCTTCACAATTCATGTAGATTTCATTTCTCATCTTTCTAAAAGTAAATCAACTCATTTTTAAATTTTAGCTTTCCGAATTAATGCACCCATCATTTATACTGCCTCTTATTATTCAGGACTCTTACTATCTGCTTTTCTTTTCTACTCTAAATTTTATTTGTAAAAGAAAAGTTTGGTTGAGACAAACAATTTTATCGACAAAAAGTGCTCAACAAACTAAGAATACAATGGTATGTCTGGTGATAAAAGAGTGAATTTGTGAAAAAAAATGACAGGTAGTATAATGTTAAGTGAAAGCGTTCCTTCTTAGATTAGGAAACAGAAATGAATATGGTGGTGTTTTCCCCTAATACTGTACTTGAATTTCTACACAAAACAATTAGATGAAAATACATAAATCAACAATCTGTAATTTAATTAAGTGACACTCATATTACAGACTAAGAAATGAAATCCCTCTTCACATGTAGTATGACCCTATATCAAGACAATCTACCATAAATACCCCTTCATGCCTTGTAGAAAGAATCTGATTTAAAAAAAAAGAAGTGTTAAGTGTTGATAAGGATAGAGTGAAATTGGAATTGCTGTACATAGTAAATGGCAGCACAAAATGCTGCATATACTATGGAAAATACTTTAATAGGATCTCAAAGATTTAAATATAGAGTAAATGTATGTCCCAATTATCCTGTTCCTAGGTAAGTACTCTCTAAAATTTAAAACAATTTCAAAAAACTGGGTACAAGTGTTCCTCATAAACAAAATACAGTAAATCTTAATGACTATTAATAAAAATGAATACACAAAATGTATTGTCAATATATTATAAGGCATTACTCACCTTAGAGAAAAGGTCCTGTAATAAAAGTTTAAAAACTCACCAAATATTATATATTGTATATTTCCACTTGTATAAAATATCTAGAATGGGGGAATTTGTGGAGGTAGGAAAAGGTTTAATGGTTGTAAGCAGTGGAAAAGTGTGGTGGTGACTCTTCCCTCTGATTGTGGTTTGGATCTGGAATGTCCCCCAAAAGTCTCATGTATTTGGATGTTATGAATTGTCTATGCGAGGACGTGCTCTTGAGAGATTGGGGCCTGGTCTGGAGGAATGAATTGCAGGCATGTAGATTGTATTCTAGGTGTGTGGTGGGGGCTTATCGCGCCTTCCATACCTGGATGCAGGAGGGGCTGGTCACTGGGATGGGACCTGGAAGTGTTTATATGCTGCTACTTTCCTCTCAGACCAGAGAGATTGGACTTGACAGGAATTGGCTTCCAGTTTGTCATGTCACGAGGGGCTGCCTCTGCTCTGCCATGGGCTTGCACTGCTGCCGGCTGCCCTTGCGTTATCTGTGACCTTCTGAAACCGTGAGCTAAATTGAACTTTTCCTCTCCTAAATTTGTGGATGTTGGGTATTGAGTCACGGTAACAAAAAATTAACTGAGACACTTGCTAACCTCACTGGAACATGGGACAGCACAATATTTGGGTAAACATTATTCTGAATGTGTCTGTGAGGGTGACATTTGACTCAGAAGACCAAATAAAGCAGATTATCCTCCCCCCCCCCCCCCCCCCACACACACACACACACACTGGACGTGCCTCAGTCAGTCTGTGGAAGTCCAGCTTAGGACAGGAAGACTCAACAACAGAGTGCTTTCTTTATCTCTGCGTCAGCTTCCTCCAGTGGGAAAGCTACTGGAGTGACCACCTCTGCTCTCCTGGGCCATGCGACCTCTCAGCCTCCAAAACTATGTGAGCTAATTTCTTCTTATCAAACCTATTGGTGATGTTTCTTGACAAGACACAAAGTAGAAGAGTGACTGATAGTGCCCGCAAGGTCCCCCTGGGGGATGATGACAAGTTTTGCAACTTAGAGGTTGTGATTGTGAAACACTGAAAATGTACAAAATGTTATGGAATTGCATAATCAAAATGATTAATTTTATGTTACATGGCTTTTGTTTAATGAAAAATGATATTTATGTGACCCTGAGAAGTAATATATTTGCTTTACTGTCATAAATCATTTGTCAATTCCCGGAATGTGATAATATGGTAAAAGAACAAAGGAGTTGTAATAGGGGCAGATGTAAATCATTTTCAGTTTTCTTGCAAGATCTATCAGGGTTCTGGCATTGGCAGCTGAGTATAAATAGTTTCAGTACCATCATATTTCTGAGATTGTTTAGTTGTAGAAGAATGTTGAATCACCCTCCCTGTAGGATAAAACCGGTATGCTAGTCTCTGAATTTTTTCCTCTGTATTTCAGCACATACGCTATTTTTGCAGGAAAGAAAACATTTTGAAAATTAGAAAACTTTCTTTTTGCAGAGACAATCTTTCTCTTGATGGGGATGATACAAAATAAATGATCTTTTGGGTGTGTGTGTATGTTTCTAGAGTCCTTCTTCTTGACCTTCCACTAATAATCATGTAAACCTTACCAGGAAAAAGTTAGATTAAATACATATTAACGGACACCCCATACTTCAGTTGTCTCATTCTGAATAATCCAATCGTGTAATTTATTGTCTCACCTGAGGTGGCTTGAGAATAAAGAACTTCCTTCTTAGTTACATTGGAATAACAGGCGTTTCCTTGGACTGTGCTGGTCCCATTAGTTGACAAAGTCTCCTGGTGTTGAGGATATGAGTAAATATCATCAAGGATTTTGTCAGTCAGACACACAGATGCCAGTAGTTCTGAATTTGTGATTCCTGGGCAGAGACAGCCAAGTGTTCATTTTAATATTTGAATTCTAGCTTGTTGCAAAAGACTTCTGATGCCTCCTATCCTGCCAGGAGTTCTGGAGGTTTGACATTATTCAAAACTCAGGATATAAGCTAGTGGTAGCAATAGTGCATGCCCTGCTAATGAGAGTGTTGTTCTTTGATACGAGACCATTTTTATTGTTTGCTTGTCTTTTGAGATAATTATACACACTTTGCCTCAGGATTATGTTTAGATAATTACATGTGCGTGTGAGATGATTTTCTGAGGCGCATAGGCATTTTCACGCTGGATGTAAAAGGAGAAATATTATTAAAGAGAGAAAGAAAAGCTTTACACTGATTTGAGCATAAAAAGACTATAAAAGCCATTTTGCATGCTGTGAGGAATAGAAGGATATTCTTCCAAATAACGTGCGTGATCTTATGCAAAGTAGCTTTGCTTCTCCTCATCTCACTTCCTCATCACTACAAATCAAAATCTGTAGCTACTTTTTATTTTGTTAGCATCAAAAAGGGACCGTGCACAGGTGTACAATGGTGTTTTGTTCCGTTCTGTTTTGCTTTGGCTATCACTCAGATCCAGCTGGGGTCCTTGTGTCATTCATGTGTTACTTCATTCATGTTGACTGGCCAATAGTTTCAAGTCTTCCTTCTGTAAACAATGAAGGCTGCTCAAAAAGGCTGGATGAAAATTTCTTAATACTTATATAATAGATGAATCTTTGAAAACAGGGGCTCTTCCCATTCAATACAACATCAACTCTTTGTGATAAAATCAATGTGTTATTGCTGGAAAGATAGACCAAGGTATCACTAGAAACTAAGTAATAGTTTGTATATTAGAAAGTACTGTATATGAAATTGGGAGTTCAATCCAATTGTTAGCAGAAAGGCAGTATTTAGGCAATGCGGTGACATACTGATTAAAAATAAAATTCAAGCTGTACTTTAATATTTAAAAAATCATTGACAAGTAGAATAAAAATTTAAATGAAGAATAACAAAAGAGAGTAAAATTTTGGAAGAAACTGTCACAGAAATTAACAATATTTGAATACCCTGGAACCATAAAAATAAAGGTAATGATGAAAAAATGTTTAATGTAATGTAAAGTGAAAGTTGTCTTATATAATGTCAGCAGATACAGATTTTTTACAGGTGTGTCTCTCATGAGAAAAATTATTAGCTGCCATATATAATTAGTTTTCACAAACATTAAAAAATGAACAAATATGGAAAAATATTGATTGGGAAATTCTAAGATATTTTAATAACTTATAAATATAGGGAGAGCTTTCAAAAGTTAGCAAAATGTTTCATGTCTTAAGTGATAGCTGACTTCAATAAGATCCCTATTTCTAGTGGCGTAGCTTCAGGAAATGAATAATTCATCCCACGTGGGGCAGGGTCTGTCCTTTCAGAAAGGCAGGCCAGTGAGATCTCTTACACAGAATATCTCACGTCTTTCCTAGTCCACTTGTGGTGCTGTCATGTGAGGGCAGAGTGGAAAATCAGTAAGGAACAGAGATTTATTTTCACACAGTTGATTTAGCTGTGAAATCCAAGACAAAAGATTGCCAGCAGGTTGTTACCTGGTCAGGGCCTTCCCCTTTGCTTTGAGATGGTGGCTTCATTCTGCATTTTCAGAAGGCGAGGACAAGGAGCCTCGCATGCCAGAAGGTGGAAGGTCAGAGGAGACCTGAGCACTGTGTGAAAAGCCTGTGTCATCCGGGCCTCTATCCCATGGACGAGGTGGAAGGAGCCCCTCAGCCTCGTCACCGCTTCATGGCGCCGCCTCCTAAAACCATCTAAATCACAATACCTGGATTTGATTTTTTGTCTTTTTATTTCATTTTTTATATATCTACATGAACTAAAGATTCAATAACGTAATGGAAACTTACGGCACGGGCCGTCAGCATCCATCTACACCAATTTTAGCTTCCGTTCCCTTCCTCTTTCCCTTGCCTTCGGCCTCTCTCCAATCCCCCAACACCCTCTCAGAGATCCGTCCCTTTCCCGGCTGTCCATGGCCCCTCTTCCTGTCCTGTCTTCACTGTGGGGCTCTTGTTTACGATTATTTTTATAAATTTTGATAATAAGTGTTTTGCATTTGGTCCATTTCACTGAAAATTATTGACTCAAGTGTAGGTAAAGATTTCCTGATAGGATGCCAGCCATGCCTAGATTTTAGCCACAGCAGTATACGTCCTGGCCTCGCAATTCCACTAAGGGAAATGTACTCTAAAGATCAATTTGCAATATATAAAGACTCATTAATAAGGATTTTTATTATGACATTATCTATAATAGGGACAAAACAATCATAAAAAACATGGCTGTCAACAGAGGATTAAAAAATAAATTCAGTGGAAATATTATTGACCAATAAAATATGTGAATTTGAGACCTCCTATTCGGGTTTGGGAGAATTCCCCATGTAGGAAAATATATTGAGTGAGGTACACAAAAGAATAGTAAATTCTATAAAGTATGATTCCATTTTCATGAAAGTGAAATAAATTATGTAAATACATTCCTATTTATGTAAGTTACTTTATCGAACTCAAAGTAACATTAATGGTAAAACAAACTATCAGGTCATATAAAACAAAAAGTAAGCTGAGATTGGAACAGGACAGAAGGTATTTTATCACTTAGAAATTCAGCTATTATTTAAAGAGCTCTTAAATGAAAGCATCAATAGTTGGTTTGTACAATTTTTTTCTTCTCCTAAGAGGAAAGTATGAATGAAATAAATTGTTGAAGATTTTATTAAAACATCTTTATATCTACAGGAGGAGTTTTCTGAGTCCCTTTTTGATTTGATGTACATATTCTGCATTTTTTTTAGAATGCCTTCTGGAATCAAAAGTACTGTTTGTTCTTGTTGTTTGTGTGCTTTCTTTTTCTTTCTCTTTTTTGGGGTCCTGGGCTTGGTCAAGCCCAGGGCCTAGGGACTCCACACTGTCCCACATCCACAGCCCACTTTTACTTTCGGTTTTGAGACAGGGTCTCACTCAGTTGTGTTGTTGCCTAGCCTGGGTTCAAACTTCTGCCTCAGCCTCCCAGATGGCTGGGATCACAAGCACTATTTTTTCTTAAGTGAAAATTTAAGCATTGTTTTGGGGTTTTAAACATATGTATTCATCTATGTATAATCATGGTGAGAAAAGTAATAGGATAAGAGAGTTAGTTTAGGCATCTGGTATCGATAGCAATGCTGTTAGGGGATGTGGGCAGAGAAGAAAGTGTATCAAGGGAGGAAAGAATAGTGCCACCAAAACTACACAGGCTCAAAGTGCATTGTGGGACACAAGTTATTTATCAGTCACGTATTATGTTTATGCATCCATAGATGAGAAACTTGAAAACAGTTTTTCCATTAAGGAAAGAGTGTTGGTCATGGATTTCACAGCTTTGCTTTGCCTTTTAGGGGCACTGCACAGTTATAGGAGTTTAGAAAACACTTGGAAGAATTAAAATAGATATTAAAGTTATTATATGAGTGACTAATGTGGGAGAAATGTTATTTGTCTGTGAGTTTTTCCTCTTTTTGTAGAATGTCAAGATATCCTGTGGAAAAGTGCTTCTGGGAGTTTTGCTTGAGGAAAACTTTAATATTGCCTGCCTTTATTTTTGAAGATTACATCGTTTTGTGAAATCTGCAGTAAAGAATGTTATTGTACTGGTCTTTTTTTTTAACTGAATGAAAGAAACTTTGTGTCGTGCGTGTAAAACTTATTGCCCTTTAGATTTTGTGTTATATGGAGCGGAAAGAAATGAACGCTTAGAGAAATTGACTTAGATTATTAACAGAAGCTAGAAAGAGGTGGACACAGCCCTTCACACATCTTTAGGTTTGCTAGCTTGCTCTATTTTTAAATGTATATTTACTAAAGAGCAGCTTGGTTTATTTATTTTTATTTATTTTTACTATGTCTCACCCTGACCTATGTCATACAGCATTTGAACAAGGTGGAGGGCGAGAAGCCAGTGATAAGGAAGGTATGAAGTCATATTGAATACTCAAGTGATGAACCTCTAACAAAGTAATTTCTATGTTGTGTTTGCTGTTTTTAATATGGCTCCAAGATTCACTGGGTGATCCTAGGAAGAATGAAGTACATCTGAGACTCCACATGAATGACTCTTAGAAAAAAAGGGTTTATGCATTTTTTAAGTCTTGAGTTTTTAAAAGCCAATCAAGCTCTACTGGGCAAGGAGAAGTAGTATAATCAGCCTTTTGTGATAAGGAACAAAGAATGCAACTTTTACAGAGAGAGGGTAAGGTAGAAAAGAAGCTGAGAACTTTTAAAAAGATGCCAGGTTTTTTGTCATATTTTATTTATTTATTTTTTTTTTTTTTGTCCTGGATTTCTGCTCCGTTGGCAACCATTAACTCTCCTTGAAAAAGGCAGTGCGGAAGGCAGTGTTTTGTGGTTTCGCATTGATGCTGAGGAGTGAATGGGCAAGCCACATCTCATGGAAGCCTTAGGGGTCTTGAGGAGGAGGCTGAGTGGAGAATTAAAATCAGAGACAAGATACTAAGCAAACTACTTTGTGCTTAACCTCAAAATAATTTAAGTCATACTTTCTCAGTTTCCAAAATATCTAATATAAAAATCTTCCAGTATTTAGTAACAAGTACTGTGACAAGGAAAAAAAGTTAAACCAGAGGGAATGATACATCAGTAACTGAGTTATAGTCTAGGACTCTCCTGACTAGTACATAAGTAGAGCCAATAGACTTGATTTTATTTATGAATTAAGCAAATTCTGGACCATGCTCCTGTAGGTGGCCCTTCAGTCATGCTTCTGTAGGTAACCTGTCATCCACCCTTCTGTAAGCAAGCCCCAAGAACTCATTGGTTCACCAAATTTGGCTTTGATGCAGCTCTTGCTTTGGCCTATCTGTTGTGGCCTATCTGTTGAGGTGAATCGATGCTGGGGTTAATATCTCTTCAGGCAAAATTATTTACATGAAACAATCATTTACATAGTTTTGTGTGTTTTCCCGACGAAGGTGTTGAGGAGTTCAAGTCTCTGTAAGAGGAAAGTGCTAGATATACTATTGCTTGTAAGATTTCAAACTTTTAAATTATTTTTTTTAGCAATGAGAAGGAAGAGTCTAATTCAGTCTACAATGAAAAGTTTTATACTACAGTTATTCCCTACTGACTACAGATTGAAGTAATTTTAGCAAAATGGTTTAAAATGTAATGTCCTCAGGCATTTTTATCTTTACTATTATTATCAACATCATCATTAATATTAGTAGTACTAGACATATGGATTAGATAGCATGTGGCACCCAATTTGTTTATGTTTCCCAGATGACTGTGTGATAGCAGACATGGGAATCATGGTCAACTTCAGTCTCTTACTCATATCCCAACTCAAGTAAGTTGATGACCAGATTAGTCACCAAAAATCTATCTCTTGTCAACTTGAAACTCAAATATACCTTCTGAAAATATATGAAATCTTCAAATAAATACAATAAAGTGTCAGAATCTTCTCTTGCATATAACCCAAAAAGCACCAATTCCTTCTCCGAAGTTTCAGCAGTGGCAGAATTCTCCAAACAGCATAGATGGAGTTCTCTAGTTCAGATGATGACCGTGATCACATGTCATTTTAGGACATATTTGAAGTGCAAATAGCCATCAATTTACCAGTGAACTGAGGCAACCCCCATTCCCAGGTCCCCCTTCAGGCTAGCAGAAGCTTTACCTTTGTTCTTTCCCTTTTTATCCTCCTCCTTTCCACTTCTGTAATTTTTCCAATGAAGTTTTTTCTTTACAATCTGAAAACAAATGACCAGAGAACTTAATTATCAATACAACAAGTGTATGCTGAGAAATACTGGAGCACAGTCAATCACCAAATATACCTGGGTTAGCATCTAACCAGATGAAAAAGAGTAGAATTTTGTATTTAAAAAAGACCTGGTCTCAGGGGCTAAATCCAACGCTTCCTACATCTGGGATCGTAGATAAAGTCATTTCACTACTCTAATTTAGTTTTCATCCTTGAGAAATGGAGACAGTAAGACCTGTCTAGAGAAAATACCATGGGGAACTACAGAAAACTAAATTATGGTGTAAATTTCGACAAAATCTATCCTGAAATAGCAAAGCATCTTCTGTCTCCAAAAGGATGCACAATTATTCATTCCCAAACATCTATTTAACCATTTTTACCAATATATGGCGAGCTTGAGGGTCTGAGGCAGTTTGATGTTTTCTGTTTTACTGCTACTTGGATACATGATTTCCAAAGTGCATGCAAAGGCTCATAGGTGCGTCAAGACATTTGAAATTGTTAGGGGAACATAGAGATTTCTGACACACTAAGCACTCTATGAATTACTAACGAAGCAGTTAGCCTTTCCCACAACCACTTTAGAAATCCTTTACAACTGTGTCATTTCTTGCAGAAGAGCTACTAAGTTACCAGATCATAACTACTCCTAATGTTGCTTGCATGTAACTACCAGGTAAATAGAAATATTTCATATTGACTAGAGATTGTTCAGATATGATTTGTGGTCCTTCTATACCAGAATCCCCTGTGAGGATTTCTTGTTAAGCCTATTGAAAGAGAATTTCTGGAATCTGCCTTAGTATAAACTTCTTTTGGCTTTTCATCAATGCACTGAAATAATAATTAAAAATCCCTCAAATTCACACTTTTCCAAAATCCCAGGTTATAATTTAAATATATTTACTAGTCATCAAATACCTTTTTTTGAAAAATCTATTTCTATACCATGTATCACAAACATCTACAGCTATAGAAAAGTCATTGCTATCCCCTCATGTTTTTATTTTTGTCCTTAAAGAAATAGTAGCTATAGAAAAATAATTAAGAGGCTGAGAGAGGAAACCTAGTTCTCCCTATTATCATTGTTTATGGGAGCAGCCAGGTAATATTGATTTGTCACCTGGTGATGTTAATTACCAACGAAGCGTTCAGATTGTTTCTTTTTGTCTTTCTTTTTTTTTCCCCCTTAGCTCTCAGCCTGATCCCTGAAGTTTCAGCATGGAATCAGGAAGCATTTAATGGAAAGTTAATCAGCCAAATCCTCCCAGTTCAGAAGTTATTCCAGGGTCCTGGCCCACACTTGGAACACCTGGGTACCCATGTAAAATGGGGAAGCAGTTATTTACAGAATGCTTCCCAGAGGGCCTCAAAGAGGTAATGACCCCCAACAGGGACCTTCTGGAGTCCCTTGGAGCCACTTATATACCACAGAGAGAATGTCCTGACTCATGAAACGTTTGTTTATTCTTGCCAGTGAGAAAATCAAATAAGCGAAGAGGTGTTTGCTTCCAGATTTCAACATGGTGGGGCTTTAATGTTTTTGTAACGGTAGCATCTATATTCAGAGAAGATGATGTGGGTGCGAGTGTCACAGGTAATCTAAACTTGATTTGAATGTTAATTTTTTCTGCTTTTAATCAATAACTGCTTAACAAAGTATCTGGCTAAGCATTCCAAAATTGATTTTCAAAGATAATTTGCATTTATTATCTTGAAGTGTTTTGCACAACAGCTGGTATTTAAGGAAAGAAACAAAATCATGCTATACATACAGAGAAGATGTCGACGACCTTGGGGGGAAATAGCAGTCTTCATCAGAGATCATGTCATTCGTATGTTTCTGGACAAGTTACTCTCCTTTTGCTAATCTTGGAATCTACTATCTATGATTTACATAAGATGATACCCTCCACACAAAGTTTTAATTTTGTTCTTCATTTTAAAATGCAGCCGTATCCTTATCCCTAGCCACTCACCTTTTTTCGTACATGTTCTCTTACTCCTTTCTGGGGGATGCTTGCTCGCTGGTCCCCAAACACTTCGTCCCGATGAGTCATTTCTCAATCCATTTTCTATGCTATAAATGAATATAATCGCGGAAACTTAAATGAGAATCAGTACGTCTTTCTTGGCTTTAAAGTTTGCAATCATTCTTCTGGACCTACCTGTAGTGGACACTTGTGTATCTAGTCATTGCCAGCCTCACGTCCTTCAACTCAACACCTCAGCTCCGCAATCCAGCTATGGGAAACTTCAGTTTCTACCTCACATGTGACAGGCAGCTGACTAAAAGAAGCCTTCACGCTGTGGAAAAAGTCAGAAAGGCTTAGGGAAAAGAAAAAATAAGGTTTGGTATCACCATGGTGAAGACACTGGGAAAGTGGTCTAAACCAAGGGCAGTAGGAAAGGAAGGAGGGGACTCCCAAGGAGCTAGGTCGTGCTCACTTCTCCAGGCACCGTGCTGAGAGCTTACAGGCATTACCCAATTTAACAGCCGTAGGACCTTGTACACATTAATATCATTCTTTGACAATGGAAGGAACCAAAATTGGGGCAGCTCAGGTAATTTGCTTGAGATTTTTCAGGTAGGAAGCATGATTGGGACCCAAAGAAAAAAAATCTCCCTGATTGCAAAATCAATCATTATCCTTATTATTATCATTCAATTTTATCACCCTGCTATATGTATATAAAAACATTGATGATATTCATTTGTTTATAGTTCCATGAATCAAAGAAGGAAAATTTTGCATTTATCCATCTCAAAAGCACTTTTTTTTTTTTTTTTGGTTTGTTTTGCCTCATGTAGCAATTCAGAAAAGGCTGTAGTGGAAATACACAGAGAGGTGGATGTCAGGTGACCCTGGGCTCCTGTGCCCAGGGATAGAATGGGCACGCCACAGGGACAGCTACCCTTAGAGATTTTGCTTCTACTTTAGGACTGTGGATTTATCTATTATGTCTCCCTGAAAGGGGATGGCTGTGTTTTAAAGCCTCGCTCAAGACATTACACCCGCTCTTCTTTTATATATTCAAATACAAGCCCGTGAGTCCAGCAGAAGAAGGAAATCGTCTCATTAAAGGGAAATTCTGCCTTATCCCCATGACTCTGAGACACCAGCATCTCTCTGGCCCCGCTCACTTTCTACTTTTCTTCTTTAAGTACTGGATCCAAAATTTACACAAATGAAAAAAAAAAAAAGCTGTGTCTAGAATAGTAATTTCTGTAGGCTCAGCAAGACTATCCCTCACTGCACATGTGTTTGAAATTGCAGTCAAACTAAGTGAACTCACCCCTCCCCTCTGACACCGCCGCTGCAGATTGTGAATTATGGCTAAATACTGAAGTATTATTTAATGCAGCCAGGAAGGCATGGCGTAAGTGATAGCCCATTAGCACTTTGTACTCAGAGATCGGTCTCCACGTTCAAGGCTATTCCCTTAGCCATGCCGGAAAAATTACACAGGCTGCGACTGGTTTTTATAACCCCCTTAGGCAATGCCGGAGCAATCCACACGATGAGCCTGAAGCCTTGCCGCCTGTGGCCAACGGCACCGGGGAGAGTGCTTGCGCTGCGCTGACACAGCATTGGCTCCTGGTGAAGGTTTCACACATTACCTAGCTCCCTCCTTTGGTACCTCATTCCGGGCAGGGGCAGACCGTGTGCGAGTGCTTACCAGTCCCCAGATGTGTCCTGTTATGCAACTGAGCTTCTGCGGTCACTCTGGGAGGCAAGGGAAGCTTTATGCTGAGCTTAAAATGCTGCAATACCTGGCTAATTTCCATGGACTCTGAGTGAGTGGATGTCCTGGATACACAAAGAATTAAACATCCTTTCATCTAAATCCACCTTCTATGAGTTTTCCACCTCTCATGCCTTACTAATAATTTAAAAACCTCTAAGTCCTGGCTATGCTGTGTGACCCTCATAATCCATACTTGTTTCAGCTTTGAATAGACACTGGCCTCAGAGTTAGTCAATCCGTGCAGGTCCTTTGGGGGAATTGCGGAAGTCCTGTCTACCATGGGCAATGGATGTGCAAGGCACCACAGATCTTCTTCCTGGAGGGTTTGTAACTTGAGATACGCAGGTGGGAGTACATCTGGAAAGTTACAGGATGGATAGCTTGCTGAAAATAGAGTAGACATTAGCAGACTCCTCCCGGGAGGGGGTGGAAGAGCTGTTGAACTCAATAGAAATATATATATATGTGTGTGTGTGTGTGTGTGTGTGTGTGTGTGTGTGTGTGTATATATATATATATATATATATATATATATATATATATATATATATTGCATAGCACTAACCTTTGAGTTGCAAGATTTTCATCTCTGGAAGCTGTGGCTGTACAGATTTTTCTGTATTTTTGTACTTCTGATTATGTACCTTGCATGAAATCTTGTAAGTGTATGTGGCCACCTCAGTTTTCATGATGTCTGGAAACACAGCTAAGTCCTTACCTTAATTGTTTTTGTAGGATGTCTGCAATCATTTTGCTTTAAAGTGGTTCCGGTTTAGATCTAAAATGTCCCCTGAAAGTCTCATGTTTGGATGGTGATTGCTTCAAGGGGATGTTATATTTTCCACTGGATCCAGCTCAGTGTGCTCTTAGAGCCTGGTTGGAGATCAAGCAGTGGAGACTTGGCCAGGGAGAGTGTGTGATTGGCCGTGGAGGCTGTCCATGTCTCTTTCTCTCTGGTTTGGGAAACTCTCTTCCACCATGTCCTTATACCATATTGTTTTAGCCTATGACTATGGTCTGAAACAGTAAGTGAAAATGAACCTTTCTTCTTTGAGATTGTGGTGTCAGGGAAGGTAACCTAGACAACAGTATTTCTTACCATCTCCCCAGTATGTATTGCAAGCTTGAGAAACCTGAATCTCTTCCAAATTGTTATAACCAAAACAATGTAATTAACTCTAGGAAAAAAATAAGTAGACGATGTAGCTAAGAAAAATATTTGGTCGATGACTTTTTCAGAAGGTCTTCAGTGTGAGATTCATTGTCATGCTTTGTCCTTCAAGTCTCCACTTGATGCTCTTATATGGAAGGAATAGTCTGTTCCCATTCTGAAAAAGGTACAAGTTATCACTAACAAATAAGAATTTTCTATTTTCACATATTTCTGAGGAGTTAAAGGATACTACAGAGCCTAGAACTGGGCAAGAAAAAGACACATATACAAGATTGTCACTATGTGTAACAAAGAACTACTATAGTCTTCCTTTAGCTGTGAGTATACATTCCAACATTCATATGAACACTTGAATCCACAGACAATACAAAACTCTTTACATATATTGTTTTTTTTGTGTGTGTATCCACATATTATGACAAAATTTATTTATAAATTAAGAACAGGCAAAAGATTAACAGTAGTCATATATTATAAAATCAAATAACAACTCTAGTTCTTTAAAACTTATGAATTATTTGTGTCTGAAATGCTTCAGTGAATTTTGTTTGGACCATAATTGACTGAAGGTAACAGAAGTAGTGGGCAGCAGAAAGAGTAGTTGGAAACGGAATACTGGAAGACAGAACAAACCCCTTTCATTCTCTATTTCTGACTTAGAAGGAAGATCTGAAGAGGGGAGCAAGTAGTGGTTTTACATCCAGCTTGGATCCTGTCGTAATGGCTCGTCTGATGTGCACACGTCTCTGGTATAAAGGGAAAAGTTCTCAGATTAATGGTTCTAGTTGATATTCTGTGGGAAGCTCATGGAAACACACATTAAAGTAGCAAGCCAAGTCACTCAGTGAGGGCCACAGGTCAGTCACACAGTGTGCAAGTCAGGGAAGGCAGTATACGCACGAACACATCCCCAAAGATGGCAGAACCCAACTGCTGGTAACTGCAAATGCTGCCTTACATGGGAAAAGAGGTGCACAGATGCCATGACAGTTAGCATCTTGGAATTGGGAGCTCACTCTGCAGAGTCCAGGTTGACCCTACAGTGAATTACACACATCAGAAAAGAAAGCATTAGAATCGTCAAGGCAGAGACAGAAGTGTTCTCACCGTGAGTCACTGGCAGCCATTGGGAATTGAGAGGCAAGAAAATGGCTTATGGACAACGGGGCATGGTGCTGTAACACTGATGTTGAGCTTTGGGGCTTCTGGGGGAAGCACTGGGGGGGGGGGGAGTTTTTGTTGTTTTAAGCCATTAAGCTTCCAGTAACACGTCACAGCAGTTACAGAGTGCTCATAAACAAAAGGGGGAACAAATAGGGAGAGAAGTAGGAATGGCAGGAGATACTAAAGTGGAGAGAATGCATTTACATCTGCCATCTTTGAAAAAAAATGGCCTTAACTTACCTGAGGTGAACAGAGTGTTATACCTGTCTTAATACTTTGTAATAATTGAGAAGGAAAAATCTGAAGAAAGCCTTAACATTTTAGTAGTTTAGCAGATGAAATTTGAACGTGCATATTTGGGGAGGGTCTACAAATGTGTTGGCATAGAAGACACGTTGAGCAAGAGTGGGACAGAAGGCTAACGATTCTGTCTTTGCTGCAGCTTTGCTAGAAGAGCCAAATGTTTTTGTTGTTGTTGTTGTTGTTGTTGTTGTTGTTGATTTCTAATAGTGAGTTTCTCAATGCAAAAAAAAAAAAAGCCGTGTAGATACTTAGTTTTGTTGAGACTTTCTTGGTGCTTCTTGGCGTTATGTTCCCAGGACAGTGGATTGTGAAGCTGGAGCCGCCTCAGCTGTGCCGCGTCTCCCACCCGTGTCTCTCCTGGGGCCATCGACACCGAATCCCCAGGTCTACAGCTGGCTCCTCCAACTCACTTTTCGAAATTCGGCTTACAATTTGCTTTTTCTCAGAGTGCGTAAAGGAAATTCACTCCTTTTTCTTCAACTCCGTATCATTTATCCTAGTTTTAAGGCTATTTAGGGCGATTAAGCCACAGCAGTGATCTGCTTGGTGTCTGTCTTCCTCTGCTCTCTGTGTCATGCCCTCTGTCCTCTACAGTGTATTTGAGTTTTGTTGATGGGAACTTTCCATTATGTTTGGATCTCAGAGGCCTGTGAAGGACAGCCAAGGAACTGATCTACTACAAGGAAGCATTCGCATGTTTATTTCTATCTTTTAAAATAACTAATTTATGACCTATTTCATTATTAAAGTAGAACAAAATATTTCAGGAGGAAGGGATTATAATTTGGTTTACTCCATAGGCCCTCTCTTCTCAGTTCTTCGGCTGCTGTTCAGTTATGATAGAGTAGCTGGTTAGCCAGAATTCACCTGGAAAACTGGAAACAGGGACCTAGAACAAGACTAGGAAAGCTGTGGTCTTGGTATTTCTGGTTTGTAGTACCTAGGCTTCCTGAGAAGAGCACTGTGCGTTCCTTCAAACTCTTCCCCTCTTTGCCCAATCTTACACTTTTTAATCCTAAATAGTCACTCCTAGAGGCTGCTCTGTTAATCTGAGTTGACCCTGTTGACCCAATTAGTTCTCCCATACATGTATTTGCACTGGAGTTTGTATCCCTCACATGGGCTTTGGCTGCCATGCTGGTTTCTACTAAGCTCATATAAGTTTGAAAATTTTCCCTTCCATTATGAAGGTGAAGATTCAAAATTAATTGGAAAGAATTGCCATTAGTTATCACCTCTGACCAAGCTTTAAGTTCGAGAAAAACAAAGGGCACGTCACTTCGGAGCCTACCGTAGCTGCCTTCTCTGAGTATTGCCCACTCTTCTCTCTTGAAGGTGTACTTTCGTTGCTTCTAAAAATTAGCATTCATTCCAGTACAGTGTGTTTGCCCTTCCGTAAACGTGTTTGCCAAAAACGACTGCTTTCTGAGCTTGAGTCCTGTTTGTGGAACTCCCATCAAAGCTTTTCTGGGAGGAGTCAAGAGCCAAGACCTCTGCACAATGCAAGGCAGTACGCAGACCAGGTGACCCCTGACTTTCTGGTATCACTCGCAGATGCTGGCTCATGATCTTCAAGATATTGATCCTCGGTGGCTTGTTACTTAACCACTCTGAGCAGTGAAACATTCCAAAATTCCTTCCCTTCCCCCAACGTGTAATAGACAAAGCTTTGCTAAGTTGTCTTATCCAGAGAACTGCTCCCTCCCCACAGTAGAGGCTTCTACTCTTTGACCAAAGCACGTTAGCATTTTGATGCCAAAAATAGGGGCTGAAACAAGTCAGAATAATGATAATAAATGTGTATAAATTAACAAAATCCAAATTTATATACAGCCTTTCATGTGGAAAGGGACTTCAGAAATTCTTTTCTCTCTTAAACTTTGGAAATGAAAGGACACTGGTTTCATCCATTTCTTTGTTTCATGTGCCATTTATCCTTTTATCTTCCTAGCACTTAGATGCACTGTCTGGCTGCTCTACTTAACCTTAGCTCGAGAGGTGTGTGTCGTATTTTCCTAAAGCTTGAGGGGCAGGTTCATATTGTCTGAAAGTTGGAAGAAATCTTACGCACTAGCGCAGCTCGTCCTTTAGAGCAAGTAGCCGGAAGAACGATGTGCTAGATAAAGGCAGAAACGAAAACAGGAACTCATTTCCTTTACTTTTATTTTTATTTGCTTCTCTGAGGTAATTCTTTTCCCCATAATAATAATATATGAGGTTTTTCGTTTTTGCTTAATTGTTGGTATGACAGAATACCCAATATCCCCAATGTAAGAGAGAAAGATTTCTTTAGATCACAGCTTCATCAGGTCTCACACAGTCCAATCATGGGTAGCTGGCAAGGATGGAAGCGCATGACAGAGGCTGGAGAGCTGCTTGCTCCATTGCAGACAGAATCTAAGTGAAAGTAGGAGCAAATCTATGTCTGGAGACACAGGCAAGGCTAGAGCTTTCCCAGGAAGAAGCTGTGACAGTGTTTCTTCTTTGTTGTTATTTAGTTCAGGTTTCTTGTTAGGTTCCCCAAAATAAAGGTTGGTCCTCCTCCCTCACTTTCTGGCTCATAAATCAATAACACACACTTGGAAGAAGCTCTCCTCTGGGTATCCTCTCATCTCAACAAGTTGCTACAATCCTTCCAGTTCAAGCCCCATGCACCCGTCGCATCCAGCCAGGCCTAGGTCTCAACAGCACACAATTACTCAAGTTATCTCGCTACATCCAAATCCATGAGCTTTTGCGGGCACTCTAGATCTAAACCATAGCACATACCAATCAGTAAATATCATCAACGACAGTAATGGTTCTTCTCCAGCCTAGTCCTTGATTTATTAAGCTGTTCATCGACTCAGAAGTTGAGCAGCACAACACTCTGTCTCCCCAGTGTTTAGTTTTAACTTTGTACATCTGTCATCTTCTCTACACTTCTCTCCTCAGGGAACTCTTGAAATCTTTTAGTTTGCATTCAATGAAAGAGTAGAATCCTTCCTTTTTTAACAAAATGAATCCAAAGAATGTGTAATGTGTAAGAAAAGGAGAGGAAGATAACAGACCAACCAATATGGCCAGAAGAGTAAACCATGACAGCCATCTGCAAAACGAAATGTCACAATCGTATTATTCACGTTCTACTGGAGAGAAATCGACCTAACTAAGATACGTGAATCAGAAAGGAGAGATACTTTGGAATTTATAAAACCAGTGACTTTCTCTTGCTTTTAAAATACGACCTATTATGATATATCCAACTGAATCAGAACTTTCTTTCCTGATAAACTGCTCATTCTTCACAGTGAAGGTGACCTTGAGAAAATTCAGCGGGTATTTCATGAATCTAGAGAGAAGTACAAAAGATTCTTGCAAAGTTTGGGATGGTCCAACTGAACATGTCTAAGGTAAACCATATTACTGTTTCCTGAGGTAAAGGACTGAACTCAGGATAAAAAAATAAATTAATAGGCTAACAGTTGATCTTGCTTTGAACTTAACAATTTCATTGACCTATGCAACTGCAACTGACTGAATGTTTATGCCCTCTCATATTTATACTGAAATATTACTCTCCCATGTTATATTATTTGGAACAAGGACTTTAAGAGGTAATTGGAAGGGCTTCACCCCTTATAATTAGGACCTTATATATAAATTGGAGCCCAGGGAAATTGTTCACTTCTTAGACTAAATCCAAAAGCAGAGATGGTGGTGCCATCTGTGATCCAGGAAGTGGGTATTCGCCAGATGCAGAACCTGCGGAGGTCTTGATTTTGGACTTTTCATGTTTAATTAAGAAGCAACCTTCTGTTGTTTATAAGCTCTCCAGTTTATGGCTGTTTGCTATGGCAGCCTGAACAGACAATGTTTTATTTTTCTTATCTGCGAAATGGACCAAATGACTGTTCTTAGTCAGATGCTTTGAGGATTAGATGGATAAAAAGACCTTAGAGTGAAATACAATGATTGCTTAAGAAAAGTTATGTACCCTCTTTTCACCTAGCGCCACTTCTTTGCTTCTCCTTTCTTTCTTTGGTGAGCTCACCCAAATGGTCTACAAAGCCATCATGTGTCTTCCTGGGAAGGTCTGTCAGCGTGGCTGCTGGGGCGTGGAAACCACCAGAACCACTAAACCACCACACACAAAGCAGAGGAAAGTGAAGGCCAAGGGGAAGCTGATGTGGGATTTTGGCCTGTGGTTAGGGCTGCAAACCCAGCTATTCTCTCATGAAATCTAGAGCCAGGAAAAGAAGTCGATTCTTTGAGAAGTGATTTTTTTAATCCTTGCCTATTCTGATTTATTGACAACTTTAAATGTCTAGAACATGTATTCTCAGCAGGCAAATGAGATTTTCATTCATTTCAACTATAGTGAAACATATATATATATCCAAAACTTCATTTATTATGTGGAGAAGGCCAGCAGGAAAGAACAAGCAATTGGAAGTAATATTCACAGAAACAGCTAATGTAGAAAAGAATGTAAAACTTTATAGTTGATTACATTATCTATACGTCACATAAAGTAAGAACAGATGTCTGTGAATGAGAAATGGTAGAAATGTTTATAGTAAAAATAAAGTTTAGGCAAAGCTAAAAAGCAAAGTGCTAAATAGGGTTCTAGTAGAATGAGGAGAACTGAAGAGCCAGAGAAAATGAAAAAAAATGTTTTCTTCTAATAAAAGAATGGCTAAAACGTAGACTGAAGATGGCATCTGGCTAGTTAGAAAATCAGTGCAGAGGAACTCCATCTTAGGGTTTTATGGGGCACGATGACCTGAAGAGGAAAACAATTTTCCCCTGGATGTACCTAGAGAACCTTGAACTCTTAACTTCAAGTTCAAAAAAAAAAAAAGTGTCACTTCCTACAAAGAATGAAGAATGAAGAGCTTTCTTCTGGATCCCCCGTGGAATGCTTAGTAGGACTGCCCAGCCTAAACAAACCCTTTGGCAAGGGAAGTAAGGAAACAGGATCTGGACAGCTACCCCAGACTATTTTAGTGCCTCTAATTCAAGCACTCTGACTAACCTCATAGTAGACTTAGGTACATGATTTAAATAACGTAATTAACAAAGAAGATGAAAGCAATACTCTTTCAATATTCTTTTCATTTTTCCTGAGACCAATTGGGAGTCAAGATTCTACATATGGAGATAAATATGAATGAGAAGATATAACAGTCTCACAAGCTACACACTGTCAGTTAATTTCACCAAGTTCAGCACCTTCACTGCTGGAAGAAACCTAATGGGTGGGACCCTTCCTCGAGGAGCGGCCCAGATCATCATGGTGTGCAGAATCCAGGATGCATTTAGAAGAAAAACTTCACAGTGTTATCAAAATCTACCCGACTATAGCCTATGTGCAATCATTAGAAATGCTTTGGTTCATGAGGGTGATGATTGGGTCTCAATGTCACTTTTGTGAGGTTCCCTTAAACCTTGTCACAATTTCAGATACATTGTCCATCTAATAACAAATAAACCCCCAAAGTAAACAATAAATAAACAGCCAAAGTAACAATACTCAAAGAAAACCACACAGCAGGAGAATTGTTAACCTTCTGATCATAGACGTGTTCCTGGTTAGTTCCGGTTGGTCTCCATCAGAAAACACGTGTTCTGAATTGCTTGCCCATTCCTTAAGTAGAGGGATGCGTTTCTCGTGCCTTTTTTCCCAAAGGCTCACAAGGCTCCAGAACTTCTATAGACCATCTCACAACAAAGGAAGGAGTTACAAGCAGTTCCCAACTCGTTTTGGTTCTAATCATCTGAATCTTTCTGCTTAGCTCAGGGCCATGGCCTCTTGGGTGTTTTTTTCTTGGCTAATGAAAGGAGAGTGGGCAGGAGGCCCTCAGGTCACCACTGAAATATCAGGAGGATGGCAATTACACAGACAACACTCAGACTGATACTTCAGACTATGAGTTGGCTATAACACCAGGTCGAGGCACACGAGACGGTGGCAAGTGTCCATTCCCTCTCTTGAGGCTTCCTTGCCTGTGTTTGTAAAGGCCACTGGTGTTTACCCACAGGCTTTGGATTCAGCCACATTAATGAGTTTCCGTTCATCGAAAGTGTCTCAGACCTGACTACACAAACATGTCTATCTGATAATACTGCCTTATCCGTTACTTTCTTTTAATGACCCTTAAGTTGAATTATTCTTTTCTTGGTATTTACTCTAAAATCCCACAGTTTCACGACCCAGTGTAATGTTTAACATTGTGTGGTGTTTTCCCTTTTTCTCAAACCTTCCTCAGACCAGTCTCCATTTCCTCCGCTGAAGATCCTTTCTTCCTGCTTTTTTGAGCCATTTGACAGGTGGGTCCTTCCTTAATGGTCGCCAAATCTACATGTGTATTGACTTGCAAGCTCGTATTTTCTCATGAAGATGGGAGACCTCTGCTCTGATCAGTACTCCCACTGATTCGCAGGATCCTGGAGTGACTTCTTTTGCTGCAGTAGCCCAACTCTGTAGAAAATGTCTGTACGGTTTTAACTGTTATTTCTGCCTTGTCTTCCTCCCTGTCTACTGAATTCTTACCATCAGCAAAAGAATATGACTTGGTATCATTTATCTTACACCTGAAGTGCAGCTGTTTTTGAGAACATATTTTGTCTAATGGTTGCTCTGTGTGTATCTTTCCCAGCAACTTTCTCTGAAGGATGTTTCATTCTGTGAGTTAACTCGACTGCTTCCCCCCTGCCTCCTACTGCGGTTAGTGCCACTGCCACCCCCTGTGCTGCCGCGCTACTAGAAGGACTCATTTCATGGCTAGATCTTCATGTGAAACAGAGTAACCTCAGTCATACATTCACTTAATTTATCAGTATATTCAAATTGCTCAACTTTTTAAACCAGTCCCTTTATATTTTTTGCGAAGCTTTTTTCTACAACTCAAATCTCACCAACTATAGTTCACTATAATTGTCACCTGTATTACATAAATAAAATGAACATTTAATAATCTTTCCCATTTTATATATATATATATATATAGACAGAGAGAGAGAGAGGGAGAGGGAGAGAGAATATGTCTCTGTGTGTGTGCTAAACAGAAATTTTTAACTCTATTAAGCAAATTCTGAACCGGGAGGAACTGAAATGTTATAAAGTCCTTTCATTCTTATTTGATGTTCTAAATGTAATATGTCTTGCATAAATAGATTTCCTAATATAAAGCTACCCTTTGTCTTGAGCATCCACATTAATTATGTAGGTTGTATTAATGTTTTAGTGCTTTGGTGTGTTCTATTTGGTGATATTTTGTTTGAAGATTTCTTATAGAGAGAACACAGTTAATGGTATCACATAATTTGCTGTCCTTTGTAGTTAATTTAATTTTTATTGACTAAGCTTTCATACATCGAGAACAGCTATTCTCAAGTGATTTTTTTTTTGATCTCTCAGGTGATATTTGGTGCCTAAAAATGTTTCAGTGTCATAACTAGGGAAGAGAGAGGCTTCCATTTTATATGTCTGGAGAGTAGAGACCAGAGGTATTGCTACATTGCAATGCAAAGAACAGAAACTCACAGGAAGGAATTACCTGTTTCCAAATGTTATTAGTGCTACAATTGAGAAATGTGGCTCCACAATTAATTATATCTGCAACCTTTACTCTTTAGATCTGTGCAAAGTATAAAACCTATAACCCTGGTTTATACCGAGGCTCAGCCCTGAAAGAGACCACCTTCAGAATGCTTGGACAAAACCTCAACTGGGACCAATGACAACAAATTAAAGTCCACAAGGCAGTTTGGGGGTGTTAGAAATTCACGTGACTTCAAATTTTCAGTTCTGACCTGGAGCAGACTGAATATAGCTTGCAAATCTGTATCTCCCATGTGCCTTTCTTTTAGTAATTGCCATATTTGTTTAAAACAGCTCAGAATGGGGACTACTACAGATTACTCTGATTATTTACTATAGATAGCCAACGTTTTGAAGAAATAAACAAATTAATAAGAAATATGGCTAAATACAACCCTTTTCTTTTTGCCCGCAACACGTTTCTCCTGCAGAACCAGTGCTTTCAGTAGTCACACTGACAGCAAGAGGCGCTGTTTCCCCATCCTAAAAAAAAAACCCTATTATATCCCACCTGTTAGACCGCACGATTTGCATTCATTTAAATTACAGACTTAGTCCAAATTCTCAAGGAAGGAAGCATTCTTAGGTGCAGTTTGGAGAGGAGGACTCAGAGATTCTAAGAGGTGAGTTGGCTGCCTCAAGGTCAAGGTGGAGAATTTAATCCAGGTGGCTACCTCCCACCCCACCAGCCCCTTCATGCTTTTCACAGCAGCAGGCTTCATTAAAATTTTGCATTCTGCACATGGTTTGTAATGGCTAAAATTAACTTTGCTAAGGTAAGAGATTTTTTTTTCTTATTTTTGCAGCTCTTAACTAATTGAAAAGGATACTTAGAATGAAGGCGATTCTGAGGCATCCACAAATAGCAATTTTAAATGGAGTCAGCAGTGGTTTTATTGAGGAATGACTAGACTCTAAAGGCATCTTCTATTACAGCTGCAAGATCCTTATTTATTTCATTATCTCTTTGGGGCATTAAATGGAATAAGTATAGAAACTGAACTCTGTCTCATCACTGTCAGTTATTAAACATTTTAGTAGAGGGGGACCAAGTTCATTGCTAAGTAGTCATGCATCTGTTTATAAAGGTATGAAAATCAAATATCTGGTAGTGCTTGGGTGTTTTGCAATTCTTCTTCAATTTTAGATACCCTGATCTCTGTCAATGATCAAAGATTTCCTTCTAAAAAGAGCGGACTTTGGGAGTTGAATGCTGCCCTTCTGAGAATTTAAGGCTTACTGTGCACTTATGTCACATTAAAAGTTAAAATGATCAACCTATGAGATTGAAATGTATAATGTTTCCTAGTTTATCTATTGTCCAAACCTCAGGAAGAGATTATGGGGACTGAGAATCATGCCTAAAATGAAGCTTTGTGAATTGAAGACTGAGAATTGAGAGACCAGAGCAAGAGCAAGTTAATCTGAGTCAGTAAAATCAGAGTAATGAAGAAGAAAAATAGCTGAAAAACATACCAGGAACTCAGATATTTGTCAGGAACAGAGAGCGAATACGCAAGTGCTCTTTGGACAGGTGAATGGCCTGAATGCATCACGACAGTAAAACGCGCGCCCCCTACAGGACAGGGCTAGTTTGACAGGAAGATTTTCAAGGTCCTTTCAGCAAAGCACAGCCGTCCTAAACTCCTAAACTTCCCCCAAGTGCCCTCCTTCCAAAAAAGGAAATAAAGGACAAATAATTCCAGTAATATTAGATGGGAAAGGGATTTAACATTTCAAATAAAAGTAAAAATTAAATTACTGAATATAGACAGGCACTAGGTTTGTTCGCATTGACCTTGCAAACATGTAATGGAAGCTGCTGCTTTCCTACTGGTTCGTGTGTGCTTCATGATCTGAAAGAATCTTATCCTTTTCCCCCCCTCCTAATTGCAGTGCCTTAAATTTCAAAATTTAATTTGGACTTAAGAGAAGCTCTTTATTTAATAAATGTATTCTGAATTCTGACTACTCATTGAACTCTAGCATTTACTCAGTGAGGATGGGTTACAATGATAGACACAACTTGTATTTTTGTGTTGCATGATGCACTGGCTGTTTAACAGTGTACTCTTGACATAATTAATAGATATAGGTGAATGTGGCTTTCCTTTTTATTTTTTGAAATTGAAAGATTAAAAACATATTTGCTGTTTTCAGGTAAGTTTGTCTGACACAACTCCATTCCTCTGTCTGATTATTAAGTAGCTACACTAGAGTTGGTGATGTTTATAGGACTAGTATTTATGCCGTAATGTCAGCCACTGCTTTTCTAAACTGACTGTTTCACACTATTGGTATCAGTAAATGTTAGATTTAGTTGATGGGCCTAAAATTTTCATATGTTTCTATGACATATGGGTTAAGCAGTGATGACTGTAAAATCAGATAGTAATAAAATATAAAATTATTGTCCTCAAAGAGCTGGTTATCAAATGGGAGACATAGATGCTAAAATTATTCCTCAGAGAATGATACAAGATGTAACATGAAAGGGCATGAATTGTATACTTGGGAAGTAAAGGATTGTTAGGGTTTGAAATTAAATGAAGACTTATTACCAACTAAATTTCTTCATCATGCAAGTTCCACACCTAATTGTCTAGATTTATAACACAATCATTATAATATTTATTAATTCAATTTTCCAAATTAATCAATTATATTATAAAATTAAGATTGGTTTATGTATCTTTAATTATTATCTAATGATAGAATAAAATATGAAAACATGGGGATATAACAAATTCAACACATTTGAGCTCAGGTACCTTGTGCCTGATTTTAGGTTCAGACATGAAACTAATGTTTGGATGATGAGTACAAAGTCATAAAATCCTTCAGAGCAAAAGCCTGTCAGAAGAAAAAAAAAGTCGTAAAACTCCACACTGTCAGGAAGTCTCTGCCCTATAAGATTAGTTCATAAAGTTAGAAAGTCTCTGTACAATGGGGAATGGTTTGTTGTACACAGCATCGCAATTTAGGAGTAGGAATTATTTCCTAACACATTTGTTTGGAGAAAGGTGTTCAAAATTTATTCCTTCCTTGGAAAATTAGTATACTGATACACGTATAAAATGTGTCAACTGGAATAATATCAGCCTTCCACCTAGTCAAGTAATTTTCTCCCTGGAAGTCAGCCAGGCATAGGGGAAAAGCTATTTGTCTAAATTTCAACCTGATAGCAGCTTCCACAGCATGTAATGACCTCTGAACATTTCTGGGTAACACAATGAACAATGTGTTAATAATGCAAAAAGAGTTGAAATTTTTTTACACAAACAAACAAGAAACTAAAGAAAGCAAATGTATTTCTCCTTGGAGTATTATTTAAGCCTGCAATCTTTTCCCATAAAAACACAAACAAAACTTTGAAAAATGAGTTTTTGTGTAAGGGATTTAAGATGCCTACGTGAGTCCGGGAATATATTCATGCTATCGTTATGCACATGGTCACCATGAGTTTTGCATTTATAAAGATATTGCCAGTATTGCTAACTACAATAAAAAACAATGGAAATATTTCCAACCTATAAGGTGATCATCTATATGGAAATTGTGAGTGAAACTAGAGAATTATTCAAGGAATATTATACAGCTTTTTAAAATGATACGTTATGAGTCCAAAGATATGTTTTGCTTTTCAACATAAGTGGAAAAAAATGAAGTAATTATGCGTAAAATAATTGGAGCTATGCGAAGTGAAAAAAGGGAGATGTTTGTTGTGTAAAGAATACAGTATAAATCAACATATATCAAAACATTAGCAATACATTTATAGTTTTAGTGATTACTCAGCCTATTAGCTTATGTGATATTCAAAAAGCTTTTAGGCCTTGGAAAACAGATATTGAGAATATGAAAAATGTAATAGAGGTAAGAAGACATTCCCAACACTAGTGCAGACCACGCTTGGGGTTCTGATTGTCAGGTACAGGGACACTTTCCATATTCTGTCTCTGCACCTGCTACACTTTCTGTGAAGTGTGTAGATAGATTTGACAACGAAAAATGAGGGTAAAGACAATGACGAAGATATTAGCGTTCTACCAAGGGTTTTACTACATCGGGATTTTTTAATGTGGTTAAGTGAAACTTTGTAGATACCACTGAGTCCTGTTAGTTTTGAAAGTGACGATAAATTTTACTGACAATTTAAATCTCAGAGGAAACTCCCTGGCACCGTTTAGTGACCTAACTTAAAGTGACTCCAAGTGAGTGTACAGCTTTCTGCTTTGAAAAACTTACGGGAAGCTATAAAAGTCCAACTTGGTAGTACCTACTGACCCAACAGAATTTGTTGACTAGTGTACATTTTGTTGACTTACTGTAAAAAAGAGCTCCAAATGACCAGCATGAATGTAAATTTTCAACTGTTTACACAACAATTTAATGTGATAATCTCACGTATTTTCTGTCATTTGGCGAAATGTTATACTTCTCATAATTCTGTCAGTCGGTCCTCGTTCAGCCTTTTGCAAGGATATTGGGGAAAAGAACCATTATACATCACGATGGGAATAAAAATTAGATATTAGAATCTAAATTATAACAAACACCATGAAAATCACTATGGAGAATTTTAGAATAACCAAAAGTAGTCATTCCATTTAACTTAGCTCTCACTCTCTTGAGTCTGTTTTTGAAAGAGTAAAGATCATAATACCATTAGGATACACAGGCCTATGCATGTAGAGCATACGCACAGTCAACCTGGAAGCAGTCTAGCTGCCCATCAACAGATGAAATGATATGAAAAAATAAAATCTATACACACAGTGAAATATTATTTGCCCATAAAAAGAACGAATCACTTTATTTCCAAGAACGATTATTTCTCTCATAAGGAAGACCCTAAAATATAAATAAAGTAAAGATCAAAATAAAGAGAGCTGGTATAAAACAAAAGGATATATATGTGAGACAGGGTAGAGGATCAGAGAGGGGTGGGGGTAGGGAGGTGATGAAGGGGATTGAAGACGATCAAGATATGATACATACATGTACCATTCCTCTAAGGTGGAATGTAAGTATTAGGCATAGAAAACAATCATGAAAAACAACCGCAGCGAATAAACGAAACAAATGGAAAGGTTGCTGATGGGAATTGGGCTGATTTTTAAAGGATTTTTCACTTATATTCATGAAAGATATTAGGCTAATTTTTATTCTGTCTTTGGGTTTGATATCAGGATAATATTTCCTCAGGATATTTTTTTCATTGAATGAGTGAGAGGAAAATTATTTTTAGCTTTCTATTTTCTAGAAGACTAAAGATAGCACTTAAAATAGTTTATAAAATTTATCAGTGAAGACATTTGAGTTTCCTTTTTATTTTGGGAAAATATTTCTCATTATTAATTCATTTCTGTACTTATTATTCCATTCAAATGTTCTATTCATGTTTTAATGAATTTCCATTATGTTTTGGCTTGACAGAAATTTTTCATTTTATTTAAATTACAAAATTAATTGCTTGAAGTTGTTTGGAGTGTTCTGATATAATGTTTTTTGACTTCTGGTAACCCAGTGGTAATGAACTTTAAAAAAAATAATGTTTTTAGCTTCTTCATCTGTGTCTGACTGATTGCATTTCTGTTTCTGTCTGTGTTGCTCTGTCATTTTATAAAGCCTTATTAAGTTTGTAGATTGTTTCAAAGAACTCTATTTTGATTTATTATTTTTTCTTTAATTTTCTTTTTCATATTTTCCAATGTTATGTTCTGTCATTATTTCTCTCCTTCTACTTTCTTGTATTTTTGGAGGAATTTTTTTTTTTTTGGTGATTGAGATTATAGCTTACATTATTTATTTGAAATATGTCTTACTCTATAATGTAGACATTGAAAGTATGTCTCTTTATAGATACCTCTGTAAATTTTGGTGAATAATTTTTTTATTTAGGTAAAATAATTTTACAATTTCAACTTTGGCTTTAAAGTTATTGAGAAATGTAATTTCTAATTTTTCAGAATTCTTAAATTTCTCTTTGCTATTGATATTTAATTTTCTCCACTATGATCATGACCATATCCTATATGGATCAAACTCTCTTAAAATATTGCGAATTATTTAATGGCCAGAGCATACTATATCCTATATTGTCCAAATTCTCTGAAATATATTAACATGTTTAGTGGCCTAGAGTCTAATGTGTGCTAAAGAAAAAGCACTGTGCACTTGGTAATAATATATGCCATGCTATTTTGGGGTGGATGGTTCAGAAGATGTCTATTAAGTATTTTGCTGTTTACGTTGTTCAACTTTTCTATAACCTTGGTTATTTGTGTCTAGTGCTCTATCTACTGAAGAGTATAGTACTTAAAGCTCCAACTAATTTTTAATCAGCTGTTTCTCCAATCCTTTTATTTTTGCTTTCACATATTTGAAGCTCAGATGTTAGATATAAAAATGTCTATAATTATTATTTCTTCATACTGAACTCACAGAAATAAAAGCTCTCTGGTTTCTGCAAACATGTAAGTCAAACCTCAGCTGAGAGTTCCAACTGGAGCTCCTTGTTCTGTTTCTACATATGTCCAAACACACTTTCCAATTACCAGCTTCATAGTTCTGTATATTTTCTTTTCTAATCAATTGTCTGGTCTCTCAGTTTTTTTTTTTTTTTTGTAGAGATTTGGTTTCAGATAACTGCAAGTAAATAATTTATATTATTTGTATTATTTTTACAGTTGCGTACTGTGAAGTGACAAGAGATTGGTTGCTACTCCCATCCATGATACTAGTGGCTTTAAATTTTGCCCCTCGGAACACCCGTTATTTTTTTCGTTGGAACTGCTTCCACTCTCAGTATTATGGTATATCAGATCACCATAAGTGCTATAGCATAAAATATGATTTAAAGGAATTGGAAACTACACTGTGCGGAAAGGAGTAGAAAAATGCAGGTCCAGGAAAAAGTTAGAATTTTATGGAGAATGACTCTGAGGGCTCTGCTCAAAGCACGGGTGTGTTGGATGCTTCAGTTTACACAGGAGTATAAGACAGCAAGTGCACCAACTGCTGTCTGTTGTCACCAGGGGAGGCTCAGGGAGGCCTCCGTGGGGACCCCCTTCCCAAGGGGATGTTGGTACACAAGGCCAGGAAAAATAATAGAATTAGAAGAAGAAGAAAATGGGAAGCGCGCCATCTGTCTTTCGTGCTGCAAATAAAGATACTTTGCTTCTGTTTTCTTGTTTTGTGGTATTGGGATTTGAACGTACAGCCTTCACTTTGGATTATATTTCCAGTTATTATTTATTTATTTATTTAGAGACAAGGTCTTGCTAAATTACCCACATGGGGTAAGAACTCACGATTGTCCTGCCTCAGCTTCCCGGAGTGCTGAGATTGCCGTCCTGTACCACCAGGCCCTGCCTAATCCGTTTAGAATGCAGCGGTAGTTGCCTTATTTCTACCTTTGAAATCTCAAAACAAGCTTAATCCCTGCAAACTGTGACTCAGAGTCACACAGGAGAAAGAGTTTGAGAAAAATTAGTTTCTAAATTAACTAAGTTGGCAATACAAAACATAAATACAGATCTCTGTGATAAGGACACAGGCTTTGAGATGATGTAGCTAAAGAGAGCCTTGTGCAGTTTGTGGGTTAATGTTTCTTTTTCCTATGTTGTGATGCTTATTGGAGGATGCGATGAATTTCACTTCCTTAAAATGCTCTGCCATGACGTTCTATCAATAGAAAATTCCACACACAACACAGGCACTTATCTGAGTGGTTAGTTTTATTTTTTGTAGAACTTTTGAATACATTCAATTACTTATTTATCCACTGATTTCTTTCATTTCTCTAACTTGTTATTTGGGTCCCAAGCTGGAATATAAGTTTCTCAAATCAAATAACCCTATCTATTTTATTTTTTGTTGTAGCCATAGGATTTAACATAATGTATGGTACTTTATGGGAACTTTAAAAGTATCTGATATGGTAATTAAATAACATTTGAATTTATCCTACTAATAAACCATGTTTTGTAATTTTTTGACTGGTTAGCTCTTAACAAAAGATACTGTTTATTCCTTACTATAATAGAAAAATATTTGTTGGAATAATGAATTAAAAATAAATGTAGTTTTGTTTTTTTGAAATAAAACAAAAAATTTATACTTGACATCAAGTATGTAAATACGCTATTACTACAAAATGGCCACAACGTGAATTAAAAGCAAATAATGGTCTGGAAATCCTGGAAGCAAAGAAGGAAGTTGTGAGCTGTGACAGTCTGGAAATCACTGATGTCAAGGATAATGTCAAGCTGTCACTTGAATCCAGAGATTATTGGAGTGATCTGGGGTAAATCTTCATATTTACAATCCTTTTTCCAAATTTGGCAGTTTTGATCAAATTTAGATAGCTAGAAGATAGGTCCTTGTTTTGGGCTTACGGAGCTGTCAAACCAGTGGGCCTGTAATAGCACAATGATCTGTGTATTTGTGTCTCATCAAGTTATTTTGGAATGCTACCTCTAATGTGATGGTTCTATAACGTGGGGCCTGGGAAAGACCCAATCACCAGTGATGTTAGTGCCTTATTAATGGTACTTCAAGGCGCTCTCTAGCCCTCTAAACTCCAGGTGAGAATACAAAAAGTTGGCCACTTTGATGAAGACCTTCAATAGAACTCAACCATACTGCTATTCTGATTTTAGTCTCAGCATCCAGATGGGTAAGGAGTTTTTTGTTGCTTTAGACATTCAGTCTACTTTATTTTATTATAACAGGCTCAATATATAAAGACTCATACTTGTAGGATCGCTTGCATTCATAAAAGTATGATTTCCTGGAGGTTAGGGTGGCCCTTATATTCAGCTTTACTGAGAATTGAGCACCCAGTAGCGTTCTAACAGGCATTTTCTAAATATTAACTTCTCATCGGTGGCATATACCTTGCTTCTTACAATACGTAACTAACCTCCAGTGAGGCAGCACCCTTTCACAGAGCCTGAGGTGTCCTGGGAGACTTCTGCCTGAGGACACTTGGCGTTGCTAAGAGAGAAAACTCCCTCCCGGTGGCGTGGTATCAGCTCCGCTTTATACATCACTCCAAAGCTAACCTATCTTGGACTTTAATTAAATAACCTTCAAGGATGAAGTACCACAGGGGGCAAGGGCTCAGGAACAGCTACAATTATTTCCTGCAGCTATTGATTTTACACTAATGATTTTAAATGATGCATAGCATTGGATCCAGCATGCTCACTGAGAATGGCAGGCGGGGACTTGACTGTCAGTTCTCACAAGAGACCAGGGAGATTTGGACAGACTCAAATGTGTTGATGCTGTTTTCTAAGTGTGAAGGAGGCTGAAAGCTTGAGATCTGGAAAGTACATGAGTTTAAGAGGGAATATAGCTTACAGAGGGGAGGCTTTGGAGCCAAAAGGGACTGAGTTCAAATTGTAGCTTTTCTATAAGGCTCTGGAGCTAAACCCTTTTAACCTTGTTCTTTGATTTTGTAGAATAGACATGATGCTATGGATTTTGGGGGTTTTGGAGAAGTGAAAAAGATGACTATTGTAAACAATTAAGCATTTTAATGTAATAGTTGGCATGACTATTCTGTTTTTATTTCAGTTATTAGATACATATTGTATTTCTAGAATATTTATCTTTTAATTCTTAGAGCATTGACATGTGTAAGTTCCAAAAAGTGTATTTTTTGACAGTGGAATTAGAGACCACATGGGAAGACTCAGTCGCAGTCTAATAAAAAGGGTAATTAAGATTGTAAAGGACTGTGTTTAGATGTAGATTCTGTCCAACTTTCTGATAATAAGCAACTTTTTGTCTTCTCAAATCTTTCATTCTTTATTTGAGAAAAGAAACCCACTAGCAAGGCCCACACTGGCATATTTTAATGATTAAAAAGAAGTAAACATCATACTATGAGATTCCACTAGTAAGTATCTAATAAAAAAGAAGAAGTTACATGAATAGATTAACTGAAGGACCAAGAGTGAAGGCATTTTAACAGCTTTGCACAGAATAATCTCTTAGAATTTTTGCTTGTAGGTTAGGAAGTAGCATAAAAGAGTTTATTTTTCCTCTTTGACTTATGAGGCCAAAAGTGACCAAAGAAAAGAAAGCAAGAGGAAGAAGAAGGAGGAGAAGTAGAGGAGGAGGAGGAAAAGAATGAAGAGGAGGGGAAGGAGGGGGAGGGGGAGTAGGAGCAAGAGAAAATCTGGGTCAAGTGGCGCAGACTTGGAACTCTAGGACTTTTGGAAGCTGAGAAAGGAAGGTTGCAAGTTGACACCCAGCCTGAGCATTTAGTGACTTAGTGAGATCCTGGCTCAAAATCCCCCCCCCCCCAAAAAAAAAAAAAAGACTTAATGCAAATCCCTTGGTATGGCTCTCCAGTATAAAAATACAAAAATAAAAGTAAAATAAAATAAACCAAACTTCAAGATTAGAAGTTAAAACTAAGAAACAAGGTAATTAAAAATGAAAATAAATATGAGTCTTAAATAGCTGCCCATCCCAGCCTCAATCTCTGCTCCCTCCTGCTGCACTGCTTGGCTTTATGCAGGGCATTTAGTGGTGCAAACGTCTTTGGGAAGCTCTCTTTTTCTCGACTTTTCATGATGATTTGGGTTAAGATACCTGCAACCTCATTCTAACTTATTATCCCTGAAATTCTTGCATTTTCTCAGCTAAATGTACTCATGAGCTAGAAAAATGAGAAAAGCCTTGCTAAACAACTTCAGCTTATATACAAGGAGAATCTGGTGTGTAAAGAAAACAGTTAATATCACATAATGAGGATGCAAAGTAGGAATCTTAGAACACAGCCAGAATGTCCTTCAAGGTATCTGCAAGAAGTGATCTTAAGCTGAGACTAAGGGGCAGCAGGTCGATGTAGTAGAGATAGAGAAAGGTAGAAAATGGATGTTCAGGGCAAGTTCAAGAATCTTTATGTTATTTCAAACAGGTGAAAGAACTGGGGTAGGAAGGAGAAGGTGGCACATAAATGAACAGGACAGTAGAGGACTAGTTTCAGGCCACCTTGCCAATTCTCCAAACACATCTTTTCCTGGCCATTAGTGGCCTTCACTGTTGGCACTGTTAGATATTGTTTTCCCAGTAGTCACTTAGTACAAAGTTAGACTTCTTCCTGGAGTAATCCAGGGCTTGGTCAGCTCAAGAGTAAAGACTTGGCTGTTGCAACCTAACTATTCTGAAGAGTCATTGTGGCCCCGGACTTTCAACAACTGGTGAGTTTTGGCCCAGGCAGACCTCATGGCTCAAGTACTTTCATTGAACATTCTTGGTCTTTACATTTAATTTCCCAAGACTTTGACCCAGAGGGCATCCCTAATAAATCTGTTTCACAGAGTTTCAACATGCTGTAAGTATTGTATAATCTATGGAATTTAGCTCAGCAACTTTTACTGCACCAAGAGATAATCGAGGCCAAGAAAGAAAATCTTAATTTTTAAATAGTCACTCTTAGCCATTGACTGAATTGGTTCTAGAATCCAGGTGTATCTTGATCCCTGTTTCAGTTTTCTTTCTTTAAACCCCAACATGATCATTCAGTTGCAACTTCTATAACTTAGAAAAGCAAAACTCGACAAGTTGTCCTCTGTATTTTAGCCACTAGATGCTGTTTGTAAGTTCTCCAAGCCTAGGTGATGACTACAGTCTTTAATTCTTCAGTCAGAAGCCCATTTTCTGCCTGTTGGTTTCCAGCAATCCCATGTCACAATCAGAAAAATTTAAACAGAATGCGGAAGAACCTCAGGCCAAGTTGTAAAGTATTATGAGATGATACTGACGTCATATGTCCTCTACCAAGTTCCTGAAAGCTTCATCTTCTTCTACTGGAAAGACAGAGTTGAGGAGGGAGCCATAAAGAAATGAAGGAATGAGAGAATAGCGCCCTAACAAGTTCTTTTGGTTGAGATGAACTAAGATACTACCATAAAGAGAACTGCAATGTTCTCACCTCTTAATTTCTCTAAACTAGATTTCCTTTTGTATATTAGCAGACATTTATAACCATCACTTATTTTGTCTCTCATCATGCATATTTCACATGTCCAATGACTGTCAGCCAATGTGAAATAATATGAATAGGTCAAAGTCTAAAACGTAATTGAGGCTTGAGCAACGGCAGAGCAGTTAAAGCACTTCCCTTGCAAACACAAGGTCCTGAGTTCGATTCCTTAAGCACCACATAAACTAGATTTGGTGGCTCATGCCGGTAATCCCAGCACCCGGGAGGCTGAGGTAGGATTGCCATTTAGTCCAAGGCCAGCCTGGGCTATATAGTGAGTTCAGCAGCATCTTGGGCCATAGAGTGAGACTCATTCTCAAAAAAAAAAAAAAAAAAAAAAAAAGGTTTTCTCTTTTTTTACCCAACTGAAATTTTCAAGTTTTAGGAAATATGCTTTTCATTAATCATATAGGGAGATGGCAGAGTTTTACCTAACATATAAATGAGGAAAAAGGCAAGGTAATAATGCTGGCTCAAATAAATACATAAACAAAAGTGCATTTGAACAAGAAGCTTGTCATTTGAACAAGAAACTCCTGGAAGAGCTAACATATACTCAGTAAATGTGTGAAAAATAATCAAACTTACTAAAAAATCAAAGAAAAATGAGACATTTTCAGCTGTTAATCTAGCACATATGTAGAAGTGTGATCATAGGGATGGTGAGGAAGATACTGAAGAGCACCAACTCATTCTGTTAGCAAAAATGCAAACCGTGGAAAAACACATTAAGTACGTCGTGGTGGACTGAATAATTTCCCACAGAAGATTCCACACCTGTTGCTTAGGACCTATGACTATACCTTATGCAGTGTAAAGGATTTGTAGATTTGATTACAGTAAGGATTTTAGGTAGACGTATTTTCCTAGATCATCCTGAGTAAACCTGCTGTAATCACGTGAGTCCTATTAATCCTACAAATTTTTATAAATCCTATCTTTAGAATATACAGAAAATTCTACAGGAAATGCAGTTTTGCCATATTAATTCTTAAGATCCCAGAGGCCAGATGTCTGAAATCAGTTCCACTAGAATAAAGTAGGACTGGCTGTTTTTAGAAGCATCTAGAAGCATCTATCTTTTTGCTCTACCAACTGCTATTGGCTCAGGACCTCTGTTTCATATTGTTCCAATTCCTTGCTTCCCTGGTCACTTTTACTTTCTTCTTTGACCTTTTCACCTTCTTCTTCTTCTTCTTCTTCTTTTCTTTTTTTTTTTTTTTTTTTTTTTTTTTTTTTTTTTTTTTTTTTTTTTTTTTTTTTTTTTTGCTAATGATATGAAGGAGTTTGTCCCAGGCTAGTTAAACTGCTATAATAAATTGGTTTAGGTTGGGTAATTTATTAAACAAAAGAAAGGAATTTATTTCTTCCAGCTCTGCAGCCAAAAGAGTCTGAGATCACCAGAGATTTCTCATGAGCCCATTTCTCCTAGTGGATGTCTCAGAGGTGCCTTCCACGGTGAGAATCGGGAACAAGCTCCCTCAGGCCTATTTTACAAATGTACTGATCCTGCATACCAGGGCCCTTCACCTATGACCTTGTGATCACCCAGAAGTTTCACCTCTTAATACCAGAAAATTGGGGGTTAGATTTCAACCTATTTTTTTTGCAGGAAGGTAATTAGATTGTAGCAAGAAGGATGTATGAAGATACATCTCTCTGCGACTAGAATATAGTAAGACATCAACACATGCTGGTGTTCGTGTTGTGTAATTCCAACATTGTCACTGTGGCAAAGATGGAGGGAAACCAGCTTTTCCTACATCAGAAAATGAATTCAAGTAACAAAGCATGGAGGGAAGCGATACTCTATTTGTGGGTATATGAAGTATATCTGGAATAAGACTTTTTAAAAATTAGGTGTAAATCAGAATAGGCAAAGAGCCAGAGCTTCTGGAGCATTCCACCACTGTTCTTTCAGGCTTTTAAGCTGGTCTTATCTAGCTGGATCTTCGATGGAAGGTTGGTTTTATACATTAAAATCTCTGCATTCTTTTAAAAATATTTTTCATGTATTTATCTACAAAACAAATCACACTACAGTTTTTCATTCGAATCAAAATTCCCTTATAAGTGGAAGCACAACTAAAAAGTAGACAGGAGAACAATTCAAAAACGAGGCTCTCTGAGGCATTCCAGCATGTGGAGCCACTTCACGGCTTATGTGGATGAAGACACTGGTTGTTTTTTAGCTTTGCCCAAGTTGTGTTTCACTTACTTTTCACTAAAGCTGCAACAATGATAGAAGATGAAGATGAAGACGAAGATGAAGATGAAGACGAAGACGAAGACGAAGACGAAGACGAAGACGAAGAAGAAGAAGAAGAAGAAGAAGAAGAAGAAGAAGAAGAAGAAGAAAGAGGAGGAGGAGGAGGAGATGTTGGCCTCGCGCGGCTGTTTTGTTCTTGGTTCTACTCTTCCATTATTGATCTCTTTGTAGTATTTAAGGTGTGCGCAAGCTTAGTTTTTTTTCCCAGACTTCCTCTTATTTGAACTTCCGGACTCTTTGAGATCTGTGCAAACACGCAGAAGCAAGCATGGGGACCTTCTACCAGGCCTCTAAGCACGCTCACTTTTGTACAGGACAACCTTGCCAGTCGCAGGGACTTTCTTTCGCCTTTTGCCTTGGTTAGTATTTATTCTTCCTTGAGGAACACCCGGGGCAGGGATAATTTCTTCTATGCTTCATAGAATATGTAGAAACTGTTTTTACTTCCTTCTCCACTACCAGCATTTTAAACAGCATTGAAACTATTAACTTCTAACAATCAGGACTTGTGTTAAGCTCTTTTGGTAAACTATTAAGGCAACCCATTTGCATCTAAATGATGCTCTATATTTCTCCTTTTTGCATATTTATTTGGTACATAATTATATATGTAAATAATATATGTACATACTCTATATGAGTATGCATATACATGCATATTATTGTAAAACTATTGCGGTTTTTCCTTGTTTTTTCTGCTAACACTATTCACATTGATACATTCATCCTTTTATCAACCATTTATTCACTTATTATAAAAGCAAATTTAATTTTTTCCCTCCACTCTGAACAAAGCCAACATTGCTAGTAGCATTCTCAATTTTTTTTCTCACTAACTTACAAACACTGGCCTACACACTCATTTAGAAAGGTACTGTTGCTGATCACTTTAGAGAGACATTGTGACAATACAGTTGAGACATTTAATATTTATGATATCAGCCTGACTTCTTAAATCCTTACTCTGATTTGCGGTGTCTAATTCTCTGTCTAAGCAGATGATGGGAAATTATTACTACTATTGTCTTGTTTGCTTTTGATAGGGAGTTGTTTCTATCACCATCTTTTCTGTTCAATAACTGAGTGATGTTCATGGTTCTATGTACATTATTTTTCAACAGATTCTGTAAGTTTTAGTATATACCAACAGCATCTCAGACACAGTGATACAATGGAAATCGAATAGATTCTGCCTGGGTCCTCAGTAACCCAGTGGAGGGAGAGAAAGAGCATAATCTAGAGAGAGAGAGAGAGAGAGAGAGAGAGACAGACAGACAGAGACAAATTTAGATGTGGAGATGTGGGCCAATGGGATAGCAAAGCAATACCAAATCCAAGGTAGCTTAGAAGAGCAGAGGTCAGAGCGAGAGCTCTTCAGAATCTGTTCACTGTTTTTGAATAAAAAGAATACAAGAGATATTCCACGGGTGTGGTGTTTCATAGTCCATACCCACCAAAGTCTAGAAAAGCAGCTGGGGTAGGATGCGTGTTGTTCTTTGACTTTCTTGCTTAGATTGACAGATTATTTTTTGATGTAGCCTTCAATGCAGGCATCGTGCTTTTCTCCAAAGAACACTCCAGGGATATAGCTCCATCTCCCAAGTATCTCCCTCCCATCGCCTGCCAGCTTAGCCTGGGTATGCTCCGGAAGGGTGGGAAGTTATGTTGGAGCAGCCCTTGGGGCCACTCCTGCTTAGCTTTGACCTCTTAGGGACTGAATGAGAAAAGATTTTTCTCTTCAGGAGTTGCCCTTCTTAGCAACTCTGCTTTCAACTGTTTTTAGAACAAGGTCTCCATTTTCTGTGGAAATACATAAATCCCTACTGAGATTAAAAGTTACCACTAAAAACTCTAAAAAAACCCCTAAATATTATGAAAATATTATTTTTGATTAGTAGAGGGACTCAACGTACCTGACTCCCTCACCTCACGCATCTGTCATCTAATTGCATAATATATAGCAATTATATATAATTATGAAATCATGCAATAATTATAATAACTAACATTTTATATTTTAATTATTTGCCGGATAGGTAGGTATGGCACTTTGTTGACCTCACATGAACAGATGTTTCCTCTCCCTCCTGAAAATGGGGAGACTGGAGCTCACCGAAAGCAAACCACAAGCCCAATTCTTTGTAGCAATTTAGCGACTCATCCATCCCCTCCACCTTGAAAACCCAGATCCCTGGAAGCCCACTTTCCTCTACAGTCACGTATTTCCTTGCAGGAATTCGTAAGAAGCTACACAATAATGAGACTTTACTAGATGGTTATTTGTCTTCGAATGGTATTCACATAAATTTCAGAAAATTTGTGTTTCTCATTTGAGTTGTTGTTTCTCTCATGATTTCCATTGTGTAAACACAGGCTCTGACAACACATCTTCAGTATTTACAAACAGCTCTTCAGAAGGTCTGAACTGTTTTCTTTCGTTATTTTACTGTCGCTTGTTCCAGCGCCAAAGCACCTCTACATTTTATATAGATCCATATAGACAGAGATGCGATTGTTTGTGCAGTGCGATAGTCTCAATGAGAAAGGAAATTAAAAAGCAACAGGTGATGAAACGGAATGATTGCTTCTTCTCCGAACACAAACAGAGGCAGCGACTGATAATCTTGAAAGAAATTTAGTTCTGTCCAATGAATATTTGTATCTGTCCAAAGAAACTATTTTTCATTATCACCACGATAGACGTGACCAGATTTTACACATAAGGAAATGTAAGGCTTATTAAGGAAATGAATTTGAGCAATCTAGAAATTTTATACAAAACTCTAATTGGCTTTTTCTTTCTTTTAAGGTTCTATTTATAGCTCTATGGCAAGCTTGTTGCATCTTCCAGCTTAACATGTGGCCATTTTCAAATCTGCTCGTTATAGACCCAAATATACGAGCCACTCGGCTCCATGTAGAGAAAATTTTAGAAATTGAGAAAATTATTTAGAATGTTTATTAATATGGCATAAATCTTCCCCCCCTTGGGGTTGAGCTCAGAGCCAGTGCTTTTTTTATTTGAGAGCAGTCTTGCTAAGTCAAGATGGTGTCCAAGTTGGCCAGGTTGAGTTCAAACTTGTGATTCTCCTGCCTCAGCTTTCCAGAGTGCTGGAAATTACAGGCATGTACAACCATGATTTGCTAGAAATCATTATGAAAATGAGGTAAGAGACCAATTGTCAGGTTCCCTAGTGAGGAAAAACAAACAATTTAGATGCGTATGTGTCCTGCTTCTATTAAAATTCCTGAACTCTTAGGAAGTTGGGTCTTATCACCTATGTTGTTATAAAACTTAAACTTATGAAACTTATTTTGTTTTATAATGGTTAATCGTCTCCCTTTCTGTATTTTGTCAGCAGGAAGTGGAGAAAATTTATGAAGCCAGGTACCTGGTTAGGTTTTTTCTTTGTCCCTTGTGCAGGACTCTTCCACCATCAAAGAGAATTTCTCTACCAATCACAGACGTCAGAAAAACAAGCAACCAAATGTGATTGAGTTTCTGTCTGCTTCGTATTTCACTTAGTGGTTGCAGCAAGGTAGATTTTATTGTTCTCTTCTGGAGTTAAAGACACTAAGATTCAGAGAGACTAAATTATTTAAACAATGTTATGCAGGTAGAGGTGGGGCTGGGGTTTGAACTCTAGTCTCTTTGACTCATAAGTTTTTTTTTTCTTCCTAGAACAAGGAACTTTTGTACTGAACCTAACACTAACTTTGGGTTCCGTTCAATAACTTATTTTGATATATGTATCCTTTAATGTAGTTACGATGGGCAATGTATACTGGGCATTATTTCACTGGCTAAAACGCTTACCTAGCAAGTGCAAGGCCCTGGGTTTGATTCTCCAGCACCATTTGAAATAAAAAGATGATATTGTGGCCCATGCCTGTAATTCCAGCACTTGGAAGGTTGAACCGGGAGGATTGCTATGAATTTGAGACCAGCTCAGGGTTACATAGAGAATTCAGAAGTATCCTGGACTACAGAGGAAGTCCCTATCTCAAAAAAAGAGATAGATAATGTATGGTAATATACATATTCTTGTATCATGATGACTTTGTTACATAGAATGAGGTCATATGTATTTGACTGAATGGAATCAGTTAGTGTATTCAAGCAGTCAAGATATTCTCAATAAAGTAAAGACCAAAGGTAGTGGAAAATAATTTGTACATGCGGCTGCAATGTACTTCGTGTGTGCTTGGTTTGAAAAGTCATTCTGAATCTTCTATTGACCAAAAAAGCTGAACCTAGTCCAAGGATATAGTTTAAGTAGCAGAGCATGTATCTGGCAAGTTTAAGGTCCCAGGTTTGATCTCCAGCACCACAAAATGAAAACAATATAGAACAACTAAAGGAAGTTATTACGAATGCCCAGCAGACCCCCTGAGGCCCGTGTTGAGTTCCACTCCCATCCTCTGTCACCATCTTATTCTCTAGAAACCTCTGAGAGGTTTTGAACACCCAGCAGGCTTTTAGCCACTCACTTGTCTTTCCTTTCAAAATATTTGTTCTCTTTAATTCTCTCCTTCATTCTGTCATTTCCTTTCCTCGTCTCCTTCCTTCCACTAAGATTTGGTGAGAACTTTTCTATTCTAGAGAGAAACACCAAATATCACAGAAGGAATAAAATAATAAATGCACAAAATCTCATATGAATGCCCTGGAGGATAAATTTTTTTATCAATTTTAGGGACATGTATGGGTCAGTTTTTGGAGCAGACAGAAAGAGAAAGGTTGAAATAAAGAAGCATGAAAAGAACAACGGGCACACCCAGGGCAAAGGTTTTTTTTCATCTTAAAATATACCATTAATCCCTTCTGCCAAACTGTGGCTTCGTTCTCCTGACCTCACGTTTCCCCATGCCCCTCGACCCTCGTGCTACGGCAAGAATCTGGAGTTTTATTCTACATAATGCTGCGGGCCAGTGGATATTTTTTGCAAAAAGTAGGTGTGAGCTGTCTCACTGCTAAGCAGAAAATAAAATGTCAGAATTCAAGTGTAGAATTTGAATGGCAAAGTAGGAAATTTGCTATATTTCAAGGTGGCAGGTAATAGTATTGTGGTTTTGTAGATATTAAGATGAAGGGTTTGGAAAATACTTGGAAAATATTTCAGAATTATAACCAATGGGTTTTTTTTTTTTTTTTTATTCTACCTGGGGAAAAAAAATGGTCCAAGCTGTTTGGCTGTAATTACTGGATCAACTACAATCTTATTTCCAACAATACACGGCAAACCTGTCTTAGGGAAACGTCAAGCATTTATTGCAGTTGCAATATTTTTAGGCATTAATTATGTGCTAATGTCAATAAAACATCTTAAATTCAAGAGGAAACCGAAGGGCTGCAATTGTGATAATTATGATGGCAGTTGTCAAAATATATTTGACCTTGTTCCCTGCAGACCTTACACTCTGCCTAGAATATTATTATTTTTGTTCATAAGTATTTTTTTTTTTTTTGCTTCTCAGGTTGCAAATGTATCTATATATAGTCACCTTTCTCTTATCAAAATTGCACCTCTGCAAACCCCTCCCCCATGTCATCTATCTATCTACCTATCTATCCATACATGTCAACTCCTGTCTATCATTGGATTGCTTTTGTTCTTGTAAATTTCTCTTCAAAGCACTACCTCAAATGTAATACCAGTGTTAATTATTTTAACAATTTACTTCATAGCATGTTAGCTGACCTCCCGTAAACATGGGAGCTGAATACCCCCACAGGTCATTACTGATTCATTCATTGTGCCTTTCAGAGTGCCTAGCACTACTCCTGTGTGTAGGAGAAGAACAATAAATATTTATTTAAGAATGAGCATTTTTATCTCCTACTGATGTTTTTCTCTTGAAATCTCTAACTCCCAGTTATGCTCAGACTTTCAAAATACGGAGAGAGGTGGGCCCTGTGTGAGTTGTCTGTAGCTGAGCTGACCTGTTGCCAAGGTCTGAACCAGCCTCTTTACCCTGGGGCTAATACCTTTTGTAGCTGGCCTGGCCAGGGGCACCTCTGGGAAACGCCCTGTCCCTAATTTCTCATTAAGCCGAATAATAGCCACCTCTCTCTTTCCCCCCTGTTTTTATTAGGGCTAATGATAGCCACGTCTCTGGCTTGCCTTGGATTACTTCATGGCTTCTCCATCCTGTCTGTAAGCTAGTAGCGTCAACACACTGTTGTAATTGAGAATAATAACTGCTAAAGTCTGGCTTTTCCCCCCAAGCAAACAATGTAAAAGTTTATTAAAGCGAAAGTCTGCCCAAGTTCAGCAGGCTCACACCAGCAAAAAGAAATGGCACAAGCCAAGAGGAAATGGGGTATGGGCCTTTAGATGTCCACCGAGTTCCCAAGCACTGCTCCTCTGGGCCAGGTCTCAGTATTCTGTGAACATGGGGGAGTGACACTCCTACCATTAATAAGGGAATGGAGACCCCACCGTCTTTCACCAGTCAAGTATTCTTTTAGTTGAACCTAAAATTCTGAGAACTTTGGAGTTAGTCTGATGTAGTTAAGGTATGTAAGTTCTTTGTCAAGTATACATAAATTCAAGACAGGCATGGCGTGACACACACCTGCAATCCCAGCACTCTGGGAAGGGAGGCAAGCATTCGAGCCTGCTTTGGGTCAAATTTTAATCTAACCCATGCAACTTAATAACTTGGCAAGAATTGATCTTAAAACTAACTAAATAAAAAAAGACTGGCGATGTAACTCAGTGAAAAGGTCATGTGTTCAATTCTCACTAAGGTAAAAATAAAATCAAATCGGTGATTTCCCATTGGGAACGGTAGTCTCGTTCACATTAGTTCACTTCTTTGGAAGTCAGTTTCATCTCTCTATAAGACAAGAGGATAAAAATACTGATTCTCTAAGATTTGAATAAGGGTTAAATTGGTAAGCTCTGACACTCTCGCAGGAGTAGAGGCCCTGTACTGGCCAGTGCTCCCATTGCTGGGACATACTACCTGACATACACAACTTAAGAAGGGGGATTTACTTGGATCAGTTTCAGGGGAACAATGTCAGGTTGGCTGTCTCCAAGGCAGAAGCATCACAGCAGAGTCACACAAAGCTGCACAGCTCATGACATGGGGTCCTGAAATGAGACCAAGGGATACTGGCACAGAGGAAGGGGAAAGTGCTCATTCACAGTACCTGATATCACACCTCCATGACCCACCAGACACACCTACAAGTAGGCTTTCCTAATTCCGGTGTGGCTTCATGTCAATCAAAGGGTTAATTAAACTTATCTACCATAATCTCTAACTACAGTATCATTGTCATCAATGGCAAAAATGCTGCCTCAGTTCCTTTCTTGTTGCTGAGGGACAATACCTGATACCACTTATGGAAGAAAGTTTTTTTTTTTATTTTTGAAATTTTCCCCAAAGATATTGTTTTTATTAGTACATATATGTGGTTCAAAATGATGACATTAAACTTGAGGCATTGGCGTACATACATACTGTATTATACTCACCATCCCTTCCTCTGCACCTTTCTTCCCCTCCCACTCCCTCACCCATCAGCTCTGTCTTCTCTCCCTGTTTGCAAATTCATCTTTGAGCCCGTAGTTCAGGGGTCTTAGTCCGTTCAAGGTCATCTGACAGTGATGGAAGACCATGGTGGAGGGTATATCTGGAGAATACCCATTCATTGCATGGCAAGACAGGAAGCAGAGAGCAGAGAGAAGTCAGAGGTAAGAATGATGTTCTCCCGTGCCACTCCCAGTGACCCACGATTCCAAACAGGCCCCGCCTCCTAACAGCATGTGCCACCAATGGATTAAACCCCTGATCCAGTTAATTTCCCGTCCAATCACCTCGCGAATAGATGAAAAATTTGGGGCTACATGCCACATCCAAATCACAACAAATGTGAATCAAATGTATCTAAGCGATTTCTTATAAGAATTAAATATTTAATACCAGAGTAAGGCCTTTAAGAGAAATGTCCATGCTTCCACTTCACACAGGGCAAGTTTGTCTTATTTGCATTTCTTTCAATGTTCAGACCCTTCTCTTAAGTTTTGATAAAAACAGTGGCCAGTGCTTTACAGAAAGAGTAAACTGTGTGTGCAAAAGTATCCATCACTTGTTGTCTGTACGTTTTGGAGCAAGTTACAAACCTTTTTGGCATTCATTTTGTTATTTATAAGCTTAAAATAAGAATACTTAGGGTCACAGAGTTATTCTATAGAAGAAGATCATAGATAAAAGTTGGCAGCATCGTACCTTCTCAATTATAGCATATTAATATGGTAATAGCCAGAGTGTCTGCATTGCACTGGGACCTTTAGTGTCAGTCATTCTCTATTTGCGTCTGTACACTGGGGGAGGCTCTACACAGATAAACTGTGTAGAGATTTCTAATGTTGAAGCAGGCCTTTCTCCTTTAAAAAAATATACTTCTGGAGTATTCTTCGCCTGGGAGAAGTGCTAACTTTTGCCAGAAAACTATGCACAGTACCTTTGTGTCTCACATGTAGGGAAAGGTATGCAATGGGTGGTAGTTGCCTTTTCATTCTGTCTTCCTTGGCTGCAGTGACCACGGAGGACCGTTTGTAGATGGCCCTGCTGCTGGGTTGTAGGTTCTCCACTGGCTCAGATGCTGAGTGGAACACAGTTCTAGGCCTGCCCCCAAGGATCACGTGGGGCAGCAAAGGCATTTGCAATGTGTTAAGTCAGGGCAATCTGGGTCGGGGCCGCCTCAGCGCTACCTACCCTAGGCTGATACATCTGAACAATAATAACTGCTAATTTTCAGAAAAACAGCAGTTTTAATCATATATTTAGAGGTCTTTATGGGCTGTAATTCTCTGATGACTCACCGAAATCTGGAGCAATTTACTTGAATAGCAATAGAAATATTTTCTGCACTGAGAACCTTTAGAAGCATGTTAGAGACAATGTAATTTTAACAACCGATAGGGTTCATCATGAATAGATTAGGACAAGGAAAATTCACTTCAGGTTATTTTCACTCTTGTTTTAAAGGACCAAATCCTTCAGCAGATTTATAGAAAGTGCTTTTTTTTTAATTTGAGGCTTAGTTATTAACACAGATACCTCATAAACCTGAAATACAAGAAACTGCTTAATAAACCAAGCCTAATAAACCAAAACCCAATAATTTTTTTCTAGAAGGTGGAATTGGATGTACTTTTTTTTTCAGTAAAAGGCACTTAAAAACAGAACAGAATAGGTGGGATAAGATGACCTCTTACTATTATGCATCTGACTTACTTATTCTAGGTCTTAATTTGCCACTCTTTTGATGGGTATCCTTTGAAAAAGTCTTTTACAAGATGTTTATTCTCTGTCTTTTACAAGACGTTTAGTCTCTAAGTACTTAAAAGGCTAGTGCTATTTTTTTCAGTGCTTAAAAAACAGTATGGCTTTTTAAAACTCTGGACCTTAGAGACAGACCCCCTACTTTAAATCCTACTTCTTCTACTTATTAACTATATGACTTTACACAGTGGAACACAAGATAAAAATACTATCATTTATGTATTTTATTGACTTTTTTGAGGAACAAATTGCCTAAAACTTTTAATATCCTTAGAAAAGTACAAGGGACCTGCCCGGTAAGTTTCCTTAGCTCCTAGAGATTATTTACATTAAGTGGGATGCAGTTTTATTGTCTCCCAAAAAAATGACTGGACAAGAAAAACTATTAACATTCTGGGGGTTTTGTTGTGATTGTTTCAAGAATCAAATTTATATGATTCAGGATCGATGATTGTATTCCTTTACCGCATGGATTCTTTTAACTTAGTGAATTCCAACACAAAAATACTCAAAATATTTGTTAAATGTACAATGACCTTACAATATTACAGCTGTCCTATAGAAAGGGTTATATATGCCATACACTGTTGTGATTTCTGCAATAATCTAAGAAGGTAGATATCATTGTTATTTCATATTGTAGATGAAGAAATGGTAAAAAATTTAGATAATCATTTCAAGATGATACAACTTAGTGAGTGGAGAGCATTGAGAATTTGAATTTAGTTCTGCTTGTCTTCTAAGCTCTTAAAGAAACTTATATTTCTTAGATATTATGAAGACAATTACATCGCAATGGTAAACCTGGGACAGAAAGCTGACAATCTTAAAATAGTGATTCCAAATCTACATCATGACAGCCATATTTACTCATGTCTTTGCCATATTGAAGAAATGATTTTTTTTGAAGATGAAGATTATATTTATCCTGTCTTAATCCAATACCTGTCATATAAAAAGTTCTCAGACTATGATTGTACATGAATAATTGCTCTACAGTTATTAGTAATCTGGTGATTATCGAGGAAGGCTTCAATCGTTGCATTCCTGAATTTGTTTTTTATCAAGTTACCAACATCTTGTTTGGACTGGACTCTATATTAGATGTTCTGTATGCTTTTTCTCCAAACCATTGCTGAAAGTGCGTAAAGTAGAATTTTACAGATGAGAGTATTTGTACTCAAAATCTAAACATCTTAGCTAGCATTTTAGCAACAATGTTAAATTTGTTCAACTCTATCTAATGTAATTTAATACCACACCACCTTCCCATGAAAAATTTCAGAAGTAGATAGAAAATGGTGTAGCACCATTTTGTCTCTCCATTACTACATTTGTCGTGGGTTCTGTACTCCTCTTAGAGAGGTAAGTGTAAATCAGGGTGTTGTACTGCTGTAAGCTGTAAGCAGGCCTTGGCCAAGTTGCGGCCTCATATTTTTGCTTTTGTTTGAATTCTCCCACTCTATAGTTGAACAAGATTTAAGGCAATTCTTTTGGAAAAAAAATGTATCTTCTATTTTAAGAGGATGCTCATCTTGATGTTTCCTTTCACCAACTTTTAGAGCACTTATGTCTTGTGGGAGACAAAGGAATTCTGCCTCTCGTGTAGGCCTGTTGGCCCTGCGATCAGTGGTACCAAGCCGTGAAAGCTGAGTAGCCTATCAAGCACCTTGCATAAGACATGCAGGGTTACCTGTCAGAGGGTGAGGCGGCACACCTGAGTCTGGTGTCTGCGGTGCCTTCCACCTTAAAGCCCTAGCATTTTTTCTCAGTGTAGTGAAAACTGACAGTAACTCAATATTTCACTATAATAGCAGGCTCTTATGCACTGAGTGGACCAACACTTTGATCAAAGGGCAAAGATGCAACCCAATAAGAGTTGTCAAAGTGTTCAGTTCTATGACTTTTTCTTGCAAGTTCCTGAAACATTTGGTTAATGTAGCAGACTTCTGGGTTAGAGAATAATGATAACGGCTGGCCAATTGGTGAGAAATTCTTTCAGCCTTCTTGCAGGGAGTTTGTTGAGCTATTTTAAAAGAGCACAATTGGAAAGCTCCACTCCAGTGCTTCGCAAAATCATTCTTGGTGTGTGAAACAATTGAGCTTAACATCTAACAGAAATGGCACATTAATGTCAGAGCACTTTTTTGGCGTTGGATATACCTTGCTGTTAAAAATTTCAAACTTACTTTAAGAAAAGATTCAGAACCTATGGATAAGTGATGAAGGCTGTCTTGTTTTTAAAATACTTTCTAACAATACATAATTAGGAGATTGTTAAATAAGTCTGAAATTGCATTGTAAAACAGATTCTCAGAACTGTTGCTTTCCTTGAAATCTATTGAAACGAAACAGTATTACTGATGTTTGAGAATCTATTTGCTAATACAAAACACAAATCTAGAACTTGGTTTATATGTAAAACTGACAAACGTCAGAGTCATGTCCTGTTGTGTAGTAATCAGTGTAATAATATGCCCACTGTAATATAGTAATATATATTTATAATATGAAGCTTTTTATCTTAATTCTTAAATCTTGGATTTTTTTTCTTATATTGGTTGTATCTAAGCAGTACATCTTTTGTAAAAACTGGATATTTGTTCTTTAAATATAAGTTTCTCCCCATGTTTATATATATATATATATATATATATATATATATATATATATGTATGTATATATATATTTATATACATATGCAATACACAATAATTACATTGAGCTTGAGAATTTTGTACACACATATATTGCTTCAACTTCACAATCCAGTCCCCTCCCCCTCCATCTAAGCTCCACCCCTAACCGCCAATATCTCACCCATTTGACCCTGTGATTTATTTGCATTCTGGGTTTCTCATAGAGAAACCATGCCATTTTTAGCCTTCTGAATCTGATTCACTTCATTAAACATGATCGTCTCTAGTTGTGTCCATTTGCCTACAGAAGCCTCTAATAATCTACTTGTCTTCATGTAAGAGTAGTATTCCATTGTGTAAATATACTATATTTTTGTGAGCAATTGGTGTGTTGCTATGTATTTCAGCATTTTTCACAATTTAGCTATTAATAGGTGTGCTGTTACAAACATGGTCATATCTGTATCTCTGTTATACATTAATTTTAACTCTTTTTGAAAGATATTCAGAAGAGATTTTGCTGGTTCAAATACAATATTTATTTTCATATATTTGAAGAATCTCCATACTGATTTCCATGTTGATAGTGCCAGTTCACATTCCCATCAGAGATGTATGAAGGTTAATTTTTCTCTGCAACCTTTTCCAGCATTCATTGCTACTCAAGTTCTTGGTATACACCATTCTCATCGAGGTAAAATGATGTCTACGTGTTGTTTTCATTTTCATTTCTCTAATATCTAAGGATGTTGAACATTTTTCATGCACCTGCTGGCCATTTGTACTTCTTTGAAGAAGTGCTTATTAATTTCAGTTGTTCATTTTTTAATTGGGTCTTTGAATTTGAATTTTTTAGGGGTTTATTTTTCTTCAGTTCGTTGTATATTCTTGTTATTGGCCTCCTGTCCAAGTTGTAGGTGGTATTTTTTTTTCTTATTCTGTCAGATGTCTCTTTATTCTTTATAGTTTACTTTGCCATGCAGAAGATTTTTAATTTGACATAACGCCATTTCTTGATTCTGTGGAGTTGTTTCTTTTGCACCAGGTGCCCTATTGAGAAAGTCTGTACCTGAATATATACCTTTAAGTATTTTACCTAATTTTTCTCATCCAGGAGGTTCAATATTTCAATTTTAAAACCTAACAACATATAACCTGGCATTCCACCATTGCTACATTGATCATTTTTTATTTGATTTTGGTACATGGTGATTGGTATGTGTTTAGATTCATTCTTCTGTGTATGGGTAACCACTTCTCCCAGTACCATTTATTGATGAGGCTAATTTTTTCTAGTGTATGTTTTTGGATCTTTGTCAAAGATCAGATAGCTGAAGGTACTTAACTTTGTCTGTGCATCCACAGTTCTGTTCCGCTGGACGCACTCTCAGTTTTCATGCCAGTGACATATGCTTTTTCTCATTGTTGCTTTATAATATACATTGATGTCTGGATTCTTAAATATAATTTAGGAGTGTCTCCAAAATAAGCAAAATTCTTCTCTCTCTAGCTATTCAGGAATAGCAAGCTGTGAGTAATATTCTGGATGTATGTATTCCTTTACACCAAATCTTTCAAGAAGATTTTTGAGGCAGAATGGAAAGGCGGGAAATAAATCAAAATAAAGTAAGAATCATAGGCGATAAGCACAGTTGGTGGAAATGTAAAAAAGTATGAAAATTTAGGTATTGTTTTCTGACCTTCTGAAAGTTCACTAGTTCTTTCAATTTTAATTTTCCTGACAATTTGAGTTTGCTCTGTTTTAATTTTTCAGTCTTTTCCCTCTAAAATCTCCTGTGTTGGCAAAATGGTGGAATCACAGGAACATTATATTTATTCATGGCTTTATTTTTCGATGAATTTGAGTGCTATAATGAGATGGGGCAAAGGTCGAGATAGGCACCATGGGTAGTACGACATAAAAAAGGGGATCTCTTGTCCTGTTGTCCTCTGTTGTCTGTTTCCTGGCTGTCATGAGGTTGAACAACCCTCCTTCAAGACCTGTCACTGTTTCCTTTCTCCATTGCGGTTTCTGCCCACAGCAGGCTTCTGATTATGCATAAACGGGGACCGCTGAAAGTGTGAGCTGCAACAAACCTCTCCTCCTTTAAGTTGAGGGTGGTGAGTATTGTGTCCAGGAGTGATAAATTCACCAAGGCAGAGCGACCTAAATTAGAGACAAGTGAGGCTCCCAGTGCGTACGAGTTCAGTCAAGCCCGAGCTTAGCTGATGCAAGAAATAATAACACGGAAAAGTGGCCGTGGTCTCATAATAATGTAATATCTTTGAGGCAAACCCAAGAAGATGTGAAATCTTGGAGCTGAAATACTTAAGGAGCGGGATATTCACATGGTCTTAAAGTATCTCCTCACAGATGATCTAATAATTGTAAAGAAGAGTTTACCTTGATGTAGAATGTAAGCATATTAACCTTGTTTATCAATTATGGCATCATTAATACTGGGTGTATCTTACTACATATACTGTCTTGTGTGGTGCAAAGAAACGGTAAACAACACTGACACTTTACTCAACTCTGGTGAGGAGGAAATAAAATCACAGCAAGTGGCATCACTCAAGCACACTATCACCTAGCACTTGATAGAAATGTCATCTTGGGACATAGCCCTAGTCCCTCTGCTCTGTGTTAGAATATAATAAATCTTGTAAGAATGAGCGCTGTTAATTCTGTATATTTCAGGAGCTAAAAGATATCTTCTAATGGCGACTCCAGTGACTTGATTTTTATGGACAATCCCATAACTAACATTTGGTTATATTGCAATAATATATAAAAGTGTGATCAAATAATTTTCTTGAGTGGAGGGATCAACAGGCAATGGGACAATGGCCATGACTGGGCGAGGCGGCACTGTTTCTCCATCACTCTCTGTTGAAAGTTTTCTTGTCCTAAATCAGATTTCTTCATTAGGTAGGGATCATTTACAAAAGATGCCAAACAAAGACATGCCCATTAGTTTACCCCTGGGGAGACAATTTTGGAAGTTGTAATTTTCCACTCTAAGTATGAACAGTTTCACCGAGGAAAGAAATCTTCCCATTGGATAATGACAATAATGTCATTTAATCTTTAAGACACCCAGCCTGAAGGCCTCTTAAATGGGAAACAGATGTGCAATGCATCTTTTTTTTTTTTTCTTCAGCAACAGAGCCAATTGGGAGAAAACTAGGGCATTAGACAGGGCTGAGAAAGACCCCTGTCTAATGACCCATGTCACAACATGTAGAAGAGGAATAAATCATGGGGTGATGGCTTGGACACATAAAATGCACCCAACACTTTGGACGGCAGTGTTACACACAACTGAGAACCCGCTGAGCGCAGTGCTACTGTTCTCTTTATTCCACAGACCAGAAAACTGAAATTTAAGGAACTAAAAAAAATTGCCTGAAGTGACAAATGCTAAACTTGAATCAAGCAATTGTCTGGACACCACGTTCTAGATGCTAGACGAGGCCTGGGTCACCACCTGTTCTCAGTGTGTGACTGTACAAGCAGAGACAGAGTTGCCAAGCACCTTGACAAGAGGTATTCTTCTGATAATTAGTTGGTGCTTGAGAGTTTGGAGCCTCTGGACACGCTGTGGTCCTTACAGGGCAGTCAGCTGCCTCCACCTTTGCTTGTTAGTATTTCTGCTTTTATGTGGCTTTTGTTTATGCTTCTAATTTCTATAAAACAATGTGAAAATATAGAGAATATTTGGCCTTACGTTTTTTTATCAAATTTAGTCATAGGCTGAGCAGAATATATGACCAAAATGAATGGAACTTATGCTACACTTAGAATAAAACTTAGTTTCAGCTTCAATGATAATTACAGTGGATTGGACTGATCTTAAACTGAAATCAGGATATTACATAAATATTACATTACTCTATATCTAAAATATTGCTACAAATATTCTGGATGTATATGTAAAAACAATACTTCGGTGAAGATCATCTGATTCCTAAAATTTATTCTTGAATCCCAGTATCTATTCTGCCCTTCCTTCTTTTAGCAATGAAACTCTTCAACAACCACATATGATGTCATTCTCTTGAAAGGTGACATTGTTACCTAGATAGAGAATGCACTTCCAAGCGCCTATTGCAAAGGATGTGGTCACCTGAGTAAATTGATTTCAAGAGGATGTGATGGAAAGCCAATATTAAATAGCAAAGCCACACCCTGAGGGGGGAGGAAAAGATTGCTGGTTCTCCATTTCTTCTCTACCCTCTTTTCTAAGTCTAAATGAGAACATTGTGGTAGGAAGGTGAATTTAATCATGCAAACAGGAGAAACCACCATGATAAATAGACAATAAACAGAACAGAAAGCATCTGGGTTTCCTGACCAATGTCAAGGAACAACACTACGTCTTGCTGTGGATAATCTACCTGTTCTTAGACTGGGTAGAAACCTTGGGTCACTGTTGTGGAGTTTCCTTTCCTCATGTGTAATGTGATATACATATATGCTAATCCCATATATATATATATATATATGCTAATCCCATATATATATATATATATATATGCTAATCCCATATATATATATATATATATATATATATATATATATATATACATATATGCTAATCCCATATATATGCTAATCCCATATATATATTTTATGGACAATACCAGGCAGTTATTTTCTAACATTTGGTTATATTTCAATAATATATAAAAGTGTAATCAAATATATATATGGGATTAGCATATATATATATATATATATATATATATATATATATATATAACATTACACATGTATTGACTGCAATAAAAATTATGATCCATAGTCTGAACTGAGGAAATTTTCAGATTTGTAACTTATTTTTTATATTAAACACCAAATTTTCCAGCAAATCTAGGTGGCACAGTATATGGCAATATGGCCTCAAAAGTGGGCCTCTAAAACTCTTAAGATAATGAAGCTTCAATATTTAACTCTATTTGGAGATCACTGAAGAGGTGATTGAGGTGAATGAGAGCAGAGGGTGGTGTTTCTGATATGACAAGTGTCCTCGTAAGAGGGTGATGTTAGGGCTCAGGGTATAGCGCGGTGATTGAGCACATGCCTGCAGTTCTTAAAGTCTTGTGTTCAAAGCCCCGTGTTCAAGAATCTGAGATTAGAGACAGAGTACACACAAAAACAAAAAATTCAAATGAGAGAGAGAGAGAGAGAGAGAGAGAGAGAGAGAGAGAGAGAGAGCGCTCAGAACAAATTAACATTACTCCAAATCTTAATCTTGGATACAGATTTCTGTTGCCTAAGTACCATGCTGTAGCAGCCTTGTAAAATTAACACACATAGGAACAAGAATTTGGGGTCTTTCAGGGGGAGGAGTCCACATAAGAGCTATATTAGATAAAGGAACATATAAGAGATGAGAGAGGAGATGTTGGTTATTTAAAGAATAGTCTCAAGTTATATTTTGGGAAATATTTATTCCATGAGGTTGGAATAAAATAATGTATAAATGTACAAAACAAACTGAATTTAAACCTGTCATTTCTCATCTAACAAAAGAAAAATAGAATAAAAATAATGGGCTGGGCAGGAGGAGTGGTCTTGCTCACTCATAATGGGTAACTAAAGAAAATCTCTCTGAGCGGCAGTTCATGGCTAAGATAAATACATCAGGCACACAAAATGGGGAATGGCAGTGAGATGTGAGTTTCACAAAAAAGGAAACAGCATGCATACAGTTACTAAAATAAGACTGACTCACTTATTCAAGGAAGAGAAAGGAGACCATTATGGCTGGAGCTTCGTGAATGGATCGAATTATATGTAATGCGATAGAAGAGAGATTGCCAAGTGTCAGCTGGGTAGGCAATGGGGAAGTTTGGATTTTAGTCTAAGAAATAAAAAGTAAAGTGGGTGGTAGGAACCATTTTCCACCACAAAAGAACATCTGGAGCCTAAGTGATGGAAGGGTCCTGAAAGAGGCAGGGATACAGGTAAGACCCGACTGTGGAGATGCTTCATAGTTCTCTCCCCCGCATCTTACAAATCTCATCTAAGTGACCTGCCCCTGAATATTTCCCTGCATTCATCGCAAGCCTTAAACGCTGGCTTCTTCATGCTTGCTCGGCACACGTTCCTGTCTCTTATGTGGAATCTATTTACTGACTTTTTGTGCTTCTGCTGTCTCAACTTCCTCCACACACACAGGAAAAGACTACTAGTGAATTTGTTCCTACATCTAAATTATCCCTGAAATTTACAGACTTCTCATAGGCTCTTGTATATAGTAGGTCTCATTACATGTTGGCTAAGTGAACATATATGAAGGACATGGATATTCACTGTGTAGGTTATGATACATGTGTTCAGAGACAGAGTCACAGCCAGAGCTCAGGTACATGAGGATAACACAGGCTTAGATTTGAACAGAGTGAATCTACCCTCGTTTTCCCTTTTCAGTGGCTTTTGATAAAGGAAAAGCTTGTACCTTTCTGAAGCAGCGGCCTTATCTCTACTTCTTTAACAATAACAGCCAGGCTACCTTTATCCTCCCTCTTACCTGCGTGTCCTTCCAGCCTTTCCTGGCTGTGAGCATGTGGCTGAATATTGCTTCCACTAATCTCAGCACCTCTGGCATCTCATTAAGCAAAGCTCGGTGTAGCACTTGGGGAAATAAGTTGTCAAAGTCAACAAACTGTGCTGAAGGGCAGATTCTGTTGTGTCAAAAGCAAGAACTCAACCCTTGGGGAATCTGCAGAGGAGAAGCGAACGTTACGTATTTGATTGAACTGTCTGACTTTGAAGTGGGAATTTCTATGATAACATGGGACTCTTCTTGGTAACCATGGTTATTCACTACATATTTAATCAGACATGAGTATGTGCCAGGCATGATGCTAGTCATTCGTTACAAGTCTTATAAAGAAGGAGATACACTGTTTTCATGGTGCTCATGATCCACTGAGATCAACATTAAACAAAGACATTATTTTGGCAGAATCAAGAAGATGGAGCTCTGTTTGATTTTCTTTTTATTATGTGAGCACTCAGGACAATTTCTGAGACAACAAGATTCTACAAAGGTTTCTTGGTGAAATAATAATAATAGTAAAACAATATTAAATATCATTTCAGGAGAGTACCTAAGGCACCAAAGTCTGATGAGCTCTTTTGTGAATGAGATTGTAGACCTGAGAGAAAAATTTGTAAAGGCAAACCAATATTTTATGGGTAACTTGATGCTAGATGGGAGAGTGTAGAATGGGAATCTAAGATTCAAATTAAAAGAGTGGGGGATACTATAAACCAAGTGAAGAAAAAATGGCTTATACTGCAAAGCATAACTTTATATAGCACTGGAACTCATAGAGCTAACTCTTTGGTGTAGACTATATTCCTATAAACCCATTAACAGATGACTAGGTAAGGAAAATGTGATTTTATATATATATATATATACATATATATATATATATATATATATATATATATATATATATATATATGGATGTCAGTTCCTTCATCTTTAAAAGAGCAATGCTAACTAATATAAAATAGGACTCATGCCAAGGGATTCCTTTAACAGTTGCTATGATGCTTTGATATGGAGAACTTGGTTATCAGGCATATTCATATGAGAAAGAGGTTGTGTCTACCTCTCTTGGGACCTGAGACATTTGCATTAAGAAACGGGAAGTAGGCCAAAGACTAGTAGTAACTTTATCTTGTGCTTGGCCTTTTCAGAATTTCTTTCTTTGCTGAATAATTTTAGACTTACTAAGCTTGTGTCATATTAGTTTCACTTGCAGCAATGCTCCATTGCTTTCCTCCTTTAGTGAGGTCATAGACAGATAATAGATCTCTCCTCTATTTTTATGCTAGAAACTTTAAATAAAATTTTGAAATTATTAACAATATGATACAGCAGACAGATTAAGGTTATTGGCATGGGAAGACCTGAGATCAAAACCCCATTGTTATAATTTTCACTTAAATCTTTAGTTTCCCAGAGTTTCTCTTCAGATCCGTCTCTGACTCACCCTATGTTTCAAGACATCAGCATGTGTTGACTGCATTCCACATTATTACATAATACAGCAGACTTTTGCTCGACTAACTATGATGCCCTGGCCACTAGAATTGGTCCAGACATGGGCATGTTCCTCATGTTGGCCCAATAAGTGCCACTTCCAGATATCTGTTCGGCATTTTGGGAAACATTTTTTTTTCTGGATTGTAATATGAAAGACTGTAAGTTTCAAGTTGTTCATAACCATCTTGCTGCCACAGAGAATTAAAAGGGAATCCAAATATGAAAGTATATCATTGACCAATAAAGAGAAGTTGTTGTAGGGCAAGAGCCCAGAGACCACCAACCAGTCAGGACACTCGTAAGCTGAAAGGAAAACCTTTATTAGGTGGTCCATGACTACAAGAAAACAAAGCCAAAGTCTGCACCCCCCCCCGCCCCCGAATTTCAGAGTCTTTTAAGCTTGAAAAAACCACGTTCTGGAAAGCAAAGTTGAGGGGGTTATTAGCAGCAGTAAGGTAGTTACGGAAGCAAAGAACAAAAATGAGTTCACACAGGTTGCTAGTTCTCCTTAGCAGCTGGGGCCTGGTCCAGGGATTTTCATTTTGGCAGGTGTATAAGCTATGTGCGGTGCTACAGGTGTGGTGTGTAAGCTAGGTGTAGTGCTACGGAGATGGAAATGGCTGTCACAGTCTGGTTAAAGTGCATGACACAAAGGGATTAATGACATGTTTGTAAAGATGGGAAAGTTGGGAAGGAGACCTGGGAATTGGGGAGAGACAGAAGGGAAGAGAGAGGCAGAAGAATTGATAATGGCTCAGATCATATATATATATATATGCATATTTCAATTCTTTAGGATGAATTGTATCACAAATATACATTAATAAAACATACTAATTAGGAGAGGGGAAGCCTTAGATCAGCCCTTGGCTTACATCCTTCCTGGCCAGAGGAAGGAAACACAATACATTCTAGATAGTTTATATAGGAAAACATTTTAATGAAAATTGTTTACAGTGAGGTGTGTAAAATTAAGGGACTAAATAAGGAAAGATGTTAAAATTGGGGGAAAATAGAATTTTTTTACCACCTCTGGACCTGAAAATTTTGTTTGTTTATTTATTTTGAGACAGGAACTCACTCTGTAGTCCAGGCTGCTCCTGAACTCAGTATCCTGGGTAGTCTTGGTCTCAGGGCGATCCTCCTGTCTCAGCCTCCCAAGTGCTGAGATTATAGACATGTGCCACAATGCCCAGTTTATGTGGTGCTGGGGAATTGAACTCAGGGCTTTGCATTTGCTAGACAAGTGCCTTGACTGCTGTGCCATTCCTCCAGAGCCCTGAAAAGTGTGTTTGTTCAGCACAGTCAAAGCTGCAGTGGTGTACAGGCACTGAGAAACATGGATCCAAAGGATGGAGGTAGTAGGGAGGAAATGCTCTGTGATTCTTCTCCGTCACTTCTCCAGTGTCTGTCTGAACCTCTTTTTGTCATCACCACCTGAAAGGAAGTCAGTAAGGTCGCTAACAGAAGCCAGCTTCCATTGTCTTCAAAGACCCTAAAGTACGTGAAATGCATGATCAATGTGAAAAAGAGAGAAAAACTCGCACAGTTAAATAGAATCTCATGTAACTTTTCACATAGATTAAGTAGAAAGTCCTTACAGCCTTATTCTTTCTTGAGAGTGAGGCAATTGGAAATTGGTATTCCGTCTCTTGCAATTAAAAGGACATTAATGTATGAATTCTTGGGTCTTGAAAATTTAGAGTAGACTCTCCCACACAGAAATCTTTTATGAGGGTAGTTCTTGCTCTGAAGATAGTCAGAATGATCTTGAAACCGCCAGTTATGCAATTAGTAAAGTGAAATATATTCCCACCTTGATCGCGTTCGTTCTGCACAGACCAGCTGGGGAAGATACCATGAGTCAGCGATAGTTCAGAATCTGTTAGACCAAATTATTTATGGAATGAGTACAGTGGTTGGAATATTTTCATGTCTAGTTTAATGTGGATGGGTAAATATTCTTATGAACGCAGTTTCTTTCCACAGAGAGCTCAGTGGGGAATGCGCTTTCAAATTAAGTGAGTCTAGTGGGGCATTTAAATTTGGAAAAAAGAGAAATGGCTTATTTTTGCAAGAACTGGATGGATGACGACCTATGTCTTGGCTCCTTAGAACCAGGAAAGTACCTCTTCTGGTTATTCAAAGTGGAATTCTACGCTACATAAGGTAGAGGCAACAAAGAGGTAGCAAGTGAATATTAAATTTTTTCATCTGGGAGACAGGTTGCAAAGCCTACTTCCTCCGTTTCATGGATGAGGAAATTGCAAACCAGAGACACAAGAAGTGACTGTGTTGCAGCTAGTGAGGGGTGGGGCTAGAATCAAGGCTTAGGTTTGCGAAATTGAAGTCTTTCAATTTCAAAATTGAAATTTCTTTCTACTGCAGAATGTACGTGTGGCGCAGCATACCCATGTGTGAAATGAGTTTGAATTGTAGCTGTGCGGCATTGTCATTAATATTAAAGTAAGGTGATTCCCTTCTGCACAATGAACTATGGCTAGTAAACAGGGTGAGTTCTGGCCTTCAATTATTTGCATTTCTCTGAAGTGTGGGAAAGCCATTAACAAGTACAAGTTACACTTAAAAATATATTATGTGCGACCTTGCATGATCACATCGGTCCCTTTTTTAGTCATACCATGATACTCATAGGAGCACCCTTTGTGTGTGTGCAAGCTGAGAATTGAACCCAGGGCCCTGTATGTGCTAAGCATTTGTTTTAATCAGTGGGATACATCCCTAACCTTTTTGATACATCAAAGAATAAAAATTCAGAAGTCTTTTTATTATTTAAACTACCATCATAATGAAATCAGCATTTTGCTATCTGAAGTGTCGGCATGTGAGCAGTTAACAAGCATAGCAATGATGATTTTGGCTTCTTATAGACTTATGTGGTCAAGGTGACTAGACTCTGAGTTTTATGACATTTAAAACTTCTTTCTCCAGAAGTCATAATAGACATTGATTTTTGCCTTTGATGATTAACTATAAACTGTTTTGGGCAATCCAATCAAAACCTGGTGCTGTCTGGTTATCTGGGGTCTCTCTCTCTCTCTTTTTTAATGTGCAGAATGGCTTAATTTCACCTTTTCTCCTCTATTTTACCCCAAAGAAACAATAGACTGGACTGCATTTGCCACTTTTAGTGGTTTCTCCTCACCAGATGTGTCAGAAACAGGGGGCCAACAGGTCAGGTTAGATTTACTTCCTAACGAGGCTTTTGGGACAGTTTTTTCTATTAATCCCTTACTGCTCTTGAGTAGAGACAACTGCAGTTTAGAAATGTTATTATTCTGTGACTCTCAGAAAGTCTTGCTGATCCTGAGAAATGTCAATGTCAGTGTTATTTCCTTGAACTCGAGTTATTTTAGTCTTGTACCTCAGGCCCTAAATGAAGTTCCCAAACCATAAATAAATGTAGTAATTGGCCCCAAACACGGTTACACCGGCAGGTCTTTGATATATTGCTAAACAGTCATATGTTTCTCTTAAAATCAAAGCACTTCCGAGTTGGATGAGACCTGAGAGGTCACTGGCTCCTGCACTTTATCTTACCCTCTAGTTATATTGCAACTAAAGTATCAAAGGTCACCTAGTCCTTTGATATTTAAAGAAAATTGGTTTGAACTCCAGTAGACTTCATCCTGTTAAAAGTACAGCCTAAATTATTTTTTCTCCTAAGTTTTTTTTTTTTTTGCAAATTTTTTTGTACTAATTCTGTCCTCTCTCTTCTTTTCAATGGGCCTCCAAAATTAACTCTGATTCTTTGCTCTCTCTCTCTCTCTCTCTCTCTCTCTCTCTCTCTCTCTCTCTTAGGTAGGTGACAAATAGTCACACTATTCTGCTCCCTTTCTTGTTTTTTAAATAGTCTGTGGATTCTGTGACTATCTAAAACTCTACTGAGGACTGTGCAAGTAGTGTGGCACAACAAACACTTTGAGCTTCAAAGTGGGCCTAACATTAGAACTTCCTGAGACAGCCTTCCCACTTGAAATTTCTCTTGAAAGCTCCTGCTTAGGTCTACATACTTACAGGGGCCAGTGCTTTAATCTGCATTTGGTTTTACTCGTTCTTAAAATTCTTCTATTTCTTTCAGAGTAATTAAATAATTTCCGGCCCATACCAACAAAAAGCTAACTGCAAAAGATTTCCTCTAAATGAGTAGACATGCCCTCTGGTGGATTCCTAAACACTTAAGACCTGCGAGGAACTTTGCCACTCATGGTGTTTTCCTCTCTCCCCATCAATCATTCATTGGCTGTTGTCCTCTCTTTCTCCCTTCCTCTTTTTCAAGACTACAAATCTTTCAAAATTGTGAGGTGAAACGTACAAAGGCTTTGTAAGGTATTCCTCAAATTTTAATCAGATGAGCAAACTAAACTTTTTATGTTTAAAAATAATTGCCCAAGAAGAGAGGAAGTTGGTATTGTCAAAAATTATTTAATGAAGTATTTAATGATTTATTTTTATTTAACATCTATGCTATCATTGTATAAACTTATGTGATACGTAGTTGATACCATGATGACATCCACAAATATGGAATGATTTAATCAAGCTCATTGACATCAACATCACTTCAAGGGCTTAGAATTTCTTTCTGACTGAAGCCTTCGTGCCCATTCCATTACCCAGCATATTCTCGATTCTCCTACCCTCCAGCCTCTGGCAAGCAACATTTGCTCTCTGTTTATGAGTTCTGCTTTAGAACGAGAACAGCAGTGTTTGCTTTTCTGTGCCAGGATTATTTTACTTTATTTTTTGGAGGGGGGAGATTTATTGGAGCTTACGGCTTCAGAAAATCACAGTCCATTCACGGTGGGCAGCCGGGAAATGGTGGAATCACATGGTGCGGCCACAGCTCAAGCTGGAACTGGCTGTGAAACAGAGTTCCTCACAGCGTGGTGAAACAGGCAGGAGAGTTGGGGGAAGAGTGAAGCCCCTTACGCCCCTCCAGGGCAAGCCCTAAACATCCGCTCCTTACAGCCAGCCCCCACCTCCCAACCCTACAAAATATCCGTAGGAACATGAGGCTTTGAGAGGAAACTCCAGATCCAAATCACCACATTCTGCCCCTGGCCTCCCAAAAAACTCATGAGCTTCTTACACAAAATGTATTTAGTCCTTTTTTAAAAGTTGCCACAGTCCCAATTGGTCCAGCACTGTTAAAAAGTCCAAGTTTAAAGTCTCCTCTGAGATGCAAGGCAAACTGTCAGCTGTGAACTCCTGTTAAAACTAGAGTGCTAAGTAAGCACTTTCAACATAAAATGGTACCCTGCTGGGTTTAGGGATTGTTTCAGTCCTATTGCCTTTTATGCTGCTATTCCTCCTTTTTGGAATGGAAATGTTTACCATGTGCCATTTTATGTTGAAAGTGCTTAACTCTCTGGTTTTAGCAGGAGTTCGCAACTGACAGTTTGGATTATTTCAATTGATACAGTAGTCTCTCTACGGTATTCCATGTTGTCACAAATGAAAGAACTATGTTCTTTTTAGAGGGAGAGCAATATTCATTTGTCTGTATATATCATATTTTATGTTCTAGCCATCTCTTTGTAGAAACCCAAGTTGACTTGCTACAACTGAACTACTATGATTGGGCCTCAGGCCTGGTAGCACACGTTTGCTGTCTTAACACTCTGCGAGTCTGAAACAGGAGGATTGCAAGTTTGAATCTAGCCTAATTGGATAACCTAGTGACTGAGTGAGACCCTCTCTCAAAATCAAAAATAAAAATGGGCTGAGGATAGAGATCCACGTGAAGGCATTGTGTTTAATCTCTGCTGTCACAAAAATAAAATACCATGAATAATGCTATAGTAAATTGGTGGTGATGGTGTATCTTTAAGAGATTGAATTAATTTCCTTTGACTATGTGCATATCTATCTATCTATATTGATCTATCTATCTCTCTATCTATATTCTTGGATCATGTAACTACTCTTAGGTTTGGTTTCTTTTTTTTTTTTTTTTTTTCTTGAGATGAGGTCTTGCTCTGTAGTCCAGGTTGGTCATCATCTTACTGTGTAGTCCAAGTAGGCCTTGAACTCACTGAAATCCTCCTGGCTCAGTCTCTCAAGTCCTGGGATTACCACCATGAGCCATGACATCAGTTAATATTTATTGGTGATGGATAGTAGAGCTCAGAGCCCTGAGCACACTAGTTAAGTGCTTTAACCACCTAGCTATGTCTCTAGCCCCCAGTTTTACTTTTGTGATGAACTTTCCATACTGTCTTTTAGATTGACTGTGAAAATTTACAATCCTTTGTACAATATACAAGGGTTCTTTTTTTTTCTTCCATACCTTCACCAGTTCATCTTTCTAAAGAATGGCTTTCCTGGCAAGGAAGTCTATAGCTTATTTTGGCTCCAACTTGTATTTCTCCAATTTTTAGTAATATGTCAACAATACTAATGATCATAGCCTGGGAACACCACTGGGCCTTCAGTAGAAACAAACAAACACGTAGGAGTAAGTACAAAGCACAACCCAATGAACATAAATATAATGCCTCCTCAATCACATTTGCCACAGATCTTTGGAAGAGGAAATGGTGGCGCCAACCTCTTATTTACAGAATTTCTGTTGTAAGCATAGGATCCTGAACATGAGACCTCATTCATACAATGAGCACTAGCTGTGCGATTATCTGGGGAATGTTTTTCTGTTTGTTGTTTTTAGCTTTTTATTTCTCCCATTTGGGATGCAGGGAGATGATGTAGAAGTGGAATATATATCTTGAAATTTTTCACATTCAACCACAATCTCATTGTAACTCAGTAATTCTGATAAGTTCAGATTTCTAGACCTGAACAATGTCCAGTTCTTTGAAGACACTATTATACCGCTTACCTTTGTGGTTTCTGAAACAGTTACGTATCATCCCTTTCTCTCTCTCAATATATATCATGCATGCAGTTTTGCTTTCATGTTTGAAATTTGTTATAGGTCTGTACACGTGAGTTAATGTTTTTTCATCAATTCTAGACAATTCTCAGGAAACAGGTCGTCACATATTTTGTATGTATTCTCACACCTCTTAACTACTGCTTCAGTTTTAACTCTCAGGAATAAAGTTCTGTGTAGTATTTTTACATAGCTTGTACAGTGAGCTAATATCTCCTCATTTGTAGCCAATCTACTTTTTAATCTGGCCATTTAACTTTTAATTTCATTTATGCACTCATAAAATTTAATTTGATTACAAATTTTAGTTGATCATTTTTAGTAAATGCTATTTCTTGCCTGTGTCTTCGCTCCCTCATTAGATTTTATCATGTATAACAAATATACAATGACTTTGTTTTTATGTACTCTATGATTGTATTATCTGAAATGTGAGCATACATGATGCTGGCTTTTGTTAGTCTAAGTACTCTTTTACATATTATAACAGTTTTTTTTCCCCAAAACATCAACTATTTAAAGTTATTTGTGGAGATGATTTGAGGTCTAGGTCAAGGGTGCAGAAACTTTCTGCCAAAGACCATATTTATGACCTGCTTTGAAGGTCATGCACAATTATCCATTTAAAAGTTACCTTGTTGTGTTTGGTAAAATACCTAATCACTCACTCCCAATGTGAAGGCTGAAACTGCTTTTCTTTGGAGAAGCATTGCCTGGGCAAGACTGAATGATTTGCAGGCCTTATCAGACATGTGGTCCAGGTGATTCCCATCCCTGGCAAGACAAGGAGGTGTCCCTCTAGGGAAGACTCTTGCTGTAAATTGTTTGGGAACACCAGTAGCCTGTGATTGTTCAAATCTTCTCTCTCTTTTTTTTCTTAGCATCTTTTGAATTTGCAGTACTGAGTTGACTTCAACCCTGGCTCTTAGGACTCCTGTCACATATCAAATCTTAAGGATGACTTCATTTGTTTATGTTCATCTCTGCAGAACTCAACCTAAGGCAATCAAATTCCTGCCCCATCCCACTTTAGAGGAAAGACTTTTCCTCATCACTTAAGCTTCAAGTGACACTGTAGAAATTGACGGGTACTGGGTTAACACATCTGTCACCTAGCCATCTCTCTGTCTTCCAGAAGAGTAACATTTTGTCTCTTATCTTTGTCAGTAAGGTTTAAAACAGAGTACCTGTTTTACCAAAATGTCACAGAACATCAGAAAACCTTAATTTTAACGTTTGCTTACATTGACAAATAAGCTATGCCTTTTTTTCTCTGTGATTTGTATTATTTTGAGATAATTTTATTTTCATATGACATTTTGGAACATTTTGTTAACAAGACATGTTTTGGGTAACTGTTATAAAAGTGTAATATTTATTTCATATTGTAGCTACAACCACATAAAAAGGACTGTTCAAAAAAGTACCTTCCTTGTTGGATTCTTTTCTTTCATATTTAAAATTTGTAACCTATTTAAATAATCATAATATATTTGTTCACTAACAAGGAACGTGTTTGTATATTTTTCCAAGAAAAAAAATAATTACAGGGTGTAATGAGCTTTGCAATGAATGTTGTGCATATTCTCACTATTTTCAGGTGAAATGATTTTTGAAGTAAATATTATGGAGTACTGAGATTTGCCTAGTAAGAAGTGCACTAGTCAGCTATCCCCTTGCTATGACACAATATCCAAACTCCAGTCCTAATGGAGGAAAGTTTTACCTCTGATGGTGGCTTTGGGAGATTTGGTACAATGGATGCCAAAGAAGAAACATCATGGTAGAGCAGTGGGGTGGAGGAAAGCAGCTTAGTTCATGGCTGGCAGCAGAGAAGGGAAACAATGCCAGAGAGGAGCGAGTGGGCGGCCTTAAGTGTCCCACTCAGCGCCACGCCCCCATGAACCACCCAGTGCACCCAGAAATGTTTCCCATTCCAATAAAATTGACTTAGGAGGATTAATGGTCACAACATGAGAGGTGAGTATAATTTAAACGCCAACAAAATTAAATATTTTTTCAAAATCAGAACTAAGTTTATTCAAAATGATTCCATTCCCATATTTATTGAATTCTGGTAATATTTCCATAACAGTTCTCTTACATAGTCAAATAAAAAACTTGAAAAATAAAAGTAATCTAAGGGGATTTTACAGAAATGAAATGAACATAATCAAATATTTTAGGAAAATATACAAGGATCTCTCTGAGGAAGTATCAAGTATTCTTTTTGTTAGATTTTACAGAATAAAATACATATTTCTTAGTATCTCTTTACATTCCATTATGTCATCAAGATGCGTTTAGTTACTCTGATATAGTCATTAAAACATCTATTTAATTTTTGGTAAAATGATTACTATCGTTGCCAGACTCTTTTCCTACATCATAGGTGAAGAAGAAAATTGAGAAAGGAAACAGAGTATGTCAAAACTAACACAAGCACAACTGGAACCCAATCTTATAATCTTAATTCTTTATAATGGTACCATTCCTAGTTTAAAGTTGCAGGGGAAATAAGTTGAATTTCCATGTTAGGATCCTCAAATGTTTGCTAGGTTTTTTTTTTTTTTTTTAAGCCAGAACTCACTAGTTATCACTGATGGGCACTATTGTGGTTTGCACCTGGAATGTTCCCCCAAAACCTCATGTGTTTGAGTGTTATAGATGGTCTGTGGAACCATGTGCTGTTGGGAGATTGGAGCCTGGTCTGGAGGGGTGCATTGCAGGCATGTAAATTGAATGACAAGCCTGTAAATCGGATTACAGGCACGCAGTGGGGGTTTAGCACAGCTTCCACACCCAGATCCGGGAAGGGCTGCTCAGTGGAATGAGACCTGGAAGGGTAGATAAGCTGCTTCTTGCCTAGTCTAAACTTGCCGCGGCTTCCCGTGTGTGATGTCGTGAGGAGCTGCCTCCCCCTCTGCCTCTGCCATGTGCTTTCATTGATGTGGGCCACCCCTGAATGGGCTGTGACCTTCGGAAACGGTGAGCTGAAATAGCTTTCCTCCCCTAAATTTGTGGATGCTGGCTGATGAGTCACGACAACGAAAAAGTAACTGAGACAGGAATCTTCAGAGTTGGTTGAGGAAATCTAATGCTGACGGAAACTCGCTAGAGTCATGAAGCGGTGTCTTATCAGTACACTACGTCACAATTCACAGGAATTACATGTGTTCACGAGAACATGGGAGGAGGCAAACACAGTTGCTTTGCTGAGGTTGAAATTTCTGCTTAGCAATAAAAAAGGAGCATGACATTTACTTTCCTATTTTTGTTTAGTGTGTTTCTTAGGTCAAGACACAAACAAAAAATACAGAATTTCTAAACTTTCTGTGTGAAGAGAGCAAACTCTTCATCACGGGGTTGAGCTCATGGTACTGTCACAGGATATCTGCGTTTAGGAAAGATTTTGGGCAGTTCTCCTGCCACTACTTGTTTGAATGCCTATGCTGGAGATGTTATTCCAGTGTACCATAAAATCCAAGATGGCAGGTTAATCAAAGGTAATAAAATCATTGCTCAGTTGGACACAATGGTACACTCCTGTAATAGCAGCTATTAAAGAGGCTGAGCCAGGAAAGGCCCAATTTTAAAGCTAGCCTGGGCAACTTAGTGAGACCATCTTTAAAAAAAGTGAGAGTTGAAGTCCGTTTGGTGTTAGACTACTTACCTAGCATGCCTGAGGATCTGGGTTCAGTCCGCAGCACAAAAAAAGACATGAAACAAAACCACCAACCAACCAAGGAAACAAAAACATGTCATTCACTGTCTGTGTCAATCAACATGGATCTCAACAAGGGTATGACAGAAAATGGACATGCTCATTGTACCTCCCGCATACTACTACTTTCATCGTTTCTGCATCTAGCAATGTATTGGGTGCCGTGGAGATGACATCGTAGGCAGGTACACATGATGTAGCTTACATCAGATAGCTGAGAGAGCAAAGAGCCATCAAGCGAGGGTCCATAGAACAAAGATGTGAGGAAAAATCTGGGGTTTGGAAACTCCATCTGCTTCGAAGATTTCCTGTTGATGTTCATAGCAGCTCTGCAAGATCGGGGATTGAGGACCAGTAATGAATTGTCTTTTCCTGGTGCAGATGTCTCATAAAAGCTCAGCTTCAGAAAGCTCTAAATGACTTTGAAACTCTTGACACAGTACTCACTAATGGTTGTTCTCCAGAAAAGAACGCAGACAGTAAGATACTCTATTTTTGCTCCAGGCAATTAAATTTTACTTTTGAACACATTTTTATTAAGTGTAGTACCCCTGTAAGAAGTTCATAGGACCAATTTGAATTCATTGTATGTGAACTTGAGGACACTTTGAAAGCCAGTAACACTCCAAGGAACAGATACTGCCAGCTTTCCAGAAGCTCCCAGGACTTTCAGTAACTACTTCCTAGAGATAGTGGTATCCTGACTTCTAACACCAAGATTTTGCTTGTTTGAGAACTTTACCTAAATGAAAATTTATAGCAGCATTTTGTTTTAGTGTGGTTCATTTTCTTCAACCTCATTTTTATGTTAAAATGAGTTCATGTTTATTGCATTATGATACTTTGTAGAAATTTCTGCTGATTGGGCACTTGTGAGAGAATATCCTTCCACACATTTATTAACTCATTTGCTATGAACTTATTATGAGTCAAGTGTGCTAGTGAGAGAACAGAATATGGCCAATAAAGAAACAGTGGTTGTTCTTTCCAGGGATTTGGGGCCATGAACAGCATCAATAGTAATCAAAATTTTAAAATCCAGTAAAAATATCCAAAATTTGAAAACCCTGTGTTATTTGAATTCACTTAATTGAAGTTAAATTCATGCCCACTTCAATATCTAAGAAATAATTTAGTGTAGATTCATAGTCTCCATCTTTCTTCATGGATATAAGACAACAATGAAAGCATAATGTTTCCAGAGAAAAGGTAGAAATTTAAGAACTTTGAAAAAAATGAAGAAATATGAAGTGATTGATTTCAACATTTGACCTCCTAGACTGTACCTGCACTTAAAATCTGTATGCTTGTAGAGGAATATTTCCCAAGCTGTGTTCCAGGTTTTGAAGGAATAGTAGTAGAAATTAGAAATGAAAGCTGTACAAATAAAAACGCATGGACAAAGCCAAAACATAACTTGCCCAGCACTAAAATTAACAAATTAGACCATTTTATTTGCTCTGAGACAATTGTGTGCCTTTCATATGGTAATGTAGGAGAAGATAAGTGGATTGGCCATGGAGTTCTTTTTGATTTGATTTTCCATGAGATATGCCACTTACTGTTTAACAAAACACATCTAAGGAAAGGATGAATTAAGGAGTTATCCAAAATCAATTTAGGAAAACCAGGCCATATAAGAATATATATATATATATATATATATATATATATATATATATAACCTCAAATAGAATTATAGAATATGACAAGAGTAGTTTGTGCCTTAATATTCTAATTATACATTATGTTCCCATACTCTAATACTAAAAACAAAATCTATACTGTATCCTTATCTTTCGAGAAAAGTGGTCCACAGACTGTGGAGATGTGAACCCCACAATGCATTACCTACAGAGCACCCAGTCATTATGTGATTAATGCTCATCAAAAAATATTATCTGACTATATGAATATGCGGAGAAAATTAAAACAACATCTACGAAGGAAAAATAAACCTCACAAATGTGTTTTCTTGAGTATCTTTCCAAGGTGGTCTCCTCCTTCAGGAATGAATGTTCTAGAAATTGGCCAGAAGGGTCATAATTTAAGAGGAAACTTGACACTGAAGTTTAACCTGTCAGAACAAATGGACCAATGGTCAAATCTTCTTTGACCCCAAATGACTAAACAGATCAAGTGGCTCAATGGAACGTGGGACCTATGCCCTAACTCTCTTCTGGTGCATTTCCTATTGTCTCAGAATAGAACCTTATTTAGATTTCCGCTTATAATGAAATGGCAATGCTTTAGTCCTCCTCCCCCCCCCCCACCCGCTTGTACATGTCTACTACAAGAAGAAAGAAACAATCTCTGTCTTAGGTAGTTAATTATGAGTACTCCTGACCTTTGAGCAGCATTGCCAAAAAAGTTATTTCTCTGTTTGAAAAATTTTCTGGAGTATTTAATAGCAATGTGCAAGCTACAGATGTTAGAAACATCAGGAGATTGTCCTGCGTGTCCCACCAGTTCCCTCAGATTCCGCTCACTACCTCTGTTGGTGTGCACAACCCGCAGCTGCCATGAGGTCACGGATAGATGATTCACATTCTCCTTCTTTCTCTGAAGTCTGTCCTAGAGATGCTAATGCCGAGTTACCCAACATGCTTAGGGATTAGGTGGCGCACTCCTCCTCGTTTCAAGGGATAAGGAACTCTGATGCAGTCTACACTCCAGAAAGCCACTTTCTCCTGAGAACTTTCCCATAGTAAATCATCACCCCCCCCCCACCCCCCGCCACATACACACCAACATCTGATTCTGCCTTTGGATTGGAGAAACTCCTTAAAGATGTATAAGTCAAAGAAGCAGCAAAGGTTCACAGTCCTAAGACTTATCCAAGTCCAGGAACCAGTGAGTATCTAGGACTCTACATTTTTACCTGATAGAGTAGAATAGATAAAATAGGAGTAGAATAGGAGTAGAATCTACTTAGATATTTGGAAGTCATTGGTAAATGGATCCAGCTGGAAAGACGAGACAAAGGAGTAACAAGTGGTACATAGGCAGTGGAGATAAATAATGTAAAACTGGGTAGAGCGATTTCATGTCAGCTTATAACACGGACCAATGTTAACACCAGCAAATTTAGTTTAATAAAAATCTTACAGGAAACTTTAAAAAATCTTTAAAAAATAGGAAATTAATGGAATTCGAGAGAACTCATTTCGGATGAGAAAAGCCTTTATCAAAGACGTAAGTGAGGAGAAGTCCTTGATTTTTTTTTTAAAGAAAATGTCAGGTGTAGAGTGGGCAAGACAGGAGTACTTTCCAGGGAACTTTCCAGTCAGAGAAGAGACCAGCAATGGTGTTGAATTCTAAATTATGGCAGGGAAGGTGGAAAGATTTGGAGTTAGGAGTGCAATAAAAGTAAAAATCGTTATTATCATCTGGCAATTTACAAATGCATGCAATTTACCTGAGTAAATTACCACAAAGATGAAGCTGAAACAAATATTCACCGAGTAAGGAGAAACATGTGAACACCTAGAAAAGACATAAAGAAAAAAAAAAAATAGAATTAAGGCAAACTTGCATTCCAATCTAAACCAACATAGATTCGGCCCAGTGTAGTGGCGACTCACTGAACTGTGAGTCGTGAACCTGGTTCCTGTTCAGTTATTTCCTATTTCATCCTGTGAGTTGCAAGAGAGTAATTTGCCTTTCTTGAGGCCTAGGTTCCTCTTCTACAAGAAAATATATGTGAAATGAAACCTTGTGATGTCGTATGCATCTAAGATTCTATGACATTGAGAGCCTAATTCTGGAATCAGTACATAGTGGCAGACGACCAAATCTAGCCCACTGACTTCTTGTGTAAATGTAGTGAGTATTCAAATAAAAAGTAATACTTAGCCAAAATAAATAAATAGGTAAATACATAAATAGATAAATAAATAGATTGCAAAACAGAGAAAGTGTATGCACATTGTCATAAGGGAGAGACTTTTATATATAAAGCTATTACTATTGCTAACAAATAATTTGTTTCTCCTTATTCTAGACATATTCTAGGAGGATGTGTTCTGTGGTGAGTTATCTTTTTGTCACGTAATTTAATGAAATGACTTTGATATATTACTTTGTGTTGTGGTTAGGATCTGGAGTGTCCCCCAAAAGTCTCATGTATTTTAATGGAACCTTGTGATGTTGGTGGATTGGGGTCTGGTGTGGAGGGGTGGTTTGCAGTTAAGTTAGGATTAACGGTGTGTAGTGGCCACACCTGGATGCAGGAGGGAGTGGTTACTGGGTGGAGATCTGAAAGGATACATAAGCTGCACCTGTCTTCCTGGAGGGCGGGGACTAGTCTCAGCTAGCCTCGGCTTGTCTTCCTGTTTGTCTGGGGAAGCTGCCTCCACCTCTCTCTCTGCCATGTACTTTGATTGTTGCCGGCCGCCCCTGAATGGACTGTGACCTTCGAGACTGTGAACTAAAATAAACCTTTCCTTTCCTAAGCTTGTGGATGTCGGGTATTCAGTCACAGCAACGAAAAAGTAACTAAGACACTATGTTTATATTTTAAATTTTTAAAATTAGAAAGCTTTGTGGGAAGGTGGTGGAGACCTGAACTCAGAAAATGGAGGTGACAATTTTGTAACCAACTAGTCAATTTAGACTGTTGATATAAGCAACTTTTAGTACTAATTATTTTATAGTTTTACGTATTGGATTACTTTTTGTCCTTGGGATTGAACCTAGAGTCCTGTGTGTATGAAGCACGAGCCTGTAATACACTGTTCTTTAATTCACTGATTTCTACTTTGATCAATATTATTTGCTTCTGTATACCTCATAGGGATTTTATTTTTTTCTTGGAAAAATTATAGGATGGAAGCTAGATATTTAACTTGAGCTTTTCTTCTTCACTAATAGGAGGGTCTAAAATAACAGATTTCTTTTTAAGTACTGTGCTAGTGCCTTCCCCCAAATTTTGATAAACTATAATATCATTGCCACCCAAATTGACAATATGACTCCAAATTTTCCCTTATGATTTTTTCTTTATATATTTTGTCTTCAATTATATCATTGTTTAATTTTTTCCTTTTTTGTAAAGTACTGTTGATTTGTACTTAAATTCTGTAGTGATTCGATTGCTGTATGTGATTTTCATCATATGAGAAATCTTATTGACAATTGTTGATCTTCCTGTATTCTTATTTAGATATTTTTCACTCATTTGGAAGATCTAGCCATACTGAAAAATATGCCTCCCAATAACACACAGATCCACAGTTATCTCACTACATCCAAACATATGGCCTTTGGGAAACAGTTCAGATCCAAACCATAGCCCTTTTCATTCTGCTTTTTTAAAGTTTTTATCTTCACAGAACACGTATGACCTCCTCCTTCTAATCAGGTTACCTCACTCTCCTGCTTTCTGTTATAAGGCCTTATTTTCTTTTTTTTCATAATACTTTTCCTCATTTGTAATCATTTAATTATGTTCTATTTGAGAATACACATATGTTTATATTCTCTTATATTTGCCATAATATTTGTCATGTAATATTGACTCACCGGAAATGCATCAAATGCATGAACAAATTAATATTAAACAATTGGTAAATACATGAATGTGTGAATGAAACTCTGAAATACTAGAAATGTTGTTTTCTTAAGAGTTGCCAAGCTTCAGAGTCTTTCCTTTTAGAGATACCGCACTTTTCTCTAAATTTGACAATGTAGACTTAGATTAGGGGGATATCAGAGATTCCCTGCTCATATTTACCTGTTCTTTTCTTTGAAATCCTTTGAAGTTGCCATATATGTATAATAACTCCCTGAAGCTTCACTACTATAAAGAAAGATATCTATTTTAACAAAGGCAAAAAGTGCAAATAATTATAAATCATTTTCTTTCCACAAATTGCAGGAGTCTGTACACTTTGGTCTTTATTACTTATATAAAGCTGTGGCCATATAAATATGAATTTAACCTGCACTTATTTAATTTCTACCAGTTTCAAAGAACATGCCAACCAGAAGGGAGTAAAAAGAGGAAATAATAGAAATGAATTCCATTAGAAGTTTGCATTTAATAGAATTAACATATTAGCATATTAATTGGCATGGTACGTGGCTACGAAAGGTTTGGAATGCTTTCAATTCATAGGTATTATTTAATAAGAAAGATGACAGATTGAGTTTTAGGGAAGGTGACCTCTTTGCAGAAATTAGGATGACATGCTTAATAGGTAGACAGTTGCTGAGGCTTATACATCCAATATATTATAATAAAAATTGTATTTTAACTGAGAGAGCTGGCCCTGAATTTCATCTAATTCTGTCACTTATTAATGGTGTAACACTCCTCAAACTCATTTTCATTATATAAGACTTCAGAAAAATATCTGTCTTGCAAGAGGCCCTGGATGATTAAATAAGATATATAAATCGCTGTCAGTTGCCACTTAATAATTAATGCATTTTATTAAAATTATTAGCATCGTAAACATGCAGCTGGCCACCATGTTGTAAAGAACTATGGAAAATGAATAACTTTACTCTTTAACATCAACTTGAGGTGGTTAAATGCTTTATCATTCTGCAATTGTTCCTGTTACACTAACGTGTCTACCGAATGCATGGACCTTCAGTGTATCGCTCAGAACCCACTATGCTAAAAATCTATTTTGTGTAAGTTTTGCTGTCATATAAGAGTAACGAGGGGTCCCTCTTGAAGCCATAAATTCACAACATAGATTTTCTATGCATCCCTGCTCATCTACTCTGCCTCAGCCAAATTGAAGTCACTGAAGATTTGTTGGCCAATCTTTCCCTCTCAGATATATTATCCTCCCTTCTAGCTCGTCCCTGCAATGGGGGATCATTTAAGAACACATGCTGGTAAAAGACAAATAAGTGCACGGTAGATTAATGCATCCCTCAAAAAGCTCATCTGGTGAAAAGATTCAGTATAATATTATTTTGTCTCCACTGCGTATCTCTTTCACGGTAGACATTTGGTAGGAGACTAAGACAAATTCATATTTTAGAATTGAATAAGCTCTATGGTGTTCTACAGAGTCATGAGAGGACTCAGGGGAAATGAGATTGTGACATCTCCTTAGGGAGGAAGGGGCCTACGCCCCTTGCTTCAAATCTTGGTGGTCTTCTATCTCCTAACATTGTAGAAGTGATGGCATTATGTGTTTGAGTCTAGGCTGTGAAGAACTATGAGTTTCTTATGGAGTATCTGCAGATGAAGCCTTGAATCATCATGTGAGAAGTGTAGCTCTACCGAATCGATCACACTCTGAGACAGCCCATACCTGGACACGTGAACATGCCTCACTACGTATTTCAATCATCAGCTTCACAGTTCCAGCCAGTGTCTAGGATCAGTGTCTAGACATATGAAAATATCCTTGTGTGTGGTGGCACTTCCCAGGAATTTTCAGCTTTATCTTTGAGTTTCCCCATTTGGGTCCAAAATATGGTGGATCAGAGCCAGAATATTGTCCTGTGGCATTTCTAAACATCACTCACAGAGTACATGAGCATAAAATGAAGTTTGTTACTTTGCACACAAAAATTGTAATTTATGCTACATAACAAAAACAATATAGGAATAGATTCATTTCACCAAGTGTGAATAATTCTCTTGAAATTGACCATTTACCTACCAGAGTAGGCTAGTCTTGTCTTTAGTGAAAATGATCCAGAAATCTCAGCGGCTCCATACAATGGTTTGTCATCTAATCAAAATCCACTGCAGCTCTGGGAGGCTCTCAGGATGTTTCCATGCTGCTTGTGTCCTGTGGAACCTCCACAAAAGCACACAATTCACTGTGGCCGTGAGTGAGGAAGAGATTAGGAAAACAACTGAACTTTGGCTCTGAAAGGCTCAGGACTTGCTTTCTCGATTTTTATTAGTCACAGCAGATCACAAGTGGATAAATGCAACTTTTCCGTGTATCTTGAGGAAGAGGAGAACTTAAAATCATTGTGAACACCCCCAGTCACAGCCATCCACCTTCATTTCTCTTCTTTTTTCTTGTCTCTTTCAATTCTTTCCATATTCCTTCCTATTCTTTACACTTCCGTCTTCTCTTTTCCTTACATCTCTCTTTTTATTATGTTTTAGATCCAAAATGCACAATGTACCCCCCTCCCCCAAAAGCCTTGTGTTCTTGGAACTTGGACTATGGGGTGCCATCTTCATCAGTGGCTTAATTCAAGGATGGTTATGTATTAAAAGGGGGCCAGGTTGGAGCGATGGACTGTCAGCGGTCACTGCAATATGTCCTTGCTCCCAACTCTCTCCCTTTCTATCCCTTCTGGATGATATGACATGAATACTTTCTCTCTTTTTCCCATCATGTTATTCCACCATGGCGGTTGTTGCCTTAAGCTGGATGACAGAACACAGATTGAGTCCTCTAAAATCATGAGCTAAAATAAAACTCTCCTCCTTTAAATCTTGGGTATCAAATTTTGTTTCCATTTACAAGAAAGTCTCTAAGGAACTTTTACTCCCTAGGGTTTGTGTGTGTGTGTGTGTGTGTGTGTGTGTGTGTGTGTGTGTGTGTGTGTGTTTCTTTGTCTAAATGGCACATGGGTATGAAAAACACCTTTGACCCTGTGTGTATCTTTGTGTGAGGGTGATACTGAGTCACGGGGTTGGAGCTGATTTCTTTGTTAGCTAGCTTTTACCCACTGTGGCAAAACCTGGGAACACAGGGGGAATGATTTAGTTTAGCTCATGGTCTCAGCCGTCTCACTCCAGGGTTGACTGGCTTTTTTGCTTTTATGCCTGTGATGAGGCAGAAAGACCATGGTGCAAGAGAATGATCTGGGAAGTTGCTCACCTTGTGGTACCCAAGAGAAAGAGAAAGATGAATAGAGACAGAGTCAGAAAGGAGGGGGCCTTGGAAAGACCCAGTCCCCAGAGTCATACTGCATGAGCTATTCTCTTTCAATAGGCCCTGACCCTTAAATTTTCGCCAGCTTTCAGTCATGCCATCATATTATGAATCCATCCATGGATGAATTTAATGATGTTGTCAAAACTCTCATGATCTAATCACCTTTCAAAATCCCCACCTCAGGACACTGATACATCAGATTCCAAGCTCCCAATGCTTGAGTCTTGGGCTACAAATTTATAGCAGATAACGAATCAAAAAATCTTGTATGATAATAATCAATAGGAAAGGAAATCCCAAAAGCATACATACAGCCAGAGGGCAAGTTCAAATCTTACATAGCTCAGAAGCTAACTGTAGAATTCTGGCTAGCAAAATGATACTAAATGCTGTTGACATAGCACAAAGACCTCGTAACAGGAAGGTAAACCATGTCATAAAAACATATGACCATTAAGGTCTTCTCAGGAGGAGTGTTAAATATTTCAGGGAAGCAGTTGTGGCTTAAAGATTTCCATGTGTGTAAATGTTGAAAGTTTTTAACCTTGTATCAAAAATGACATTAGTCAGATCTTATGAATGAAACTATTTGGACTTACATTCAGCATTCTTACCTGTTGTCTCAAATACATAGAAATTAAAAAGATAAAGTTCACTATGGCACATAATTCCGAAAATATCTTGACTTAATATATGGAAAGAACAATTATTGATTGCCAAAAATAAATGCTGATCATTATTACAGTGCTTTTGGATTCTGCAAAAATGTACTTAACCTCCTCCGCCCTACAAAGTTTATAACCAGACAGATATCACTAATCGTTTTCCACTTATACTCTGTTGCTAGTACTCACACATCATGAGAAGGAATTTAATTTTTGTAGGTCTCAACATTTGTTTGCTTTCTTCTTTTGATTATAATTACAGATCTTACATTTGTTTCTGTATAACTTTCCCCTTTAAATATAAGAATTTTCTTTTGATGTACAATAGAGTAGTGCATAATTGTGACTTAAACACACATTCACAGACACACATAATGCACATACCATCACGTATTTTCTCTGGAACAAGCATCTGATCCCCAAGGAAGGATGTAATCCAGGTGTTGTCTAACATTTGGATTTAATATAGAAGATCAACCGGTAATGAGGTTAAATACCAAGGATCACGGTTGTTGGATGACAAGGTAAAACTGTGTCCCATGTTGAAATTAACTTTCAAGATCTTCCAAAAAAATGTCCCGTTTTACCTTTCTACCATCAGTGAAGAAGAGCTCCAGGGCTCCATAAGTGTTTGCTGATGGCGGTGTGATATTTCGTCTGTTCCAACAGTGTGTAGCAGCATTTTGTATATATGATACATACGTATGTTTTAAAATTTAAAGCAGTTAGGGCTTCTTTCCTTATTACCATTCAAAGTGGCAAGGGACACTGCACAGGTGACAGTTTGTGAAAGCAAAATCCCCCACAAAACAGACACAAATGGTGAGATGCACATAGAAACCATTATTAAAATTTAGTCAGTAATTTTATGTTTACTGAATCTAATGATGAAAAAACCAAACATCTGCATTTTGTATTTTCCTTTTCTTTTTATTAGTTTAACAGCTGATTTGTATTGTATTTTTTCTAAACAATCTATGGCTGATAACAATGTTTTAAGTAAGTTCTTTTCCCTACATAGTTTGAGAGTCATTACTTTTTTTTTCTAGATTTGTTGAAGTATGGTTGGCAGAGAAAAATGATATTTATTTGTGATATAAGAAAGATGATATTTTGAAGCAAATATACTTTGTTTAGTGATTCATACAGTCAAGTTAATTGATAGATCATCATCTCACATGAAATTTAGAACACATTTTTAGCTCAAAAATATTGAATAAAGACAAAGTGAAAAAATGTAATTGGCACATTTTCAGTTGCTATGGGAAATGGCTAGTGCTTTGTATTAATCCCTGGGAATACATGTCCAGGAAATTTCTCAGGTGGTCGTCCTAATTCCTGGGAGGTTGTAGATGCCATTTTTTATTCTAGGAAAAATCAGGAGTGAGGCACATTCAGGATGTTTTACAGATGATGAATTGACTATTGAACAATTTGGCTTTGCAATTACCTATGAGGTATGTGAACAAGGGTATTTAGAATCTAGATATATGGGTTAAGCCTGGGGATGTGATATCTTGTCTGGAGGTGGAGATTTCAGCATAACAACCATGAAATCGAATGATGTCTCCTGAGAAGTAGGATGAAAAGACACACAGAAAGTTAAAAAAATACACGATATGTCCATCCTTCTCCCTGAATCTAGGTAGATAAATCAAGAAATCTTAGAATGATTCATTAATAATCTGTAATTGAATGTGAGCCATACAGACTTATTCTCTGTACTTTCCTCTGAAACTCTCCATTATATTGTCACTGTCACTATTTTATTATTGTTTTATGCACATTGGGCTTAAAAATAGTGTTAGTGAAAAATACACAATTTATGAAATTATCATATATGTAAATTATTATACATGAGTATATAGCATTTTCTCTAGATGTAGTAGAAAACTTGTGAAATAAATTTCATCCATTAGCAGATGATAAAATTTATGTTTATGATGATTTAAAGGGCTTGTACAAGTTCACTAGTTAGTAAGAGGTAGAATTCAAATGTCACCCAGCATTATAATACCTTTGCAAAACCCTAAACTTTCATTTCCTAAATATTTAACAAAAAAGCACATTTAAAAAAAATGAATCTATGTTCAGGAGTTCACATTTTTATTAATTATTCTGAATGCAGAAAACATACATTAGAAAGGACCTTTCACTAGAAATCAGCAGTCCTGGGTGCCTGGTTTAATATTTTCAGAAAATGCTTTGCATTTGTTCAGACGAGAGTTTTAGACTAAATAGCCTTTCATTTCCCATTCTATTGTTACTCAATCATTTATTTTTATGTTCTAATACATCAACATGTGAAAAAGATCTGAGAAATGAATTTACATTTATTTATCTCAGAGTGCTGGAATTAATTTGAAAATAAGGCAATTTTATAATATCATCGTTACTAACATCACAAAAGGAACTATTGAATGATCTAATGATAAAACTTTTGGTATTTTTTCCTTGTTATTTTCATCAATATTATTACCATCAGTGGTCAATTTCATTTTTTAAGACTGTCTTGTGACAGACTGCAGCTTGGAATCAGATGGAGCTGAAAACTCAGGCAGAATTCGCATAATGACCGCAGACTCATATGTTTCCAAGGAAGGACGATGCACAAAATATTGGAGCACGTAATATGTTAGATGCCCTCTTACATACACACATGCATCCTTTTTAAAATTTCTACTCAATATTTAAAATCTCAGACATTTCAATTTGTGCTGGTGTGTTACTGTTGGTACTCGCTTCAAGGTTGCCCTAACTTCCTCGGGGGAACACTAGAAGCTAGAGCTTCTGAGAATACTTATGATTAACCAAGGCGATGCTTTATTTCTGCAATCCATGGCAGGACACCATTTCTATTTCTTATGTTGAATGAGATACAGATATTTAGAGAGTAGAGCGGTGATACAATCTCCCAGGTCAAAAAGAAAAAAGAAGATGACACTAACACTATCTTAATTGAGACGACGATATCCAGTGAAGAGTAACTTAGTAAGCCCGATAACAACAGAACCCAAGTTGGTGTGGGTAAATCCTTGAGTGTAGATATTTCTACCACATGACCACAAAACACATCAAGAGTAAAAGATAGAGAGTACTGGTAAAACCAGGCTGTAAATATGGTCTCACTACCCAGCATTAGTGAACTTTCCTGTCATTGGGACAAAAAATTGACATGTACGACTTTATAGAGGAAAAGGTTTAATTTGGCTCACAGTTTTGGAGGATTTGGTCAATGGTTGTCCATTTCCAGGGCAGAAGCAGCAGGGTAGAAAGGCACAGTAGAGGGAAAACTGCTCTCCTTATACCATCCGTGAAGCAAAAAGGACATGGAGGAGACACGGAGAAACATACAACCCTGACACATCTAACCAGTTCCCACTTGATAACAGCACATTTAGTTACAAAATCATCAACAGACCAATCCATTGATGAGTCTAGTTTCTCAATGTTCCAATCACCTTCCAAACCCATGAGGCCCTGGTGTGTGTGTGTTGGGGGGAAGGGGGGGTTAGATCTAAGCCATTATGTACCTCATTAGTTACAATGCCAAGAATAAAAATGGAAGCTGAGGGGGAGAATGGGTAGCCAGCTAGGGGCCATTAGCTAATCAGGCATTTTTTTCAGTGTGTCCCTTCCTTGAATGAGGCAGTTATGAAAATTATGCATATGCTTAGTTACGCAGGACTCTTTACAAAACTGAGTTGCTTTTTTTCTTTGCACTGTTTATCTTGTGAGCAATACTAACCAACTGTTGGTCTCTAAATGATCATATGATTTAATACAAGAAAGAAGCCACATAGCATGATGATTTGAGTAAACTCCCATTCTTTACGTAGGTAATAGCTATTTGTCCTAAAGTGAAAAAAAAGGTCTAGTATTTGATATTTCTTCTTCGTCATTCTTTTACCTGAAATGGGATTTCAAATTTATGGAGTATCAATATCTTTCACACTATCATTTATACCTGATGGAATGTGGGTTCACTTTTCAAAAAAAAAAAGGATGAGGAAGTGACATTTGCAGGAATCACTGGTAATTATGTTCCTGTCACTCAGGAAGGCAGATTTGTGACATGGTAGAACGTCAGGGAGGAGCATAAAAGCTTCTAGCGCAAGGTGATGTGTTATAGTGTTGGGAAGCTGGGATACACAGAATGTTTATCATGCAATTCAGAATGTATGCATACATTTAGGAAATAGAAGAAAAAAATGAAGGTCATGCTAGCTGCCATTGTTTCTTCATATCTGCTAACAACATTTCAGTTTTTAGTCTCTTGTCTCCAGTGCCTACAGTCTCAAGACAATTTAATGATCAAGGTAGGAGCCCACAGAATTTCAAAATAGAGTTTCAGTTAAACTGGAAGTCAGGGGTTTCACTAGTCTAATTATGGTCTTTTCATTGGGAATATAAGTAACACAGAAAGTTATGAAGTAGCTTGTTTACCTATCCTCTCAAGGGAAAATGAGCTGCTGTGGAAATTTTCCAGACAATCCCTATATCCATTACATTCCTTTACGGCATAAAAATCAAAAACTAGCGTAGGGATTCATGAAGCGTGTGCAGGCAGCATCAACATAGGCTTCAATCTCTCAAAAATGGGGGGAGGGACAAAAGGAGAATGGAAAAGTCCTTGTCACCTTGACAGGATATGCATGCACACAAAATGCTAAATTTTATTGTAAACCTTAAATTTTGCGCTTATACATATCAATAAAATGGGAAAAAATCAAGATGCTGTCCTGTAATTGGTGAGCAAATTCTCAATGGCCACATTGTTTAAACACTCATTCCCCACTGAACGATCTGACAAAATGATTGATACAACTTTTCAAATAAACTGGCAGAGTGGACTCTACCCATGTGTAGAATATACCTGTTCAGGGCGAATGGCTGTCTTGGAAAGACTTGGTCATTCTTGGCCCTTGGAAGCAATAATAGGGTCATTTCTCACCTGCCCACCTAGTATGCTGTGCTCTAGAGAGAGAGGCAAGTTTGACACCAGACCTGTTCTCTCACCCTTTCTTTTATATGACAATGTCAAAAGCCTAAGGTAAAGTGAAAAATGGATCAGCTGGAAACAGCGTGAGAAATGAGCCTGGGGGTCCTGAGTGTTAATCGACAGTGATAATGTCTGGGAGACATTTTCATTACGTGACAGTGAATGGGGAATAGTAGGTGCCTTTTCCTTTGAAAAAGTAGTTTGGAAGGCTTTTTTGTTTTTGTTTTCTTATTCTCCGATTGAGGAGCCAGTGCTCTTTCAGCATTTTCCTCTGAATTCTGTGTGAATTGTGAGCACTGCTGGAAGACAGATCAGAAAGAAGCCTCAGGATGACCCATTCGTAACGATTTGCGTTGGGTAAAGCCAACACTCAGTTGGAGACTGATCAGTACCTTCTGTTGAATGAATGGAGAAGCAGAACACTCTGAAATAGCTCAGGCAGGATGCTGTTCCCTGCACTGATTCATCCAGTTATCCATGCAACTAACCACAGAGCCACCAACCAGACAGCCATCTAGCCAGCAGACCAACCATCTTAAATGTAGTGGCGTAGTCTTTGAAAGATCCAGCATTTCATAGGAAAAACAGAATCAAATAACAGTCTGAATTGTTAAGGAAAACAGGTTCATTGACTACAACGTCTTCTCTGTGGAGGGGGAGAGGGAGGTACTGAGCAACTGGAAAAGAACATTGCAAGGCGGAGATGCTTGTGACTTTATGGCTGCCTTGATCAAATTCCAGGGCGTCCTGGCCACGATCCAGAGACCAATCACAGACCACCTAACCTCTAGAGAGAGCAGCTGCCCATTTTCGAAAATATAACTGGACTATGTATATATGTATTCATGTGTGTATACAAACATACATAACATAAAACATGAAGTGATAAGACATGACATGTATTCACTGTATTCGTGTTTTGAATTTTTTACATACATTAGCATATGTATTATGTATATGGTGTAAATATTCATAACATAGTAAAATAGTAATATGAGACAATGTGTAATATGCACCTCTAATATTAATATATTACATATGTCATATGTACACGCAATGGTGTATTTATCCATGTGGACATAATGCTAGACAATAATTGAGAAAAGTTCATGGACTGAGTTGTGGGGGGTTGGGAATAGTCAGGAAAGTTCCTAAGAAAGTTTAAGCATGAGAGTACTTCGTCTGAGTTATTTGAGAAGTTAAAGGGGGATAGGAAGTGGAGGGTTGTGGATTGCTAATACAGTGGTTGGGAGGGATAATTTAATCTGGTTTGCTACACGAGAAACTGCACACTGGCCATGATGAAAGTATATTTGTTCTCTGACAAACTTCACAATTTTATTTCTTGGTTAACAACTGGGTAACTTTTCATTCAGGGTTTTTTTTTTTGAAATATAAACTGTTTCTGTTTCAGTCCATTTGCTTTCCTTTGGATTGCATGTATTTTCTTTAGCTGCAGGATAAGAAGGTGATCTTGTACTGATCCTCTGCTTTGGGGTTATCTATAGAGAGCATGGTGGTGGCTGGGGGCTGCCCAAGACGAGTTTAGACTTTTAAAGAAAACTCAGTTCTTCAGAACTTTGGCCAGGTTTCTTCTGTTAGAATTGGCTTTGCTCTTTTCTACTACACTTTCATCAATATGTATCGGTGAATCTTAGTATCTTTTACCCTGTTGATCTGCATGGAGGACCCCTACTAATTCCTAAACCGCAAATTAAATGCTTGAAGCTGAACAGACATCAGATTAAAAACTTCACACTTCACAGACACCCACTCAGCAGAAGCAGTCAGACTCTTGAAGCCAACTTTAAAGAGTGAAAACAGGTTGCTATTCTCCGGAAAGAACGAAAAAATGACTTGGAGCAGCTATAATGCGATATTAACGTGGATTTCCTACAAACGTGGATTTCCTACAAGCAGAGAGGTGCCTTGGACACAATAAATAATAGTATTATAGTATCTTGTCAAAACATTCTTTGTGCACACATTAACACGAATTATCTAGTGAGAAGAGTGTTAGTTATTACCACATTGACATCTACAGAGCTATAGGAAAGGAAAAGAGTGTTACACAAAAGGATCATCCCTTAAAGGGCTTTGAGGCAGTAGGAGAATGTTTATGCCAGTGCCTAGGTTGTCTTCAGAAGCAGTCACTCCTAACACACCACTCAGCTTTTTGGGGGATGCATCTCTTCATTAAAATCATTTCCCCAAGAAAATATACAAATAGGAAGGGTAAGTGGATAGTTTCAAATTTTATTTTTGAAATGTATTGATTTATTAATTAAGCACTGTTTTCTTACAGTGGAGTCATTTTAACCAAATATATACAAACCAAACCATTTTAACCAAATATATACAAATATACACCCCACAAAGCTCTAAATCCTCCACACTGCTGATGTACCATATCTGTTACCAAAGCTTCTTACTTGAATTGAGCTTCCCTACTGTCCAACATGGCAAACACTGTTGGCCGTTCTCCCTACAGTCACTTAAAGCCTCTTCCTGGGTAACAGAACAGCAACATTTTAAACCAATCTGTGCCTACCTTAATAACAGGATTTACATTGATTAACACAATGTGACAATTATATTTCCTTCTTCCAGCGATGGGTCAGAGGTGCACTGAAATCCAAGTTTAGCCAGCATAGAAGGATTGAAGTGGAAAATGCTAAAGAAAAATATCTTCTTAGTGAAAAGAGAGACCAACAGAATTATAGACTTGAGGCATTTTTCTCCACTTCCTTTGTCGTGTGTGTGTGTGTGTGTGTGTGTGTGTGTGTGTGTGTGTGTACAAATGCTATGATGCTTTGCGCCCCAGTAGGCTTGTTGTCATCAGAGACGATGATACAAACGCACTGAGCATGATGGATAAACTGGCAGATGTTATACTGGAGACATAAGTTGTGATTGTGCTTCGAATGGTGTAATTTTAAAGAAGATGAAGGGGACACACTTGTAATTGTCACCCTAATGGGAGGGTCCAAATCTAAGATGCCGATTCTGATGTCACAATTTGTCCAATAGTGAAGGCGCATAGACCAGAGGACATGAGCAAGAGTCTAGAGGTCGGGAGGTAGGAGAAGCCAAGGGCTCTGAATCTTGTGTTATTCAGAACAGAAGTAGTATTTCAGACACATTAAGGGAACTATGAAAATCAAGCAAGTGTCTGTGGCAAGATCAATTTTTTCTTTTCTTCTTTTTCTTGGAACATCTCATCATTTTCCTACTTTAAATGACTACTTATAGTGATGACTCCCAAGTTTGTATTTCTGATCTGCTTCTTACCTTGGAACTTTTAAACCCATATATCTGAAGCCTGGAGGCTCTTGCATATTCCACAAACAGCCAAAATACAACCTGCAAAATTGAAGTAATGATATGTGTTCTGTAAACTCGCTTCTTATTTTTCTTGTTTCGATTGATGGTGTTTTAATACATCTAGTTGGCCCCATAAGAAATGACTCATCTGACACACATCTTCATTTTTTATTGCTAAAGTCTAATTATATACCAACTCCTACTGATTTCATTTGCTCAATCAGTCTCACCTCTATTCACTTTTCATCTACTTTAATAGTATCTCATTAGAAGCCACCATTACCTCTTTTCTTATCACCATTGAAACTTACCTGTTTCAATGTCTGCCTACACCCCACGTGGTTCTTAACAATACACTTTGTGTGATGTAGGCTGAAGAGTGATTTAACATGCATAATTAATTTTGCCATTCTTCTTAACAAAACATTTCGATGGCTTTCCAGTGCACTTAAAATAAGGACTATTTTTATTAATTTAATTTCAAGGTTTTTAAATTAGGTTCTGCTCATTTTTGAAATATTATTTCCTACTGTGTTTTTCCCCCTTCCTGCTAACTCTGGTCTCTTTGGTCTTTTTCAGTTCCTCAAACTGAAAGCTCTGAAGTTAAATTTTTTGGGCAATTTTTCTTTGTTTTTTCGATCTTTACATGGATGGCTTATTATATATGTTTCTATTGCACCCTAAACAGACCCTGAGAAACCACTTATTATATTCTATTGAGAATTATTACTTCTCCTCCACAGAACATAAGAAATATCTTGACTTTGTCTCATGTTCTTGTGGTACAGTACAGAAAACAGTGATGCTCTTAATGAATGACATTGAATAATGTAAGACGCAGTGTCTGGAATCTAGCAACAGCTTAACACCTTAATTCATATTTGACATTTCCTTAGAGGCTTGCATCACCCATCAATGCCCTAACCAAGGTATGTGTCCCTAACTGATGCTGGTACTTTCTCACTCTGAATCCGAGTAGAGCTTTGTAGACCCTCTAAACACGAAGCCACTGCTAGTTGCCTGGGGTTGCAATGTGGAAGAAAGCTTTAATTCTTTCATATCCTATACTACATACAAATGGATAGCTTAAAGTTTATAAATCTCACCCATGTTCACGATGTAAGACTCTAGTGATAAATTTTAGTTCTAGGTTATAAAGCAAATGTGTGTCACCTGAAGACTTTGTAAACTTTTGTACTTTGTATAGCTTTTATTAAGTCAATGAAAAAAATCTTGTCATAAACAGATCATGTGGTAACATAGAAAGAGGAACAGGAGAAGTGAAAAAGAAATGAAAAAGAAAGATCTAGGCCCAGAATTATCGTTTTACACTAGTGTAACTTTATGAACTCTTTGGATGGTTGGTATTTTTGTGTTGTGCACAGAGGCTGAGCTGCCGCCATCAGCAGTTTCCAAAAGGCTGCTTGAACTCTTGTCAAGTGACAGGGCATTCATTCATCTTCATCAGGTATAAATTTGGAATCCAAATTCAATTTAAAAATATTTATTGAGCCTTTAATATGTGCCAGGCACTCTGCCAAGTACTGGGAACACAAAGGCAGACAAGACCTAGTTCATGATCTTGATCTTGTGGATTTCTGTTTAGATTAAAGAGCAAAATGTTAAAATTTAAAAAATATAAACAGTGAGGGGAAAAAGAAAACAAACACAAAGCAAAAGCAACCCACCAGAATTCAGTATATTCATTATAATAAAGACCGAGGCAATGTCTCCTTCACCTGCAGTGTTCATTAGTGCCCAAGATGTTCAAGGAAATCAACAAAGCTATTTGTTCCACTTGAAGTTAATAAAAGATAAGTGCAACTCTAAATATACTTTCTAAATCCATGTACTCTCAACTGAAATTTCTTCAAAAGAAATACTGGTTTCTAACATTTTTAGAGACAACTTTGAATACTCACGATTAGGTTCAATTTTTAAATTATTACTTTAAAACCTGGATCTCACTAAGTACGTGCTTTATTCATCAGGGATGAGATAGCACCTAGTGGTGTACAACTTTCATGAAGATTGACATACAGCATTAGACAAGGCAGCTTTTCCATTCTGTTTTGCTGTTTGTTGTATGATGGGATCAGCGGCTTGGAGAGATGATCATATGGAAAATGTGACACGAGGCGGGAAAGGAATGAGAACTTTAACTTCAGAACAACCTGGATTTGAACCACAGTTCTTTAGCAGCTAGCCGGGTGATTTACAGTACTTTGCTTCATATTTCGAGCCTAAGGTATTTCAATTTTTGTGGTAGATTCACCTCAGGATATTAAATTTACAGATATTACATTAAGTAATATGTAACCTATGCACAAAATTGGAGATAATAAAATATATTAATGGGCTTGCATGTCAAATTGCTACAGATTAAGTGGCTTTCACATCAGAATTTTATTTTCTCACAATTCTGAAAGCTTTAAGTCCAAGCTCAGGGCATTGGCAATGTTAGCTTTTAACTTTATCTCTCCTTGGCTTGGAGATGCTATCCTTTCCTGTTTTTATGTGTTCTCCCCTTGTTGTGTAGACAGGTCCTAACCACCTTTTCTTATAAGAATACTGGTTATGTTGAATTAGAGTATGATAGTCGTCTTATCTTGATTACCTCCTGAAAGACCACATCTCCACATGACGCCACCTTCTGAGGTGCTAAGGAGAACTTCAACATTTCAAGGGGGAAGGAGTACAATTTTGGATCGTCTGAGCACTGTTTTTGCTAAAATTTTGATAATTGAAATCATTGAAAACTGCGAGTCAGTGAAAGATTTCTTCCCCTCGAAAGCTAAAGCAAGAATGTAGGTGTGCCTTGGCTTCATAAATGATCACTTTTGAAACATTTATTCTAAGATGAAACCAGGGTTCACTGTGGATCCCTTGTGAGATTTTAGAACTGAGGGAAAGTGGGCAAGTTCATCATCTATTTAAAAACACTTGGTATGTTTATACCCAACCAAACATCCAAGTGGAAAGAAATTGAGGCTCATGGGCTACTTCAAGCTCATTTGACTAGTCTTAAAATGCAATTCCTTCTTGCGTGCTATATAAACCAGAAACAGATGTAATAAAACCCAGCAGATAGATGTTCCATGTTGCAGAACTTACTGATTGTCCCACCTGAGCTCAGACAAGTGCAGTATTACCAGAGTCATTTTCTGTGCATAGTAAAATTGATATAAAGAGATGCTCAATAGGAGAGATAGAGTCTGCAGTGAAGAGTTTATAACACTTGTCATAATGGATCTGTCAGGAGAAAAAAATGTTTACAGTTCATTGCAGAATATAAAATGTTTGCTAAATCAGCAGTAAAAGTCGAAGCTGAGATAAATTTGTAGCAAGGGTAGCAACACAACACAGCATCACATAAATACACCCAGCAGGAGAGCGGAAAGGGAAAAAAAAGCAGCAACAATGTAATTCTGAGCAGGATTTGATTTATGTCATAAATAAATATAAAGGGTATTAGGAAGATTAGTGCATTAGAATGTTAACACAAATCAGGATGTCCTGTGCCAAGCGGGACTGCTTGCACAACAGTAAGCTGTGCCAACACCAGGTAGGTAGCTGTAGCTTCTAACCGAGTTCATTTCATAGTGGAGAGACTGTTTTGTAGCACTGTTAACTGTTGTTAGCAGTGCTAGGTTATCCAACTGGAGTTCAAATGGTAGTGGACTATTATCTGACCATTGACTCTGCCCCTCCTACACGAGCAAGTAACCTCTGGTTTTGAGTTTTGAAAATAAAAAAAAAGAAAAAAATTACATTAGGTTCCCGGTTCATTGACCTCTTTGGGCATGCTGCCTCTGGATCTCACTGTCCTTACATAATTATAATTCTTTGATTTAAAGTATAATGTGTCTGTGTTGACTATCGAACATATAAGTTGTTATGATTTGGATTTAGAATGGCCCTCAAAACATCAGATATTGGGATGTTGTTGAATAGTTATGGAACCATGTTCTGGTAAGAGGAGGAGCCTGGTCAGGAGGGTGGATTACAGGCATGTGGCATAGCAGGCGTGTGCAGTAGGCTATGAGCATGTGACCTGCAAGGTCTGAATCACTAGGCTTAACCTGGAAGGGACAGAACACTGAGTCTTAAGTTGAATTGGGCAGGTAAGTGGGGACAGGACCCAGGGGAGGGGGATTCGTGCTATTTTTGTCCCACCTTTTTTTTTCTTTTGAAATAGAGTCTCACTCTGTAGTCCAGGCTGGCATTAAACCCACTGTGTAGCTCACGTTGTCCTCAAACTCACAGTAATTTTCATGCTTCAGCATTTTCATGCTTTCATGCTTCCCCCAGTGTGGGATTAAAGACATGAGCTCCGCACCCAGTTTATATGGTTCTGGGAAATTGAATTCAGGGCCTTGCACTTGTTAGGCAAGTTCTCTGACTACTGTTCCTCCAGCCTGATCTCCAAAATTTGGAAATGAAAGGAAAGAGTAACATGGTTCATCCACCAAGGAAGGCTACAGGCTGTGAGCAGAGCCAGGCCAAGGGAAAGGCTATGGAGATTGTAACCAGAGAAAGAGATGGAGGGGTGGGGCTACCCAAACCCTTTGGAGCTCACATCTTGCCAGGGTTTGCTCCAATGCAGAACACAGAGCTGAAGATTGAACTTGTGCCCTGTTGGGTTTAGAATTTGTTTTGTCGCAGTTGCTTTGGGAATAGGAATGTTCAGCTGGTGCCATTGTATGTCAGAAATTTTTAACTTTTCTTTGATTTTGCAATACATGCCAATCAAGAGCTTGCCTTGAGTCTCTGAAAAAATTGAACTTTTAAAAAAATCAGTATTGGAACTGTTAAGACTTTGAAAACTCATACAGAAAGATTAAATAAATTTTGCATAAAGAGGTAGGTATGATTATAGAGATGGCATGTTATGATTTGGATGTGGAATGCCCCCCAAATGCCCCATGTATTTGGATGTTGTTCAATAGCTGTAGAAGCGTGTTGTTAAGAGGTAGGACCTGGTTAAGAGAGGTAGATTACAGGTGTGTGGTGGATTAGGGGAGTGTAGTAGATTAAGAGCATCTGGCACATTGTTGGGCATGTGACCTGCAAGGGATAGAACACTAAGGCTTGAAGCAGATGGGGCAGATTACCGGACCACACCTGGGAGGGGTGGATTACAGGAGCAGAACCTGGAAATGCATATGCTAATTCTTCCCTTCCTCCCTCACTTGTCTTCCTGTATGTCATACAGTGGATATCTTTCTCCAGCTAGACAGTGCCATATGTTTTCACCATTGCTGGCTCCCTATGAATGGACTGTGTGAGGCCTTCTGAAACTCCGAGCTAAATAGATACTTCCTCCTTCTAGTTGTGGGCGTTGGGTATTCTGTCCCAGTAATGAGTAAGTAAGACATATGTCTATCATAAATTTCTATCCCAAAATTCAAATTCGTACATAAAATTTTACACTTATCTCCACACAGATGTCCAAAATACAACTCGAATTTCATGTGCTCAAAGATAATTTCCTAATATTCTTCCTTTTAAAGATTCTCTTATCATAAGATCACAATTTCATTCTTCCAGTTATTGAAGCAAAAGGATTTATGAAAAACAAATAGCGATTTGGGATTTTTTCTTTAGCCTGAGGGTTACCTGATGATTCAAATTTTGATCAGGACCCACTTCCCCTAGTTCACTAACTCATGGAATTTATAGCAGAATAATCCATACAACCCATGAGATTATGACCAAGACTGTTATAAATAGGACCAAGTTTCTGAACAGCATTGTTAAAATTATTTTTTAAGAACTAACTCAACAGTATTTATAATATACAGCTGCAGAAAGTATAAAAGTTAAAGGGACTCCCGAGCTAACAACTTCCCTGAGCAGACATCAAACTTTCTTTTTCTGCTTTTTTTTCTTATGAACTTGTGCATGGCAAGATTAGAATGATTTGGGGATTTCCCGAATTGCTCATGTGAGTCACAAAATCTCTACCGTGCCCTTACAATATATTCTGCATTGATTTCTATACTGCATCTTTTCTTTAATATGAGTAAACAAGACACTTAGCAAAATGATTATAGCCAGTGAATTTGACCATAGTTTGAAAACCAAAACCACGGTTGTTTGTCAAGTGTCATTGCAGGTTTGAATTACATACAGTCCTGTTTGCTCCTCTCTTCCCACATATTCAACCAACCAATAAGTCATGCTAGTCGTGTCTTCTGATTGAAATGGGAATGGCATAATGTCTCACCCATCTGCTCTGCTCCCATCCTCGTTCCAAGCACCGATAGATGATGCTGTGGTAGCCTTCTAATGAGTGTTTCTGTTCTTTCCTTGTCCACCCACCCTGTCTCAAAACCCAGACAGAGTGTTCCTTTCATGACATGAGTCAAATAAGGCCACTCTCCAGTTGAGATCTTGACAGCACTTTCCTAATTCAATGAAAGTAAAAGCTTAGTGCCTCTCATGACCGATAAGGTCCTATCTGGTGCTGGTTTCTGTTCCTCCCAGATCTCATCTCTTTTAGCTTTACTGCAATATACCTACTTATTCCTTTCAGGCTGGCATTTGAGTTGGATAAACAACCGGAGCTTGTGCTAAAAAGACTTAGCATGTCTGGGGTTTCACTTTTTTCCCTGCTTAAAGATTTCTTCGATTATCTGCCTGAATTGCCTATTCCCTTCCTTTAGGTACCTTTTCCCATTGAAGCTTCCTTTGCCGATTCTATCAAACACTTTAACTATGTCTTGTGTTTTTTTTTTAAAAAATCCTCCTTAATAACCACCACGATATACAATAGTTTATTCCCCTTCTCCTTCCATTAGAATCTTAGTTCTTATAAGACATATTTCTTTGTTTGCTATAGTCAATTGTATATTTCTAGCAAGAAGAATCCCAGGTCATGTACTCGATGATTGTTCATTGGATAATTATAGATTATGAACAGCTAAACATATATAATAGGTTAGCTATGCCAATACCTCCCTCAGTCTCTTCTACATTCATGTAATCATCTACCTGCTGCCTGAGTCCACTGTCAATGAAACACTGACGCCTCCTTCTCTGAAAAATTGGCATTATTCCACCAGGAAGTACCTGGTTAGTTATTCCTGCCCCGAAGAGGAATTGCATAGTCAAGGTCTGGTTACTCCAGGATAGAGCGAATTTGTATGTACTCATTTCCTGCTGAAAGTGGTCTATTCACTGAGATTAGGCTGAAGTTACTCTCCAGCTGAATACAATGTCATTAGTATTTCCCCCTCCTATTCTGCTTTCTTCACTTTCCTTCCCCTTAAGCTCCTCTTTCAATAATCACTTGAGTAAAAGAGCTCATCTTCAGTTCTTCCTTCCAGAGAACCTTACCTGAAAAGAAAGTGGAGATTTAGGGGGAAAAAGGTAGAGACGTTGCTTGGCTATTTTTTCTGGAAAAGAAAAGAAAACAACAACAAAAACAACAACAACAAACAGAAAACAATGGGCTGTAGAAGGAACAATCTGTAGAACACATCTGTGTGCTCCTACTACAAACAACGTGTTATGGCAGAACAATGTGTGTAGGAGATAAATTAAATCTCCCAGACTTCTAGTTTTGGTACTCACTTTCAGTTTACTACTTAGATTTTAAGAGAAAATTGGCCTTTCCTATCAAACGAGGTACAAAAGTTTGGATATTTTTTATTAGACTCGTCAAGTCACATATACAGTTTGAGATTAAAACAAATGTCCCTCTTTGCAGGGCTCAGATAATAAGTGTCATGTAGGTGAAGCCGTATAACATAGTTCTTGACATGTGAACATAAAGCAGCAGAGGTTTCCATTGAGGGACTAAGTCTGGATTTTTCTTAGTTATATTTGTAATTGCGGCTTTTGGAATTTTCTTCAGGTTGAATTTCTTAGGGTCCTGAGATAGAGGTTAACTTAAAAAATAATATTACTACATAGATTCGTTGGGAGCAACCTAAGGGAACCAACCTTAAGGGAACTTTGGGGTTTGAATGACCTCTCCAATTTCTTTCCTCTTAAGTGAGGTGGCCAAGCTTTTACAGCCCACAATGTTCTTCCGAGACCAGAGGAGTGCGTCTGACCTTGATTCAGGCAGCTCTGTCTCTGAGACAATTCCTAGAATGTTGGTGTGGGGTTGGGAGAAACGTCACAAGGACTAAGGAGCGTGGAAGCCTGTACACTCCTCACTAATTTTAGCATATTAGAAGACAATGGTGACTTCCATTCTTTTGTTTATTTACTCAAGAAATAATCCATTGATCTCTTATTATGTATGTGACAGTATTTTTAGTACAGTAGATGTGACCGAGAATAAGATTCTCTTCTTTGATCTCAGAGAGTTAGGAGCCAAATGCAGCAAAGACTTGTATGTAAATAATAAGTGGAGACTGACAAGTGCTATTTCGAAAGTGGGAAGAAAGTGCTACAGAAGCACAAAGTGCAGAACAAACTCGTCAGCACGGGGACTTGGGGGAACATTTCACCTTGGCTGCTCCACTCATTTCTGTCTAAGTAGCTGAGCTGTTTCTACAGACAACCGCTCAGAAATCACCTGCATAATACATCATTTTCAATAGGTGCTCACTGGAACAGTTTAAACTGTTGTTTAGGGCAAGACTTTGTCTCCAGATAAATGAATGCCCCAGACTATCCGTTTAACTTATAGCATATGGTGAATCAAACTCTTGTTCAAAAATTAAGAGGATTTAGGTATGTGAATCAAGGGATGAGTATTCTTTGACTTGGGAAAGTTTTAAATGGCTGAGGATAGAACTCTTAAGAAAATAAAAAATATGTGAGGAAAAATAAATAAAAATCTTGCTTAATTTCTTGTCAAATTAATGCATCAGAGTGAGCAGAGACAACTGCTTGAAAAGTGCTGGTTGTCACTCCTGATAAAAATTATTCATTTCCTGAACAAACATGCATACGGAAGGCCTATAGTGACCAGAAATTGCTAAACTTCTTTAAGCCTCTTAGAAAGGTAAGTCAGTTATTGACTGTGTGAATCTTGAAACTATGAATTTATCACTGTCGGAGCACCACCTTCTACTTTAATTGCTGAGGTGCATTCATATCTGCATGTATTTGAATTTTTGGAGGTAATTTAAAAATAAAAGGTTAAAGGACAAAACAGCTAGCATTCCACAGAAACATAGGTAAGTTAATGCCTGATTTGAAATTAGCCATGAACAGCAATATGTGGTCTCACAAAGTAGGATTTTGGATCCCAGAGACCTGTTGTTTCTTAACCTCCTTCTTCTTTGGATAGAAAAAAACAATCATTTCTGCTCTCCAAAGTTGCTACATATAAGTAAGGTAACACATGTTATGTCTTTGGGTCAGGTCAGAGAAAGTCCTCACTAATATAATTTCTTCCACAGTCTTATCCCCTGAAAATATTTTCTGTGAAAATTACATCGAGAGGCAATAATGTTTAATAAGACGAGATCTTTCAGCAAATGAAAAAAAATCAAAACAACAACAACAACAGCAGCAAAAAACAACACATTCGGTGTTCAGAAAGGTTAATTTCAATGGTTATTCTGCATAAATATTTATTACTATTGTATCTGTAATGACCCATACAATTATTTATCTAAATGTATAAAAATAAAATTGTCTGTTACAAACAGAAAATTTGGGAAGTTTATAAAACAGTAGAAAGACAGGCAATGGCAGATGGAGACATACATTTTGATTCCATTAGACTACCTAGAATATGACCCTGCATGATGTTAAAAAGGTGATTATGTGACTTCTCCCAGAGTTCTATAATTCACATAAAATTGGGGATTAAATATCCCAGACCTAATGGGCATTCAAAAGATTAAATAAATAAAATTCAAGAAGTCCTAGGGTAGTAAGTATTTTAGTCAGTCATTAAATGAGCAACAAGTCTAAAAGAGCCACCCAGAACTCCATGCTGACTTCTCCAATAGGGTTTGCTACTCAACTGCTGAGCTCTGTCATTGTCTGCCTTGTTTCTTTTCTCATATTATAAAAGTTTTGAAAATAATTTCTTTAGTGATACCAGCTACCTTCATAGCAGATTGCAAGCCCATTGACTAACATATATTGTTCTTTATTAGAGAGCATCCAGTATTGTTGTTAATAATACAGAATTGAAGTTTCAGAACTTAAACATTTATAGGAGTGTAGAATGTTAGAGGAGGACAGAGTCTTAGGAATATTTCCCTTGCCAGGTTTATTTTGCAGAAGGGACTGTTCACAGCCAACCCCCACGTGGTATATAGAATATGACTTAGGCAGAGCACTGGTCAAACAAAAGACCCAGTGACAGCAGTTCTTGGTGATTTTGAAACCATCATCAGAAGACAGAAACATAATTAACCCTTTTTGTTTGGTTATTAACTACTGTTGTTAGAAAGAGCATCCTGTTACCTGAGACTTCACATCCGCTGCATTTGAATAGATGAATTTGCCCCTAGGATGACCTTGAGTTCACTTCTCCAGTTTCCTGACCTTCATTGCAAAATGGAGAAAACATTGACTGCTGCCAACTGGCACGTATTTATGCCACAGTATTTGTCAGTTCTGTTTCCCTTTCCATCACTTCTAGCAAATGTTAAGTTTTTTGCTTTCAAAGGCTATGACATGTCTGATATTCCAAATAATTCTATTCTGTTCAACTTTTTAAAAATCTTTGAAACATTGAGAAAATTATAGTAAGTAATCGTCCCAATGATTAGTGAAAAACCGACCAGTGTGTTTCGAATGCTACCTGCTTGCTATTTTTTTGGTGTTTCACTTTTATTAACTCATTTGACTTTCATATAGACCCGTGAATTACACATCAACATCAGAGGCATTTTACAGATGAGAATACTGAATCACATAGTTCTCAAAAATTCACATGCAAAAATATACAATAAATAGAAATATAAGTACTTGAATTCAGAACTATGTGACTAGGTCACTCGCAGGATTATCTTTAGAAGGTCAGGAATTAATCAGGCAAATACTTCTCTTCATTACGATTGTTGTCGCAGTTTGTATTTTCTACTTATTCTTGATTTTCTGTCTTGTACTCACATTAGTAGAAAGCACGGTACAAGAGATAAGTCACCATTTTATGATCCTGTGAAAGTTCCTGCTGTGTACAAGGTCCCATTTCACCTTCCTCAGTCCCTCCTGCCCTTGTCAGCAGCAGATTCAGCAGCTGTAGCCAGGAATGTCGGTAAAGAGGCTTTATTAAATATAAATACATCTGTAGAGTCACATTTAAGGCAAACTTTTTAGGTCACTGCAGTTGGGAATAGACGATGTAGGATTTCGTGTGTAAAATTAATTTCTAAATAAATGAGGCTGAAAAACAGAGTATACAGCACCTATGGGTACCCTGAATCCATAGACAGAAAAAAAAATATTAAAGACAATTAGAAAACCTTGCCATGTGAAGTATGCTGTAATATCTTTTGTTTATTTTCTCTCATATAAAAATTCCCAGCTACAAAGATTGCGTCTGAGACACATCTTCTAATTTCCACTAGTGATACCCCATAAAAGACAATAGAAATATCCTTTTCTACTTGCCTAATTCTCTAACCATACAAGAAAAGGAATAATATGAACAGAAGACAAATGTTCAGCTTCCTGAGATTTATACTTGAAGTTTTCCTTAAACATCTGGGCTGCAGGGACAGGGAGGGGATTTCTATTTGAGGGGACCTCTAGCTCTTACCAAGCACACGTTTCCCATTCTTTGCAGGGCAGGTCCTCTTTGCAACTGAAAAGCTCTGCACACAACACAACAAACAAGCCTAAGAAGGAGTCATCTCCAATAGTGGCGAGGTGGGCAGGTTGGCCCGGATCTTACAACGTGGGAAATGCCAGCCTCACAAGTTTCTGGGGTTTCTTTACAAACTCCCATATAGCACCAAAGGAGGTCGTACAAGTTTCTGGTATAGGCTGCCAAGTAGCAGCTGCACAATGTCTCCTTCTGGACCTGCTCAACAAGTTAAGAATGTAACCCAAAACTGCCAATTCAGTATACCTAGGACAGGGAGGGACACCCCAACAACTGGAAGGAGTACGTGGGATGATCAGAAACTAAAAACACACCAGAAGCAGAGGTAAACAGCAGCCTAGGAAGCTGCCCCAGGCTGACTGCAAAGGTCTGTGAGCCACAGACATCCGCAGACAAAGGAAAGCCCGGAGCCAAGAACCTCTGATTGAGTGAGAGGAGAAAGGAGCTCCCCCAAATTGAAAAGAGGGCACAGGAAGGTCAGAAATCCAAAAGACACTTGGGAAGTAGAGGAAAATTGCATCCCAGAAAGCAGCCCTAGGCCAGCTGAGAGCCGTGGGTGGCCAGCATCCATAGACTGAGGAAGTCCAGTTCCTAGAACCTCTGACCAAGCTTAAGTATGGTTCCAGGAGAAGTGGGAATTTACAGAAGTTGGTAGCCCTGGCCTCCAAAAATGAGCCTGTGGGTTGCACAAACTGCAGATGTCCTGAGAGCTTCCTCTAGAAATGGCCTCCTGGAACCTGGGCCAGAAGCAGCAATGGGCACACGTAACAGGCAGTGATGTGAGCAAGAGCCACTTAAAAAAAAAGAGCTCAAGGCTGAACTGTTTAGAATAAAATAAAGCTCAGAAGAGCACATCAGGTTTTTTGGGCACTCTTAAACAGTGCCTAGAAAGAACCGGCCTCAAGAGACAGTTGTAGAGAGGAGAGAAAGGCCGCTGAACTCTAGAATGGCTTGGGTGGTGGTGGGAGCACCTCCAAGAGTGGAGACCCCACCCTTAGGGAAGGGAAGCAAGGGCAGGCAGGAGAGATTTGCTGAGGGGTCAGGGAGTAGACTAGGCACCCCAGAAGCCATCATATTGTGAGGTCCTCCATCACTGCCTGCTCTCCGTACAGAACTCAGAGGAAATTCAGCAGCCCACCCTGACCCTGATAGCTGTTCAGATAAACCTCTTGGCTAGGCCAAGTCCCTCAACAACAGAAACATGGGAAAAGACAGGGCAACAGGCCACATGCAGAAACACATGAGACCCCAGGAACTAATGTCATGGGCCTTGAAATAGTGGAACTCATAGAAAAGAAGCCAAAAAGTAAATAAACCTGTTTGTTTCTGAGAACAGTCAGTTCAAATAAGATATTCTTAAAGAAACGCAACTAATAATCAGTTGGCTTAAAAGAGGAAATTACCAAACAAATAGTGGTTCTGGTGGGCCAGGAACCAGCTCCAGTAGCTCAAGGGATTATGAAACTCCTTGCAAAATGTTGCCCTCTATCTAACTTATCTATAGCTCATATAATGTCATATTATGCTTCTTATGGTTAGTGTCCTTCGGTAGGAGATTTTCACACTTCTTTCTTTGTATGGTTTCTATGTGTGTCACATATAACCTAGGACCAACATCGTCTTCCTCTTGAGAGTTCCTAGAAATTGATTTGTTTCTGAGTTTTGGAAGGCAGTTTACAAAGAACCTGAAGTCCACATAGCAGACTGATGGGCGGATATGTCAATTCTCAGAATATGTACCAGGCTACATCTCTTACAGACATCATAACTGGCTGATTTGCTTATGGTCTCATGATAGTTTCTCTCTCATCATAATTCTCACCCACAGTACTTATCCAGTGCCAGAGGAATATAAATTCAACTGAAGTATTTTCACAATTATTCTGATATAACTGACATTATAGTAACCAGTTGCAGTTGAATTAGTCATATCACTTCTGTCACCACTAGCTCAGGAAGAGCAGCTACCTTAAGATTTACAGGGTGTGAAACAGTGACAACGAAACATGTTAGAAAGTAGAAAGCAAATATTCATATACAGAGCAACAATGCCCTTCTCTTGGGTCTGATTCTCATTGTCAGAACATACAGGTGAGCTCAATTCTCCATTTTGATTTCAGACTTTTTTTTTTGCATGTGTGTCTTTAGAACTGGGTCTCGCTTTAATGGTCTAGACTGTAGAAACACGCTCACTACAGAAATTAGGGAGGACAATGGACTGAACATCAGTTCTCATCCTAGTCCCCAGCTCCTTGGCTTCAGCCTCTCTTGGAGTCGAGTTCTTTGCCACTCGTCCTCATAAGAAATGGCCTTGCATTATCTTTCTCATATCTCCTTAGTCACCAACTGGTTTTACTGACCTACACAGGTATCTCTCATTCATATATTTTCCAAATTTCCAACTTCTTTCCAAAACAAAATCAAACCAATGGAATAAAGAAGCATCCTATTTTTTTCATTTTTTCCCATTTTCTTGATACATGTAAGTGTAAAACATAAAGTTTACATTGATCTTGGGCATTTTGTGCACATACATATCATGGCAAAGTTACAAATCCTTCCCTTCTCTCTTTTCGACCCTCCTCTCCCTCCCCTCCAGTTCCCTTTATTCCCCACATTAAGTTCTATGAAATATTGTGATCTGGGTTTCTCATATCAGAGAAATCATCCTAAGCATCCTCTTTAGTCAAAATTATACGTGATAGATGATAATTGAGGAAAGATATATTGGGAGTTTATTTTCCTTCCAAGTTCTAGTTCGTCTATTGGTACCACAATACAGTCTTACAAATCATGTAATTCTCAACACTCTGACGAAACTGTTTATGTCAGAGGGTTTCAGCAAAAAAAAAAAAAAAAAAAGAAAGAAAGAAAGAAAGAAAGCAAAGCCTCATCCTGGGGAATTTGCCATCACTCTGAGCTCTGAAGTGAAACGATTCCTTTGTTCATATACCTTAAACTAGAAGTGATTGTTCTTTCCTACATGCCCTCTGGCTCATTTTGTTCTGATTTCTGGACACCCATCTCTGAATGAGTTATGCCGACTCTTCATAAAGTCTTTAGAAAATGGGATTCTCCTCCATCAATTTATTGATTATCTCCTCTCACTCTACATTATTTTTTCCTCATCTTTTTTTTAATGTGAGATACCGATTTTTTGGTCTGTTTGACTCCTTTAAATCCCCACCTTCTTGTTCATCTTCTTCAACCAGTTACAGCCAGGTTATCTCGGAGTCTGACTTCCAGAGCTTGAAACGTGTGTCCTTGACATCCTAATAACTTTATGTGAGTAAACATGAGTTTCTGTGTCCAATGTAATTTGCCGTCTTTGAAAAGAATTGCAGAAAGTAGGTGTTGAAGGAGCAGCAGCAACTGTACTTAGCACCTGTAGTGTCCTCAACAACCAGCATCCTTTTGAATGGAAAGTTTCTGAATGTGGTTTTCAGAAAATATTGTTTAACTGAGATACATAAATGTTATCATTTGGGTAGAAAAGAGCCTGTGATACAGAGGAGTAAAAAGCCTTGCTGAGAACGCACTGAAATAAAGCGTCGCGTGTCAGGTAGGTGCTCAGAAATGTTTATTGAATTGGATATCTCAGCAAGTAAGAGAAAGCCCATGAAAAATTATATGGGTCTCTGTCTAGCGCAAAGTGTCTCTCCGAATGTCACTGTTTGTCTATGCACTGACTACAGGGAGTGGGGGACTGATGTATCTATTTCTTTGTGTTTCCTCTGCATAAACAAGCCTGTCCCCTACCCTTTCTGTCTGTGTCTCAGGAGATCAAGCTAAGGGCTTTTTCGCTCAGCTGCACACCCAGCTCGTTTTTTATCTTTGATTTTTGAGTTGGGATTTCACTAGTTTCATAGATTCCCCAGGCAGAACTTGAGTTTGTGATCATCCTGCCTCAACCTCCCAAAGTATTGAGAATATAAGCCACGGGACCCAACTAAGTCTTCCTGGTTAGAATATAAGTGTGTCGCAGTTTTACACAAAATAGTTGCTCCTTTGGGCAAGGCACTGTGTTATCTTGAATTCTATAGTCACGGTACTCAGTCACGTGCTTGGATCGTATCAGGTATGTGATGGGCTCTCAGTTTATGGTAAAAATATTGGAGTCAAGGAAAAAGCAATGTCACGAAGGAACTGTCTACATCGCACCCTCTCCATTCAAATATTCATGAGCTGATGAGGCAGAGGAATTGTTCTGCTCCATTACAATACCTGTTCCTGTTACCTCTTCCACACGTGTAAGCAGCAAGCACTTACTGTCAGATTGTGACCCTAGGGAAGCCATGCATTTCCACTTGAACCAGCTGTTTCAAATAACGTGCGCATGTTGCGTTTACCACAGGTAAATTATACATTTTTTCCTTTGATTCACCAAGGGATTTTTATTTGGAAAACATTTGCTTGAATCTTTCATCTCCTGTGATAGATTTCACAGCCAGATTCTCATTATGAAAGAAGAACCCTGCAGACGCCTAACCTGCTTCAAGGTCTCGTGTAGCACCAGGCAAAGGGGAGCGGGAACAGGGATGGAAAGGAGCGGAGCGTTGTTCAGTCAGATCGTAACACACCCAGGGCTCCTCCCCCAGCTGAAGACCAGCGCATGGGAGGGTAAAATGGAAAAGGTGATCAGTCAGAGCAGAGTTCAGATTTTGGATTTGAAATGTTAAGTGAGTGGAACTTCTATTTTCACAATCCCGTAGAACGGGAGTAAAGATACAATTCTGTAGTATAGATAGCGTAGTGCTTCTGATACACAGGCGTCTCCTGATGGGAGTTACTATTTTAACCGTTTAGGAAAAAAAAAAAAAAGCTCTTTGAATCAGCCCACAGCCTAACTTATGAATAACTTATACAAGGAACATTGTTAAGACAATTTGGGAAAGCTTCATACTGTTTTCCAGTAGAGGGGAGAATTGTACTGAGAGTCAGTTTTTCCCACCCCGGTTCTCTCACTAGATCTAACTTGTGACAGACGCAATGAGTAATAACGAATTTACGTGTGTGTAGGACAACCTCTGAATGAATGAATGAAGGAGACGCTGCTTAAAAGCTCTCCAATGTGATTTGTCAGTCGGATGTTACAGGATTTGTTCCAAGAAGAATGAGTCATCTTGTGACTAGAACATCAGATTTGGGGAGATGTGAAGTTTAATGTTAAATATATTTGGACATGTGGGGTGATATAATGTAAAAAATCATTTTGAATTCTCAGAAGCCATCCAAAGTGTTTGATTTAGAGGAAAGGAGTCGGATGGAAGCTGCTGGGATGATACTAAAATAGTCTGGCTTGGTAGATTTCCAGGTATAACCTGCAGAGTAAGGAGGAATGAGTAGCAGCATCCTGAGATCTGTACCTTGACCCTGAGTTCACTTTTCAACAGGTTGTGTATTGGGACATCAGTAGGCCTGGCAGAGAGAGGACAGAATGAAAAAATTTACACATGTCACAGAAACACCAGGTCAAATTTGAAGGTTATTAAATAATTATATATTTAGGTTTGGTAAATAATTTCAGGGTGAAGAAAGTGAAACTATGTTCTTTTTTCCCCGTGTGGATGTCATGCACAGTGGTTTTACTGAGATTTAAATTTTGTGCACATATATGGTGCATCAGTGTCACATTCTGCTACCTTTCTCCTTTCACTCCCTCCAACTCCCTTGCTTAATCCCATGACTCCTAATATCCTGCCCATTTGACCCTATTTTGATCCTATTATTTGTTTACGCCCTGAATTTCTCATATTAGAGAAATTATGCCATATTTAACCTTCCAAGTCTGAGTCACTTCCCTAAGCCTGATGGTCTCAAGTTGTACCCACTCGGTTACAAATGACTCAAGCCTGTCTGTCTCTATGGCTGAGTAGGACGCCATTGTGTGTGTGCACAATATCCTTCAGTCCATTGGCCTGTGCATGGATACTTCAGCATCGCCTATGGTTTAGCTCTTATTAGCTGCGTGGCTACATGTGTTCTTACACTGATGGTTCTTGAATGGAGAAGGAAATGATGGAAAGAGAAATTGCAAGAGACAAATCAGGCTTAGGTAGGTCAGACAACCAAGTTTCTGTAGGTTGAGTTTTAAGAACACATTCTGCTTTCATGAACAATTCTTAAGTTAAGCAGCAGGCACTCTATCTGCAAATAAAAGGGTTTTCCAATGAGCTGAGGGGTTTTCAGGGCTTGGAGTTTTAGGCAGAAAAGGCTGAAGGAGGCAGACGGAAGAAACATGAAGTCGGTTGGTTGTTTCAAAGCTATGTTTCCCATTTTGTTGTTATGTATGGATGCAATACGTAATGTTTATATTGATCTTGAGTATTTTGTGCATATAAATAGAGTGGCAAATGTGCAAATCCTTCCCCCCTCCCTTTTGACCCTCCCTCCTCTCCCCTCCACTCCAGTACTCATTAATAGTTCCATGAAATAATTGTGATCTTGGTTTCTCATGTTAGAGAAACCATTGATATTTAACCTCCTTCTGACCAGAGAAGTTATTTTTCTTACAGTGTTAATGCAGAGAGGACTTCACCTATGGTGCTGGTTCAGATGGACTGGGATCCTTTGGGCTGACTATGCAGAACTTTTTATTTTTTTATTTTTGAAAACCTGTCACTGAAGTTTGTTTTTATGTGACGACTGGCATAATGACTCTGTTCTAGTTTCGTCTGGTGTGTGAGACTAAGTGCAGCAACAAACACTAAAAGAACAGTTGTCAATATGCTTTTTTTAACAATTGAAAGGATGAATGATTCTAGATACAGAATAAAATAAAACTAATTTTTAAGTGGAGGGCAAGTGACTTAATAAGTAAGATACTCTCTTTTTATTAGTCTGTACTTATAACAATTATTAATTACATGTGGCTTGAGGGATTGTGAATAATGTGTATAGGTCACACTTTGATCATTTTTACTTCCCCTCCCCCTCTCTCATCCTCAAATCTTTTTCCCATCTCAGCATACTGTACCTCTCCATTTCCACCTTCTCTCATTTATTTTGCTATTTAGATCATTTAGACTTTGGGTTTCTCTTAAAAAAATGAAACCTTGTGATAATTCAATCAGTTGTGTCTGATTCACAAGTATCCTAGATTAACTCAGTATCAAAGTTTAAAGTTTAACTCACTAAAATTTGTCCACAGGCATCTTCTAAGTTGAACACATCAGAATTAACTTAGAAGATTTAAGATCTTAAGATTCATGGCCTTGCCTTTTGAGATTCTAAATCACTAGATCTAGAATGAGGAGAAAATACATAGTTTTGCTTGAGAATTTTCTGCTTGAGAATTAGCTAGTAGAGTGTTTGATTTACTCTATACCCTAGCATGTTGGGTTGCTCACCTTGATTCAGGTCTATGAGTTACTGGTAGGAGCATAACTAAATAAAGAAAGGATGGAAACCATACCAACTTTTGCCCCTGGTATTTTTTTCCATTATTAACTTTCAGTGGTGAAAAAGAAAAATTATAGCCCTGAAAAACTGAAGTTGGTTAATTTGTTTCCTCCAGAATTGAGAGGATTCTCATTTGATTTCATGTCAACTTTCCCCTCCTTTGTGTTCAACTTGGTTGAATTCAAGTCAAGATAATAAATTTCTTTTTCTAAAGGAAATTTAAGTTCAAAAATTAAGTGCAATCTCACTATTGTAGTTCTTGAATAAACTTTATCACACGATTAAACCATCTCTCTTAAGAAAACTGAAAATATCAAAGAACTTCTCTGATGTGTCCTCAAGGTTCAAAGGTGCTTGTTAAGCTGAACATGGTGACGCCTGCTGTATAATTTTAGCACTCTTGGACTCTGGGAGTCTGATGCCAGAGGATTGCAGATTCATATCAAGCCTGGGCCATTTTGGAACTTAGTGAGACCCTATCTCTAAAAAAAAAGTCTGGTAATGTAACTGAGTACAAAGGTTCTTCAATTCTCAATATTAAAAAAAAATAAATCAAACTAAACAAACAAAACCACTGTAAATGTAATGGATTTTGGGTACTTACCAAACATGTACAGATAGTTTAAATCCTACTTCAATCTTTAAAGATATTGAGCAGATTTGATCAGATGACAGTGAATACGATGTAATCCATGAATTTATAGCAAATTTTTGACTCACAAACATTCCATATAATTTCCCACCAATTATAGTGTGGTGGTTCCAAAAGATAATCAGTTTCTACTATGTATGGCTGAAAAACTTAGGGCATTTGGGCTAAGCTTGCTGTCCTCTTTTGGTAGGGCCCTTAGATGTCCTTTGATCACATTTAAGGAAACAAGGTGGGCAGAGGGACAGTCTGTCATTCTGTTTGCATGGTCACAAGGGACCGCATTTGAGAAGAGAGTGTATGACAATGTGACAAAAAATACACTCAGATGCACCATTAAAAATAAATGTGACAGAGTCGATAACTAAAGAAACTATTTTGTTTATTTATCCATTTTTTTATCTTTTCTTAGATAGAGTCTTGGTTTATTGTTTAGACTGGTCTTGAACTCACTATGGAGCCCAGCAGGGCCTTGAACTCACAGCAATTCCCATTGCTCATCCTCCAGAGTGCTATACTTTGCTTTTAAGCTTTTGACTTGAAGAGGAAGAACATAGCACTTTCAGTATGATTTGGTAGCCATAGATCCAATAATAGAATGGCCTGATTCAATGAAAAGGCTCGTCTTCCATCATTCCCATCATGCTAGGTTGCTCTGCAAAGACATGAGTAGGGTGAGCATAGCGAATCCTATGCGAACTTTGCCTATCGATGTCCTCACTGTCTTCTGAGAACTAGCTTAGCATTCAGTTCCTAGGCCTTAATAAAAGCGATTGTTTGCTGAGAAACCTAAAGACAAGTAGACAGCTTCAGTCTTTACTTGACCTGAGCTTTTAATGCCAAAAGCTAGGACCAAAGAGCCAATAAATGAATACCTTACTCCCAAAACATAGAGGCGAATGTTTGGCGGGTCTTAAAAGTTTCTAATACATTTTCTGCTACTTTGGGAACATTGGAAAGTCGTGACTTGAGCTCCTAACAGTCTGGGTTAAAAACAGTGGTAAGGAAATATGACCTACTTGGTGTAGCAGCATATATTAGTTTTTAACCAGACCATAATTTAATAATATCCCCTGTAAGGTTACAGTAAAGTCCATTGGGAATAGTACAAGATATTGTGAGTTCCTAAACTCCATGCAAAGTATCTATCACACATCGAAATATCTTTCTTATTTCCAGCACTGTAATTGATACTTAGGCTTTCGGTGAGTCAGATGAATGTCACTCAACTGTACTGTTGTTATTGCAAAGTGTCAGCATCAAAATGAGTCACTTATGTCAAGCCAAAATAAATGGATCTGAAAGGTCATGAAGGCAGACATAACAAGAAAGAGCATAGAAGAATGCTCAGTTGCAATCTTCCAGCTAAGGCCGTTTTTGGTAAGGCTATATTTGTTTAAATAAGTGGTATTCTTTACTGCAGTTTTGCATGTAGCCTTGCAAAACCACAACTTTGAATCTAGGAGCGCGTCTATCAAGACGTGTCCAAGTGATGGCTGTTGCTAGGTTCTTACCAGTTGTAGCCCTTATCAGTAATCAGTCATACCAATGTCTAAAATGATTTTCTGTAACTAATGACTTCTTCAAAAGAGCTTAAACTGTTTTCTCCTTCCAGCCTTTAAGTTTTTCCCTTAATATTCCTGGAATATGCCATAGCACATATTCCTGGATTGGCAGCCATTGCTGGTTCTTTACTGCACTAATTTTTTAAAGAGAGTTTCTATTTTTATAGGTTGGACATAATGAGCAAACAGAGCAGGTTAAACTGACTTTCCTCAATTAGCTTCTTCTGAAAGAAAGATAGCACTCAATCCTTCAAACTAAGCTAAGCGTCCTATGGGCAGCAGATAACCGAGAGCCCACAATGGTGTCACTCGCCTGTGCCCCCCAACTCATGTAGAACCCATAAAGGATATAATAAAGCAAAGTGAAACATACTTTCTTCCTGGGGATACCAAGTGCACACATGAAAATTTAGTATATGCATGGAAGTCAAACATTAAGTGGTCTTCCTTATGAAATAATGATGACTGTTCTTTAGGAATAGTTGTACACATGGCTACCTGTTTAAGGAACAACAGCTTCAGTGACTCGAAGCCCTCAGGCACCTTCAGAGATCTCTCCAAGGGAAGGCTGCCATGGTTTATTTAGATTGCCTCTTGGGGAAAACACTAATGTACACACAACTTTTAGCTTACAGGTTGGCTCATTGATAATAGGTGGTTATTAAATAACAAAGCTACTCAAAATTTTTTTCTGAATTTTACCAACGTGATCCACGATAAATTCTCAACTCTAAAATGCAAGCAAGTCAGACTCCCTGGCCAGAGTTCTATTGAGGATCAAATTACCCTGAACTTCTTTGCAAGTCAGCTTAATGAAGTCACTAAGATGTTCTTCTGTACCTGGACTATTGCCATGGGCCAAATAGAAAATTCGGTATAAGCTCTTAAGGAGAAAGTCAGCTGGGTTTCTAAGTTACACCTGATAATTTCAACTTGTCCAATTTCTTGAGTACAAAACTCTAAGGAGTATAGCTTGACCTCATCTGGCAGCGTGGAGTCCTTATTTAATCTTATATGAGACAAATTGAACTGATTTATTTCCAGCCTGGGTTGGTAAGATTAATCAGAGTGACTGAAGGAAAGTCATAATCACGAGAGAATTGTCTAAAGTCCAAGAAAACACAGACAAGTGGAGTATACATTTTGATATTTGGATTTTCCATACATTTTTTACATGTCGTACAAGCAAAACATTAACTTCTGCTGTCCTGTACTATCATTTCATGGATGTTTATAAAGCAAATAGGCTTGAAAAAGAGAGATGCTGTCTCCCTCTAGATAAAAATGGAGGTTTTTTTTATTGTGCAATTAAAAAAAATGTTATCTCCAGCCAGGGCAAAGATCCGTCTGTTTTCCTGTCTGTTATGGAGCATGTGAGTTCCCTATGCTGTCATCCTTTGCCTGTAAGCACACACTGTACATATAAGTGTCCTATGGTCTTCCATGTGTGTGTCTCTGCCTGGAATTTAGGACTCTGAGAACCTGTACAAGTGACAATCCTGTACCATCTAATTCTACTGTAAGTAATAAAGTTCTTTCGCTCTAAAACAGAAGTCTCATGTCCTCTTCCACTCTCCAGCCAGTCATGGCAGCTTACCTTTTAATGAACATTAGTCTCAGAAGCTTATGAGTTCTCAATAGAAAGTGGGCATAGTGGTATAACGGCAGTGTGAGATTTTCTTCTTTAGTTCTTTATTTGTATCTTGTATTTTTGTCATAGATTACATATTGTGGAACATAAAATACTATTCTGTGACGTTTCTAAATGTGAAAGCTAAGTCTCCGTTGGGATGTGGATCCGGATTGTCCCTGAAAAGTCTCATGTATTTGTTGGGTGATTCGACTCTGGAAGTTAATGGCATTAATGGATTCACCATTGATTTCCTGTTCTGGTCAGGAGGGGCTGACCCCTGAGGGTGTGCTGGGCCACAGAGGCCGTCGCCTGGAAGGAGGTAGCTTCGTCTTGGCTTGTTCCCGATCGCTGCCCTTCTCCCGTGATGCCATGAGCAGCTCTTCTTCATCCTCCTCCACCAGGCCATCATGGCCAGGTGACCATGAGTGCACTGAGACCTCCACATTGTGAGTTAAAATACACTTTTCCTTCTGTAAGCTTCGAGTATCAGGTGGTGAGGCCCAGAAGTGAGCAACTGACAAAGACACTCCCATCAGCATAGTTTGTTTATTTTTTTTCACTCTCCCCAAGAAAATAGCTCTATTAGTAAATTATGAATCTTTTCTACAAATAATAAAACAATTAGGTCAAACTCATGCTACCTTATATATATAAGAAAAGCTATAATATCTGCAAAACTACCTGCAGTAACTTGGTTTGCAAAATCTATATATTTTGAAGGCACGTTCTGAAGCTACAAAAACAATAAAACACCAATGGCATAGTCCATAGACTTTATCTTTCCCACAAATGCTACCGACCACGTCCCCGGGGTAGATTCTTTTATGCTGTCTGGGATGCTGGATATTTACTCTGTTTATGGTTCCACATCTGACTCAGAAAAAGAAGAGTGCAGGCATGCTGCACAGAGATTTTTTTTTTCAGATTAACATGAAAATGTTGACTAGGTTAGCATGAAAATCATGTCTGATGATGTCTCTCACCTTTCCTTAAACAAAACTGGTGTCATAGTTCCATCAAACTGCAAGGGAACTGAGAAATAAAATTATTCATATTTATAAGAATGATAACACAATGTATGTCAATAGTTTGAACCTTAAATGTTTCACAAAGCTCACATATTAAAGGCTTGGTCCCCAACGCATCGGTGTTCAACAGTGACGCCTTCAGTAGGTGATTGGCCGTGAGGGCTCTGGCTTCGTGATGGATTAGATCATACACAGACGCATCACTTAACAGATGACTGGGATGTGGTGGAAACTTTAGGAAATGAGTTTAATTGGAGAAAGTAGGTTATTGGGTTATTCAGAAAGTATTCTTGAATCATGCATACAAAGAATGATTAAAACATATAGTGGACATTTAAAATAAATATTATAGTAAAAGACACATTGCTACTACCCTTCTCCTCATCTCAAAGATTCTCCCTTGTTTTAAGCACTCCTATTCCATTGTTCTTACCACTTTTCTGCAAGTCCTCTTTCATGAATGTCTTTGACAGATGATCAAATTACAGTGAAGGCTAATGTCTTTCAGTAAAAAGGTAGGCTTGTAAAAAAAAAAAACATGAGGTATATTCGCTTCTACTCTATTTACTGGATCTGGGACCATTTGACTTGTGGCCCTACCCCAAAGCCAAAATAACTGTCATAGTTAAATATTTTCACTGGCTTTCAGGACATCAAGCACCCATGACAAAGCAAGTAGGGGTCACTGAAGAGGACTCTGTAGCTTCCAGGACTGTTCGAAGGCAGGAAGCATATTTTTATGAGGGATTAATTGCAATATGCCTTTTTTATTTGTCTTTTCTTTTTAATATTTTATGCTAAACATTCGCAGCGTCTTCTGGATGCACGTTATATTTGGTCCTCACCCTCTTTCCCCACTTTCTCTATCTTAGTGCTTCTGAGAGCCATGAAGTGAGCATTTGAGTCTAATCCAAGCTCCCTGCTATGATATTATACATCAGTACAGGCACTGTCGCAGTGGAGCTAAATGACTAAGACCTGACACCTCTGAAATCATAAATCAAAATAGATCTTTCATGCTTCAAGTTGACTTTGTAACGTGCTTGTCAGCGACACGAAACTGACAACACTGTACACATCGAAAATCAGGAGCGAGTGTTCTCTTTGTATCCTATCAAAGTAAAGTCATGATTGCGTATTACTGGTTCCCAATATCTACTGAAAATTAATTTCCCAAAACAAAAACTACCTTGTCTGGAACAATTGCTTGATTGTCTCTGAAGTGGGTTAATGGCAAGTGTTGTAAAAACAAGGACAAACACAAAACCAGGCACAAACACTCTGATCACTCTGTGAACCGGGAAACAGCAGCAACTTCCAGATTCAGGCTGCAGGATAAATTATTGCAGACAGTACCAAATAATTCCATATATGAGGTCTTACGTAATTGTTACAAAACCTACAGGTTAGATTTTATCATGACTTATCTTCAAAATGTGAAACAGTGGAAAAATAACTTTTTCATAGATTAAGTCATGAAAAAGGCATTGAGGACACTAAGAATTCTTGGTATTTGAAACCCGGTCTTTTGCTGACTCAGTATATTCCTTTGCTAATTCCTTGTAAGAATATCCATTCATTATAAAGACATGGTTTTGGTAAATATTGCCAAATGACTAGGTCTATTAGAACGATAAAAGACAATGTCTCTGTTAATTAAAAGTATATAACTTGGTCCACAGGGTGAAAGTAGACACGAGTCTCTTGAAATACAATATAAGGGTAGTTTTGAGGGTAATAAAGGCAGTTGACATTCTTTTAGTCAATCTGGGGTACTTTTTACTTTATTGTGGCTCATAACATTTTCTCATGAACTGAAAACTGATGGTATATTTTAGTAATCTGGATTTGACTGTCAGAACACAAAAGATTCCTGCTTACATGTACAGCCATTTGTTTAGAATAACTGGTCCAGGCATGATTATATTTGTAATTATAATCATAAGTTGGTAGATTATACTAGGAAAATATAAAATATTTCAATTCAGTTTTACTAATATTAAAAAGTAGTATAATATATTGAAAACGTATGTATAGCTGTATGATAATCAAAGTCATCATCACACGTATTACTTGACTCAGAATTTCAAATATCTGGATATGGAGATAAATATCTATTGCCACCCTCACACTCAGGAAGGTTGAACTATCTCAAATCTTCAACCCCAATCATATAATCTTATATGCTATGTTGGTTATCAAACAGAGAAATAAGATATTGCTTAGATGTCAAAGTACATGTGATCTCTATGAAACTGAACAGTGAGGTGTGTTCTTGGTGAAATTAGACTAAGTGAAGTATAATCTGATGACATTTCCTTGATGCCCTCTTTCTTTCAACTCTGAACACAAAGAACAGGTTGACCTCATTCAGCTCAGGGTCCTAGTCACAGAATATATTTTAAGACAACGAACTTTATTCAGGGAGGTTTTCCAGTTTTAGACCCAAAGCTTATTTATGACCGCGTTGGTAATTAAGTTACAGTGAATTCAGGAAGGCAATGGCAGAGGGGGGTATTTTTGAGGGGTTAAACTAAGATCATTTTGACACCTTCGATGCTTGTGTGCATTGTTGATGCCTTATGTGACTTCTGTGTGTCAGATGGTGCAGTCACTTTGTAGGATCGATCATTTCTCCTTACTTTTAAATTAATTTTCTATTTAATGAGATCATCTTTTGTACAGAACTTTAATTAAAACACAGTGAGTTCCTTTAAGAAACTTCCCATTAAAATGTAGCTTTGCTAACAACCTTCATAGCACACTGCATGATGTTTTGTGACTATCCTCGCTCCTGTCGACCCAGGAAAACTTTTACTGATCACATCTGTTCGATGACATAAAAATATCTTCATGATATTAAGGCAAAATACTTAATGTCTATGAGGAAAAAAAACAGTTCAAATTTACCAGAAAGTGATTCAAAGTAAGAAAGGAGAATAAAATTTATAATTCTACATGGATTTGAGAGACTTTCCATTTACCTTTAGTGATATGCTGACTGCAGAGATTTGCTGGGATATTAAGGGAGTGCTTCTCTCTCTCTCTCTCTCTCTCTCTCTCTCTCTCTCTCTCTCTCTCTCCCCACTCTCTCTCTCTCCTCTCTCTCTCTCTCCCTCCTTCTCTCTCTTTCCCTCTCTCTCTCTTTCTGTCTCGGTATCACCGTCATCCCTGCAAGCTAGAGTGTTACTCCATCTTTCAAAAAAATTACCACCTAATAAAATCTAAGGGAATTCTTAAGGTTTCTGGAGAGTTTCAGTTCCACACGTGCAAACTGTCAGCTTTAAGTAAGTCATGCAAAACTCCATTTAAATGATTCAGCCTTTCCCCTGAAGATGGGTGATGGGAAATGGTATTCGGTAGTTAGAATAAAGCGGTTAGAATGGCAAGGAATAGATTAAATCCGCTCACAGTCACTGAGCAGAGATAATACGAGATGATTTGAAAGTGAAAATAGTCATTCGTGATGGGCTTGGCTGTTAATACACTGGCACGTGTGATCGCGTTAGGGAGCAGGGGCGAAGCCACTCAGGGTTCCTCCACTTTTGTAAATGAGGCGTTCAGTGAAGGTTTCTTCCTGCTGCAGATTCTGACAGCTCGCTTGGGACTCTTGTTCCCCAAGGACACCGCAAGGGGCACTCAGGGGAAATATATCTGTGAATCCCAATCGCGGAACTCTGAGGGAAGAGTTCCCTGAACAGATCTTAGCAGAGTGAGTTCTGTGTGTTAACCAAGATTCATGCATGAGAATGCTTAAGGGCATACTACCTTAGACGGGGGCTGAAGAGACCTTCAGGACACAGTAGGAGACTTACACTAAATTGGATTCCTAGCAGGACCAGGTGGCAGAGGCCTGTCGTCTCAGCACTCTGGGAAGCTGAAGCCGAAGGATCATAAATTCAAGTGTAGCCGAGGCAATTTAGGTACTAGGTGAGGCCTTGTCTCAAGATTAAAAATAAAAGTGGACTGGGGGTGCAGCTTCCAGTGAAAACTCCGGGCACACACACCGCTGTCGAAACAAGCAAACGTTGGATTCCCAGCCACCTGTGTCCCTTTCTCTTCTTATTGGACGAGTTAATTACCTTCGTTGAGTGTCAAAGTCTCTGTTTCCTATGTGTAAAAGAGTAGGAGTAGTACTAGTCCATATCTCATCATAAATTAAATTTGGTCACATCAGTGAAATGCTTAAAGCAATGATTCGTAGTAAGTTTCCAATAAAAATTATTTAAAAATCAAGGCAATCACATGCTTAAATGACCCTATCAAGCTTCACAACTTTTTGGACATATCAGTGAACATATTGATAAACATTATGAGTATTTTACTGCAAGTATGTGTTAGTCTTAATGGTGCATACAGCCCTCTCCTTCAGGTGAAATTCTAAAGTGTTCAGATATAAAATAAATCTCGGTGATTTTTTCAAGTTTTCTCATGTCTAGGGGTATGATATTTTACCATTTGCAAAATACAAAGCTTCTCTGATAACTCTCCACAAATCCCTCCCTCCACTCTGTGCCAGAGGGGGGAAAATCAGTCCAAAATTGTCCAAATTGTCCTTTTTTTGTTTCGTTTTCTGTTAGATTCCCTTTGCATGAAATGGTTCCTGTGACTGAGGAACACACTTGTCTGGATGCACTGGTTAATTACTTTCTAAAGCATCTGTTGCATCTCAGGCAAACACACTCCACATGTCCTTAAAAATAGCTTTGCTTTCTAGAAAATTTAGTGAAGACATTCTCTACAGGGAATAAGCAGTTAAAGTACTTTCCTTTGTTAGACACCTACAATCTTACCAATACTTTTCTATAATCCTTTTAGTAACCCACTGAGGTAGGTGACGTGGTATCCATTTTACATATTAGGACAAGAGCGTTATAGGAATCAAACAATTTGCTGCGTGAAATAAACTTGAATCCATGACTGCACAGCTCCCCATGTCTGGGGAGCAAAGATTTTCTGATTTGGTATTTGGTTTGTGTAATCAAATGATTGTTTTATAAAATAATAGCAGTTATAATCAAGACAGCTTCCACTAACATAACCACCTCTTAAAACCCACAGTACTTCTAGATTAGACATCATATTCTAGAAATGGGCAATGGTCTATGTTTTCAGTATAAGTCTAGAAGACGTAGTAAGTGTAGCAGGCAAATTCTAAGTAATTAATCATAAGCATTCTTGCCTCTCCTGTATGTATATGCCCTCCTGATCATTGCCTTGTCTAGAGTATGAGTAGGTCCTGTGAATAGATAATTATGCCAGTGTTTATATGATGTGACAGAAGGAGGGATATTTCAGATGTAGTAAGTGTCCTTCACCAGATGGTTTTGAGTTAACACAACCGGAGATTATCCCGGCTGGCTTGGGATTATCAGTTGAACTTTAAAGGAGATTGGATAAATTCAGAGTGAAAGAGATCACTTTTGCCTTCTGAGGTGAAGAAAAATAGTGATAAGAGGGTGTCAACTAGCAAAGATCAGTCTTGAGGAGCGCAGGTGGTGTCTGGCCAATGACCTGTAAGGAAAGAAGGGAGTTCATTGAGTTCCGTAGAAGACCTCTCAGCTTGAAAGTAGAGCCTCAGTCTCCAGTGAGATCACAATCCCTCTTAATGCCTTAATTTCAACCAGATGGGATTAAGCTTACAGTATTCTATAAAGCTACACCTAGACTCCTGACTCACAAATCTTATGAAATAATCAATATATATTTTTTAAGCTTCTAAATTTGTGGCAATTGACTTCACTGCAATCGAAAACTAGTGTGTTAAGTTAAACATCAGATTAATGATACATAGTAAATACACCAGGATTTCAGTTAAATAAAAATAAGCCCATTTGGGAGGTAGATGTGAGTGATGAGGCTATTGTTGCAAAAGAAGTGTCTTCAACTCAACAGGGACTGTTGCTTTATATTGGTGTCTCTTTCTACTCTCTTCAGAAATATGTCACTTGCTTAAGTTCGATTCCCTAGAAGCAGTCTAGAAGGCAAGAGTTGTGTGCGCGAGACTCGTTATGGGAATGAGCTAGAGAAATCTACACAAAGGAAGGGAAAAAGCCATTCAGGAAGCTGATGGACAAAATTCCAGGAGTAGCCAAATCTCAGGTGGGCCAAGTATGCCATAATCGTACTGTAAACCTTCTCGTTACATGGGACAAGGATGCAGATCCTACCAACTCAGGGCATACATGAGGATTTGCTGTTTTTCTCATGTATACATATGTAACTTTTTTCTTTTAAATGCACCTGCTGTTGTCTCTGTTTCAAAGTCTGCCCTTGAAACAGAGACAAGAGCAGGTGCATTTAAAAGAAAAAAAGTTACATGATAAGTCCCTAGGAATTTGCAAAAGGATGCCAGTGAATGTGAGTGATGTGTCAATAATATATACTAGAATTGTGAACTATTAAAATTGTAATTAATAGTATACTAACTCTGAAGTACTGCTTATAAAAAACTAAAAATAGCAAATTAAAAAAATATGTGTCCATGACATGACTGCCATTTATTGATTCCTTCATTCCAAATAATTTTGTTTAATATTTAGCACAACCTTACATTAATCCCACTATAGTCTTCTGTTTATAAATGAGGAAAGTTTGGTTCAAAAAATGAAATAGCTTGGTTGGGTGAATTCCTTGGAAATGAATTAATGAAATTTTGAAATGTGAGTTAATTCATTCCACTCTCACTTTCAGTGGATTTGAGTTAAGAAGTTAGAAAACTATCTAAAAATAAGAATAATAAAAACATGCTTATTATGTGTCCCTCATCAGAGGACTTGACATAGAGGGTCCATCTGACATGTAGTTCAAGAGTTTAAGTCTTTCAAAATCTTTTAGATAAAATGTGTCACATACAGTGGCTTGGAAAGACACTATAATAAAAGACAATATCCTGGCATGAGTGTGATTACAACATAATCTTTCTACTTCCCGTCTTTCCTTCCTTCCCTTTTTTCTCTTCTTTCTTTCCGATGCTCTTTTTTAAATTTAAACTTACATTGGATACCAATTTTACTCCAAAAAGCACCATAGTAATAGTGAGTTATAAAAAAGAAAAACATTTATATATAATATTTTAAAGAATTTGCAATCCAGGAATTTCTAGTCTTTTGTATAAAATAAAATTAATACCCTGGCATCTACAATATAAGTTTGAAAGGGGGGGACCTAAGGGAAAATAGCCCATGGCTATTTTTTAAGAGAAGAAAATATATTTGCTTAAAACTATCGGCAGTTGGACTGGACTTTGAAATGGGACTTGGACTTACTGCAGTGGAGGGATAGTACAAACAAGCACATGTAGACAGGGAGGAGTGCGTGCACTGGTCACAGGTGGTACAATTTGAGTAGAGCGAAGAAAAATGTGAGGGGAGGTATTACCTACCTGGGAGGCCCCGTTGTGGGGTTTAAATGCCAAATTTTTAGCTACAGCCTTAGCTTTTGTTCATAGTTCCAATTCTCATTTCTAAAATCCAGCTGGACCAGAAAACTCTCCTGGTTTGGGCAAGGCTCCAATGTGTACTTTTATCCATACCTTGTTCATCTCTTCATGCAAACCTAAATACTATTTTAAGGCTTAGTTTTTTTTCTCATTTTACTATAGAGCAGATAAGAAGATAATGTGGGCTGAGCTCAAAATTTTTTCTTATGGCCAAGAAACACCTGCTGTGAGACTGTGCTTTTGATTTATTTTTAATTTGCTCACTGATTTGCTGTGAGAAAACAAGGCAGCAAAAACACATTAAGTCTGGGAGCACAGTAATCCTCACCTACCTCTTAGATCAGCATCATTTCAATTAAACACACTTATTTGTTTTTCATCTTTATTCGAAGAGGATGGATAAGAACCCTACTTATGAAATTTCTCTAATAACTTAAACCTCCAGCACAGAGTGTTTGTTTAGACATCAGATTATTAACGTTCATTGCCAGTAGGTGGAGTTGAGCATAGAAAACTATAGAAGATTGCTATTAGTAATTTTGTTATAAACCAATAGATGTAAATTCTAAATTTGAATTTCATCAAGTTATACTACAAAGTACCCCAAAGGGATGGATATTGGCTATGTTCCAAACTTCAATTAAATAGTACAAACAAAAATGTTCTTCATTTCAAAGTTCTACTGCTCGCGACTACTACTTCCTCTGTTTCTAAGTGATTTTAGCTAAGCTGGGCATGTCATTGATTGTCCTCAAGAAAGAGGGCTGAGACAGGAAACAAGGAATACGTCAGTAATATGCCAGACCAATATGCGTGTAGGTAAATTGGAATATGCTATCACTAATTATATTGAAATCTTAGTAAGCTGAGGGCTCAGGCATACATATTTGACACTTTATCAAGTTCAGTAGTGAATACTACTTCTAATACCTGCTGGTTCCCAAGACTGGGAAAAAAAATTCTTGAGAATGCTTTTCTGGTGTCAGAAGAATTTGGGAGTATTCCAAATTTTTATCCTGGAAATGATAAACGATTCCTCTGATAGAGGAAGAGTTTTTGAAATTTAAATGTAGGTGTATCTTCTTCTGAGCCCGAACTCAAGGATAGCATGTTTTTGCTCCAGCAAGTGGAAAAATATATAATGGAAACAGAATATCTAGTATCGTAGGCCTCGGAGAGTCTGAGGCAGGAAGACTACAAAATTCAGCGAATTAGCAAGATGCTCTTTCAAAATAAGTAAATTTTAAAAGCTGGGAAGCAGCTCAGGATGAATTCAATCCCTGAGTTCAATCTCCAGTAAAATAAAAGAAAAGAAAAGAAAAAAGAAAGAAAGAAAAGAAAGAAGTGATGCTAGCTCATGCCCAAGCCTGAACACTTTATTTTAAAAATACGTTAATTTTGACTTTAAATGTGAAAGCCACTCGTTTTAAGGCAACACACACACCTTTATCTCAGTCATTGTTTCTCTCTGTCTCTGTATCAGCATTTGGAATCTCAAGTAGACCGTGTAAGGACTACCCTAGACAGGCTAACTAGGTGTGTTTCAATTCAAGTTTGGACAGGTGTTAGCTGAGTGACTCTGAGTCTGATGCTTAACTTGTTTGGATGGCAATTTCTCACCTCCTCTAACACCTGTGCCAAGCACTCTACCAGCCAGGCCCTCTACTTAGCACTTTACATTGACTGTCTCCTGTCACAGCAACCTTTCAGGTAACAACTTTTTGGGTAGACTTGACCCTTTTCACTTTCCAATAATACAGTGGGTCACCCTCTGGCTTCTATTCATGCTTTATTTTTATTTACAGTATTTAAATTTAAGTATTTATATTTCAAATGACTGTACAGCCTCCAAGGGATGGAAACTGTGCCACTTTTGGTCACCACAGTGAGGGCATTCTAGGTTTCATAAATATTTGTGGAATAATGGAATGAATGAACACATATGAGAAAATGTTGATGTAAATATTCATAATTGAGGCTAAGAATTGAACCTAAGCAAGCTCTGTCATTGTATGGATCTATAATACCCCCCACCCCCATTTCTTCTATAACTTCTATCCCTGCTTCTTCTGGTGGTCTTCATTTTCCAACGCCGTGAGCAATTACTATCCACCACACTTCTCCTGTCATTGACAGCTGCCCACGAAGACACTGAGACCTGTGATTGTGATCTCAAATAACCCTTTCCTCTCCAGAGTGTGCATTTTGAGTCCTGCATCTCAGCAATGTATAAGTAACTAAGGCGATCTAGACGTTAAATTATTTTTACACTGTCTTTGTAGATCACAATTCCATTGTGAATATGAGATCAGAGACCTTCTACAATGAGAGCTCAGTGAATATAAGTTCTCCTTTTATTCTTCTTTTTCCAATCTCAGATCTGTGTCTGTGAGATAGATACACCAAGGGACCTAGCACTAGGAAGCACTCACCCTGCCCTGCACTGCTCCCAAGGGAGCCATTCATACTAAAGAGCTCTTTCAATGATTTACGATTGATGAATATCTCTTTCCTTGGCAGGAAATCTATTTGAGAAAAAAAAAAAAAACAAATTAAGATCAGTTACTTGATGCATCTGTTGAATCAGATCCAAAAAAAACCATCAAGGAGTTACTTTGTTCAAGTTAGACTCTTCCAACAATCGAAGTTACTTTTTCAATGTGTCTCATTAAAGCAGACCTTCGGTGCATGTTATCAATATCATTATTGTTAACGAAAATACCACGAGCACCCGCAAAGGACGCACAGGTGTGTAGTGATCTGTTCAGGTATGTCGAATCCGTGCTCAGCTTTTATTTTTTTGCCCTTTATATTTTTAATGTTATAATGAAAAATTTAAGAAGAAATTATAGGACTTATACATGAGCGTTAATCACATTCTATATTTCAAATGTGGACCAAGTTAGTTCTTCTTTATTAAAAAAAAGGAAAAGATAAAGGAAAAGACTAGCAGTGAAGCTTTAAACATACCTGAATATGATTCACAGCATTTCTAAGATGGGAATTTTAATCAGATATACAAGAGAGTGGTATTTGTGGTAAGATTTAGATCTGTTTAAGAAGGACCCGAATGGGTATGTTCCAAAAGCAGAACTCTGACAATGCTGGTAAAAAGAACATAAGATATAACAAACTACTATGGGAAACCCATTGTCTGCGCCTCAAAAACATAAGCACAAATTACCAGAGGATAATAGTAGCCAAGAGCTAGAAACAACCTAAATGTTCCTCAATAAATACATGGATAGAGGAGGGTTCTATATTTAAAAGAAGTGAATATTGTTTTGAAGCAAGGCGGAATTGGGCCCTGATACAAGCCATGGTAAATTTGTCTTAAAAAGTATGCTATAGTATATCAGACACAAAAATTAAGTATAGCATACATGTACTAGTGTTAAGTACTAAGAATCTTTAAATTCATAGATACAGAAAGTAGATTAAATCAGAGCCTAAGGGAAGAAAAGAGTGGACAATTATTATGTAATGATCACTGATGATGAAGAGTTTTAGAGATAATTAGTCATGGTGCTTGGTGGCGCAATATTTGTGAGTATAATTTATGTCACTAAGTTGTACACTTAAAATGGTTACAAATATGCTGGGATTGAAGAATGCTGCATGCCTGTGGTCTCAGCAGTCTTGGGGGCCTGAGGCAAATGGATCAGAGTTTGAGTCCTGCCTGATTGAGTTAGTGACCTTGTGAGACCTTGTCTCAAAAACAAGAGAAAGAGGCTGAGGTTGTAGTTCGGCAGTAGGGCACTCCTGTACTTAACCTCCAGTACCCCCCACCCCACATACATACACACACACACAAACACAAAGCTTAAAATGGCAAAATATTTCTTACATAAATTCTATCACAGTAAAAAAAAAAAAAGGGAAAAAACCCACAATGTAACTTTTCATTCTCTTCTTGTGCCGAATGTAATAACTCTCATAAAGTATTATATAGTTAGCTTTTTTGCAGGAAAAGAATAGGCCATGATTTGAAAAATGGAGCTCTATGTGAATTTGAAGGAGTATTGGACTGTGACAGAGGAAATATATGGCTATCCATGGGAATATGATGAAAGACAAAGCTTGGTGAAAACAGTTTACTACTAAATTTAAAGATTTGCAGCCTTCTCAGGAGACAGTTCTGGTGAATATTATGGCTCCCCTGTGCCACAAAACATCCCAGAACTAATATCACTGTAATTGTATTTCCCAGAATGCAAAGATCCCTCTGAGTCAATAATTTGGGAAATTTGGTGCTACACTAAAGAGATTTCTTCAATGCTGTAACATCTGCATTGCTTAATATGTTAAAATATCTTGTAAATTATTCAAAAAGGGTTTTGTTCTTTATAGTTCTCCAACTCAATTTATATGAGTTTACTTACACATATCACAAAGATAAACCATTATAGAAACCATAAACTTCGAAAGCTGCCACACAACATGACCACTTCCTTACCAGCTGGGACTCCAGGCTTAATAAAGTATAGTTTTGATTTTAAAAAGAAAAAAATATTTATGTATTTATGTGTTTGCTTATTTATTTATCCATTTTTTTTGAAGCAGGGTCTTACTCTGTAGTCCAGGCTAGTCCTGAGCTCACCATGTAGCTCAGGCTGGCCTCAAATGCATGGCAATCCTCCAGCCTCAGCCTCCTGAGTGCTGGCATTACAGTCATACACCATCACACCCAATTCATGTGATGCTGAGGCATCAAACCCAGGGTAACCATCTCATTCTTAAAGTGAGGAATAAGAGAATAGATCTCAAATGGACCAAAACACTACTTAAAATTTTTCTATTCTCCCCATTGGGGGATATCAATTCATTGTTCTAAAGACGTAGTATCAAGCTTGGCCAATGACATCAGACACACATAGTGTGTATCCCAACTAGCAAGCCATATTTGTTTGTGTCATACCTCTTTTCATGAACCTGGAAATAATTCATACAGAGGACATTTAGTCAGCTTGAGTTTCAAATTTAAGTACTGCATAGAACAAACATGGTCTGTATGTACACCAGTCTCTCAAGTTGAAGGTAGCTATTGCATATTGCAAATACATACTAATAAAAATCATAAATTTTAGGGAAAATATGACATAGAATAGAACAACAGTTGATCTAGGGAATTTCTACAGTAGACTCCTGAAAATTTGAAGTTGCTTGTTACTTTGGCATAGCCTAGTTTAACTTAATAGATTAGGAATCTCAGGATGTGTCTGTCTGCACAGAAACTATGGGTGCTCCAGGAATGAACTTATAAATCAAGTCAGAGTAGCATTATTACCCTAAATATAACTAAACCTGGGAGCCTTCAAAGAGGTGATCAATTTAAATGAGGTTCTGAGGGCTCTAATAGACTCTGACTAGTTTCCTTAGAAGAAGAGGATATTTGGATAACCAGGCATGTGAACACAGTGAAGAAAGAGCTGGTGGGCACACCAAGCTGGAAGCCTTCTGCACATCGAAATGAGATGCCCTAGAAGAAGCCAAACCTGCCAACACCTGTAGCTGAAATTATAACCCACAGGACTGTGAGAAAATTAATTTTTGTTGCCTAAGCCCCCAGTGTGTGTGATTTGTTATGGTAGGCCTAACAAAAGAAAAAAAAAATGTAAGCAGAAAAAAAGTATGAAATATTCCAAGTAATTCTCTAAGATACTTTGCTCACAGATAAATAATTAACTGTGAAAGTGGCTCTATTGAATAGTGCAGCAAAACGTAGCATATTTTTGTATGAATTTATGATGTTAATGTATGTGTTTATTCAGTCCTAATAATTGTACATGAATTCTTGACACATTTTTTCTGAGTCATGTCACGTGCTCTAAAGGACCTTGGAGTGTAATTCTTTGGACAAAACGCAACCAAATAAATAATAGGTATTTAGAGGACATATGAGCAGTACAGCAGTGACAAAGAGCTTCATGATTACAGAATATATATATGTACATATGTATGGCACATATGAATATTTCATAGTTAGTTAAGTTTATCAATCAGTTATACCATGACAGGCGGTAAACTATCCTCTCTATATACATAGACTCATTTAAAAATCACTGAATTTCCAGGAGTTAGGCATTGCTATCTCCAATTTTCTAATAATTTAAATAGAAACTCAGAGATTAAGAACACTGCTCAAGACCACGTATCTAGTACGTGGCAAATAGGATGTAAACAGAGGCTAACCTGGCAACAGAGCCTGTGTGTTCAAATGACACACGAACCAGAAGCTCAGTCTTTTTATGTTTTGAATAATGAGAAAGATGTATTTTTCTAACTTTCTATGGCCTAAATGCAAACAAATGGAAAGCATTTATTTGCCTGCTTAATTTATCCTGACACCGTCGTATTTTTGTTTATTCAATGTAATTTATCATCTAATGATAATCGCAACAGGGGTCGTGGTGCAGTTTTCGTATTTACATTTGAAGAGCCTGTGATATAAGAAAGCTACATACCTGGTGCAGTTCTGACACTAGAGAGTCTGTGAGTGCCACTCTAATGGCTGGCAGGAGAACTGCTACTGTTTTTTGTTTGTTTGTTTGATTTTTGATGATACAAGCTGTTTGTCTAAATATGTTAAGGAAAGAAAAAAAACCACTGCTTCCTTCACCGATAAAATGTTGCTCTGAAAATCATCCTCCTTATAATAATTTTCATGTGGCTTCTTTTGAAGCAAAATCCTCATCCTGTTGTACGGAATTGACAAGAAAGAGTATCGAACTGAAAGCATTTTACAGACTACACTTTAACCATCAGTAGAAAACAGGACGGGAAGGTTTAATCCCTGACATAGCTTCTCCTTTTCTTAACCCACCATGTACACGGGAAGAAAGATCTGAGCTTACATTAGAGTTCTTTATATGAATAGGTGTCAAAACCTCAAAAAGAATTGAAATAAAAAAAAAACCTACCATAACTATAGTTAAAAATACCACAGGCTTTATATGCAAGGCTGCTGGATAAGATAGAGAAACCAACATAAAATGTGGCATGTAGTAGACATTTTAGTCAGTAGTAATTAATAGCATTATGATATTTTATTTAACTTATGAAAGATAATTTATTAAGAACACAAATTTTGTTTGCAGAAAGTCATAGAGCTTCTTTCAATAAGTCTTGCAACAGCAGCAGCACCAATGGAACTACAGCAGAAAAACAGACCAATAGGAAGTGCCGTTACAGCCACCAGGACAGAGTACATTCAAACTCTTGTTATTTCTAAGAGCCTCAGTAATAGGGTGGACATTTTATTTGAAAAAAAAATGATGGAATGAACAAAATTAGACATATGCTCCTTCTGTTAAATAAATAAATAAATAAATAAATAAATAAAATCGCTACATCTGTTTTAAAGCGCTAATTAGTGACAACGATTTGCAACCATTATAGACAGGATGATGATCACCGGGAGTAGGAAGGCGGACACCGTGAACCTTAAATGGGCCGTAGTTTTGCCTGGGAGGAATTTTTGGAGGTGAATCATTGAGAGAGACCTAAGTAGAAAATGGCTGCCCTTTGAGCTGAAGAGACAGAAACATGAATTCAGAGACAATGAAATAATAGGAGGTTTTAGAAAACACTTTCAGAAAATAGGGGATCTGTCTGGGGAAACTGCTTGCATAGAAGTCTCCTTAAGCTATGATTGTGAAATTCTATGGGGCTGGGCAAAAACAACCAGAGAATGGCAATCTTATTGACTCCAAGAACTCACGCAGAGCTTTAAAACATGTGGTTTCAATCTGTCAAAATACCTTGTCCTTATTGAATATCAAGGACACTTAAGAGAGACCCCTAGAGTGTCACACCTTTGAAGAATCTCAGAAACAAAGATTTACTAGAACTGTCTTAAAAACAAGCCTAGAAAGAGTTGAGTTAATGCTATTCATGGAAGGTAAGTAAGTGTTGGATCAAGCAAAACCGAGTATTTTTTATGATACAATTAAATTGGACATCCAGCTGTGAAATATATCACAGTGTTCAGCAGTCAATAAAGTCACTTGCACATTTTAAGAGGCAGGAAAACTGAGTATACCTGAAAAAAATTCAGTGAATAAATGTATGTCCTAAAATATCAGAGAAGATAATAGGCAGGTAGGGACAGGGATAGTAAAACAGCGGAATGACCTGTCCAATAATTTAGTAAGCAATGTGAATATAAATATGAGAGGAAAAAGAAGGAAGGGAATTTTCCTGAAGAATGGTCTGAAGTGAAAAAAAATCACTGGATGAGATTAATCTCAAATTAAAGATGGCAGAGATTAGTGAACTTGAAGGTATAGAAGCTGAGCAGCCAAAAGCTCAAAGTGGAATGGCAGGAAGACATATAAAACCAAAGTGTCGATGTCAAACTGGCATGCAGTTGAGCGTACTTACACCAAAGGGTCATTTGAACAGGAGTGACAGGGGAGTTGGTACCATATTTAATGGAACCATGGGTGAGAATTTCCCAATTCTAGTGATTATTTTAAGTCCAAATAATACGAACTCTCAATAACCCTCTAATTCTGATAATATCCAAGAAAACACATAGGAAAGCAATGAGTGACCAATAATATTGCATACAAATTTCAATAGAAAAAAAATTCTGTAGCTTTTGGAGAAGAAAATAAAAATCCTGTTTTTGAGCTTTCCCCAACCTTAAACAAAGTATATTAGTGATACACATACTCATTAGTGTAATATGTCGATGCGGGTACTGGTCTTATCCCTATTTTACAGGTAAAGACATTATTGAAAAGTTGAGCATTACACATGCAGCTAGCTACCAAGACAGCGTTACACATGCCCTACACAGGTGAAAATGATCAGTATCATAATTATTATCTTCAGTGCTATCTGAAAAATAAATCAATTTTTACTTTCTGATACTAGGAATTAAACCCAGGGCTTCATACATGCTAGGAAAACACTCTACCACTGAGCTACTTCCCCAGCCAGATAAATTTTGTTGTGACGATTGGTCTCTTTAAGCAGGGCAATTGGTCTCGAACTTGAAATCCTCCTGCCTCCGGTTCCTGAGTGGTGGAGCACACAGGCCTGTGTCACCACAATCGTTTATCTTTTCTTCTTCATTTCTCTAGACTATTCTTTAGTGTCTTCGTTTTGGTACTCCAAAATGGTAGGAACTATTTCGTTCTAGTTAAAAGGCAGAAAAGGAGTAAAGCCTGCAAGTCTCCAATTGCATTTTGTTTGTTTTAATGGCAACAAATCCAACTTCATCTTGAAAAGACCTAAGACCTAAAAATGGGTGGACATGTGCACCTTGGGTCATCCTGGCACGTTTGTTCCCACCCTCCTTCACACCTTTCTTTTCCTTGAGGGTGTGTTGTGTTTCCAACTCATAGATCTTCATGTCTCTTCTTCAGAATTGTATTTTACACAACCCTTGGACCCTCCATAGGAAATCATTATGATTAATCAACGAAGGCCAGAGAAGTGGAACACCAACCACTTGTCTATTCTCAGCTCTGGCGATGCAAACCACACAAAGGGTGCATGAGTTTTATGAGGTTGATCGCTAAATTCCATGATAAGTTGAAATTTTTATATATGCAACTCTTTAATCTTTGAATTTACAAGTCCTTTCAAACAGAAGTCTGATCAGATTGTATGCAAAGAAATAATTGAAATTAATAATGATACATGAGAACATTTTGCCTTTGTCGTCCTCCTTCCTTCTTAACTGGTTTTCCATCTATAGAGGGAATATGCCTGCCTTTTATTTATGTCTTAAATTGTATGTTATATCTATTGTCCACACAGAGTCAGATGTTTTTGGCAAATTTGCACCATAACTACCAATTCTAGAGACATCTGGCTTTTCACATAGAGGTCGAGCAAGCGAGGTAACACCCGTGTTTGGATCTTGCAACAAGGGTAAATTCAGCTGTTAAGGTGACTGTTCTCCTGAGTGATCATGGCATTTTTATTACTTTTGGTAATTCATACGGCAATCAATAACAACAAATGTTACATTAATGTTTAACTTAGGTCCCCATGAGCTCATTTTGGTAGGTCAGGACACACACCTGGGTTTAGTATTTTGAACTGGTGCTGTATTTATTTTAGTTCCAGGGAGATAAAGTTCCGTCTGGTGGGAGGGAAGACACTAGATGCTTCAAGCTATGTATGAGGAAGTGTTTCTCAAAATATATTTTATAAAACATCAATCTCTGGGGATGGATTCTGAAATGGATATATGACAGGGTAAAATATTTACAGTATAGCTTCTTCCTGGAGAAACACAGAACATGTAGCTATATATAGAAAAGTCTGACAAGTCCTGTAGCCAAAGAACCTACTTAGTATTTTCTAGCCTACAATCTTTAATATGTTTCCATATTTCAGTAATAGAAAAATAATACTAATATAAACAATAAAAATGGTCTGAGTGGGAGACAGTTTGTTGGCTCCCATAACCAAATTTGAAGAAAGTAACCATCTTCAGAAACAATTATATCTGTTAATCCGATGTTAATAATGTTAAATTTCTGTCACTTTCTGTATCACTCTTATTAAGAAATAAAAATTCTACAGTCAGCAGATTAATTTTTAAGGTTGATATTGCCTAAGAGAACAGGCTTAACATGTAATACCTTGAAACTATCTTTTTTTAATTAAAAGATATTAAGACCTCAACATAGAAATTATGTCGGGGATGCAATTCAGTCCCTAGCACTGTCATTTCTCCCTTTGTCTTACATGCACTTTTGATTAACCGTGTATATTAGACCAAATTACTTGTTGGTACATCTTTCCATGTTGTGTGTTTGTGTGTCCATTGGTGCAAGCGATCATGAGTGAAAGAGGCACTAACATATGTAATATTCAGGATGTACAAGACTGTTGTGATCCACATCAAGGGTCTTCAGTGCAACTCTTTGGGTTTTCGAGCAGCTGCCTATGTCCCCTGCGAAGAAGATTCGCACTGAAGCTGTCATGAAAGCATTATTTGATTGAAGATGGTTAAAGACTTCACAGTAGTGTCTCTTTTACAGTTGAAAATCCAAGCCAGAAAATCTGGCTTCTCTTTGAGAGCTGGGACACCTTCACACCTTTCTTTTCCTGGAGGGTGTGTTGTGTTTCCAGCTGACGGATCTTTATGTTTCTTCTTTAGAATTGCATTTTACACAACCTCTGGAGTCACTGTAGGAAATCACCATGATTAATCAATGAAGGCCAGAGAAGGGGCACACCAACTGCTTGTTCGTTCTCAATTGCTATGATGCAAACCACATAAAAGGTGCATTAGTTTTATGAGGTTGATCGCTAAATTCTATCACAAGTTGAAATTTTTATACATGCAACTCCTTAATCCTGGGATTTAGAACTCTGTTCAAGCACAAGTCTTTTAAGATTGCATCCAAAGAAATAATTGAAATTAATATTAAAACTAGAGAACATTCTGCTTAAAGAAACACTTGGACTGGTCTAGATACTGCCATTCGTTCCTGGATTATTTTAACGAGTCGAGGTATTTATTGACTAATATATTGTGACAATCTCCATGACAGAGTTCAGCTATTGGCGCTGTGAGATTTCGGTAGATGAAAATAAGGAGAGGCTCATTTCTGAAATATTCAGAAATGGCTTCTCGTTCCAGTAAATGAAGTCTGTGACCTATACCGAAAAAATTATCTGAATGTCTCAAATAATTAGTTTAGCAATCAGCAGTCATATAACAGAAACACACAGAGAGAGAAATAGAGAGAAATAGAGACAGCACAATGAGCGAGCCAAGAGAAAGAGGGCAGGGACCATCTTTCTTCTTTGCTTTTAGTGATATTTTAATTTTTACCTTTTTTGGTTTTTTATGATATCTGCTGCTCATGTTCAGCTGCCGTGTAGATCCCTCTATGTATGTAAAGGCGACAGCTTTCACACAGCACTCACAGAATACCATTAAAAGGGGCAGCCCACACCCCGAGTTCCCCCTTCTGACTAGCAGAAACTCTGCCCTCCTTTCCCCTTCTGTAATTTTCCCCAAAAAAGTGTTTAAAAGAAAAGAATACCATTAATACATTCTGATGACATCTGGAGAATATTTTACTTAAATGTTTACATCAATTTGTTACTTGCTGTTTGATTACCATAGCCAAATTTCAGTACAGTCTAAACACTAAGCTGTTTGGGTCTCCATTTTGGTCAAGTACTCTTCTACATTTATGTGTTAATATTTGTTTTCATTAGTTTCTCAAATGGCGATGCAGTACAATTCTGTAAAAACACTGAAATAGTCTTGCTTTTAATTGCGTAAGAAACCCTTTCGAGTATCTTAAAAAGCTATGGAATTCCTCAGTAGAGAAAAGCACTCATGTACTTAAATGCCTGCATTTGCACACGAGTTTGGTGGAATGGATTCTCTAATGTCTCATCACTGTTTTCAAAGTAAAATAAAATAAACTTAATAAATTACATTAGATCTAAGAAACTGTTGCAAGCATTTCTTAAGCTTTGCTTATACAATTTCAGGAAGATAAATGTTCTGCTTAGCATATCTTAAAAAGGATTAGTTTATATATGACAAAGGACAAACCACTTCATCTCAATTTTAAGTTTAATGCAAAGCATTTTAGCTTAAAATCATTTCAACAAAATAATTTTTTATGTAACATCAAGTTCATTGAAGTCAGGAATATTTATGGTACAAATAAGGACATGAAAAGCTGGATATTGTCATTATAAGCTTCTGAATAAAAGTAACTTCTCAGTTGTTAAATTCTTATATTTTGGCAAATTATAATTTATAGATTAATATATTATTAGTATAAATTAATGGTAATCAGAGGATTATGCAGTATTGTACATGAAATGCCTATTTTAGGTTAATGACCAACCCATTTAGTAGGGAAAGTTAATACATTATGTCTCATGCGCTCAGGATTTGTGAGTATTACAGTAAAGAGGAAATTAATGCACAAACCAATTAGAGAATAACCTGGCATACCAATTTGTGGAGTACTTAGGTCAAGAGTTTTGAAAAAGGAAGTCATGGGAAAAATATTTTACTACAAATGAAGTTTAGGCAGAAAAAAGAGGGAAACAATTTGGTTTATAGAAATTTTTGCTGAAACAGATAAAGGTACAGGTTAGTTGTATTAATCTTTCAAATCTGTCATGTATATGTAGCTGAATGTTGCTAAATCATATCTGCCTTGTATGATTTACTGTGAATATTTTCAGACAAAATAAAATCTTGACTAAAAACAATTGTTCACAAGTATTAAGCTTCTTGTATCGTCATAGCAAAATATCTCAGATTGAGTAGTTTGAACAAGGAATATTTTTCTCACAATTAGCTGAATATGACAGCACATGCCTATAATCCCAGTATGTGGAAGGCTGAGGCAGGAGGATTGCTGCGTATTTGAGACCAGCCTGGGCTCCACAGGGACTTCAGCACTGGCCTAGGCTACAGAGAAAAGCTGTCTTAGAATAAATAAATAAATATATAAATAAAATACTGAGAAGTCTTAAAACATAGTGTGGTCAGGTTCAATATCAAATGAGGATTCTTGGGTCGGATTGAAGATGGACTGTTATCTCACTGTCATGCATAAAATGACCTCTACTTTATGCATGCCTAATCTATATATATAATACATATATGTATATTATAACATACTATATGTAATGCATAGTATATACCTTATATATTTATAAGAGAGATTAATAGTGTATATTATATACCTTATATATTACATATATTTATAAGAGAGATTAAGCCCTCTGAAATAATTTTTATTAGTAAAATAATCTGTGTACCAGTGTCCCATACTTATAACCTCATTAGAGCTAATAGTTTCTTAGTGGCTTGGTCTCCATACACAGTCACACAGGGAGTTAACGCTTCCACACATAGATGTAAGAATAGAAAGAATGCAGTGACTGCTTTTACTTTTAATTGAAAAGGAGAAAAGATTAAGAGATAAAAGATATAAGAGAGCATCAAGTTGCACATAAAGTAGAAACATCAAACTTATTTCTTTCACAGTGTAGAAAAGAAATGAAATTGGAGACAAATGATTAAAAACAACCAATTATGTATCTGGAAATGTTAAATCCTTATGGTTAAATTGCTCTAGTTAAAAATATTTTAAAACAGTAACCTGCTTTCTTTAATCTAATTAGTAAAAGGAAAACTTCAACAAAACAACAAAAGATTATGCTGTATATTTTATTTGTCTTTACCTGCCAGGTCCAAATTAGAAACTTGAAATTTTAAATAAGAGTGTATGTTTATACTAAAATTGTACAGATCTCTTGTGTTAAATTCAGTCCACCTAAATGACCTAGAAGTCTCCAATATTGAATATATATCCACTCACATTGGGTAGATTTCAAAAATAGTATTAGTCACTCAATGTTGGTGTTTTTCTGATAATAGGATAATACAGGCATGTTAAGTATCTTCATGAAATATAGAGTGTGACTGAGAAGTACAGTGAATGTTTAAATTTTAAAAAGTATATTAGAAAGTGCACTGCTGTTAATGCTCTTTGAAACATTCCTCCTCACTTCCAGGACACTTATCTAGCCACTCGTGGCCACTGTCTGAAAGAGTTTGGAGGTCCTCTTTCTTGAGTGTCTTTGGTGGCTCTATCATGGCTTCCTCTGTGTACTGAATTGATTCATAGCATTTATACTAATTTCTGCCAAATAAGAACAGAATGGTGTGTCCTCATTCACCTTTTTCCATGAAATCTTACACTGTGATTCTTCTAAGTCTTCCCCAAAGTCAAAATGACCTTCAAAGCTAAATGTTTCGAATTGATTCAGAGCACTGAGTTATCCGCTGCTGTGTAGCTAAAGATTTGCAAGTGGCAAGAAGAGAAGTGATGAGTGTGCCTGAAGTGAATTATTTTCAAGATGGTTAATGGCAATATGCTTTTTACTGTAAATATTTAAATTTAAGTATTAGCCGTAGGTTTTGATGACATGTCATAGATAAGTAAAACTATCACAGGGTACTGTGTAACGGTTATGAGCAACAAATCAAAAATTCTTTAACAAATGGGAGTGTATCTTTAAACATGATGTTTGCATTTTATGTAATTTAAGACATACGTGCTATGAACTAATTGCTTTTACTTTTAAAGTACACACCCAAAGCACGGGATAGTGAATATTCGTGGGAAGGTGAGGGATGGCATAAAAGGGGAGAGAAAGAGCAGAACAACGAAGAGACTTTCGGAAGACCCAGGACCCCAAGGGTCGGATCAACTTGGTTCATTGAAGTCTCAAAACTGGCAGTCTCAGGATAAAGAAGTACAATAAATATTAAGTTGAAACTTAGTTTTAATAGATTTTTCTTTGCGGTAAATAGAACATTTGATGATTAGCTAAAAAATTGAGCTCAGAGGAAGATGGGCACATGTAAGGGGAAAGCTTGATTATAGAGTTTGAAGAAAGTAAAATTTGGTAAAGTAGGAAAAATAGATTGTTTTCCTAATAGAAAATTATCAAGAGAATATAAAAGACTTCCAACACTACTGCTCATTGGAATACAAAGAATTTGCAGCTACTCAATTGCTTATTTTGAGTTATGTAAGTGTCAGTTTCTTTTCCAGTTAGGATTTTATGGTATTTAACAAGAGAAGAAATAGAAGTCAGGTAGTATGATTTGGATAAATGTATGATTTATGAAATACCCAGAGACTGTACATTCTGATGGTTCCATAGATATGAACCATGGGTAACTGGGAAAGTCTTCCTCTTGCATGGAGTGGATTAAAAGGTATAGGGCAACAGAAGAGAAAAAAAATTGATACGAAGGCTTGCTAACTCTGCAAATGAAATGTTTAAAATATATCTCAGAACCCTTACCTAAAGACTATTAAGTAGGTAAAATATGTTGGTATTAGATATTTGTTAAATTATGCAATATTTTGCCATTTCAAATCTGATTAATTTGTGAAAGTAATAGCTTATGTCTCACTTCTATCACATGTTGGAGGCTGAGGACAGCTGAAGGCTTCTGAGCCTCTTATGTTATCTTTATTCCAAGACTCAGACTGAAGAAGCAGCTCGTGTTTGAGAGAGAGAGAGAGAGAGAGAGAGAGAGAGAGTGCTATCTCTTAAATCTTCAGTGATTTGCAGTGGTTGCGCTTGCTCACACCCATGTCATATCCAATTATATCCCGTTTGCCAAAGTTGTTCATAGATCAAGAACCAAATCAGTGGGACAGAGGATGTATACTTGTCCTAGTAGGGTTGCAATAAATCTCAACACAACGGCATGTTCGTGTCTCTCCTAAGAGACCTGAGCGGTTAAGCACAATCGTAGGCTCCACCATAATAACACCGCCATGTCTGACTTTTGATACAACATCTTTCTGGGCATAACAGATTGTGGCTCCGAATCCTAACTTTAGGATGAGTAAGTGGGGAGGCTGTGGTCATCCTGCAGAGTCTCCTGATATCAGAATGAGGGTGTCTTTCTTCTGGAAATTCTTTCCCTCACAAACACCTCCTCGAGGATGTTTTCTTTCTCGAGACTTTGTTCGCTTTGACGAACTAGATACTAACATAGCAGTAAATTATCAAATTCCTTGTGAATGAGCAAAGCCAAACCAAGGAAGCAGAACGTGGTGGGGGTTGAGTAGTTGTTTTAAAGATATACAAATAAAATAAACCTGGGGCGTGATTTTCTGGCAACTGTATCAGCTCTGTGAAGCAGCCCACCAACCCTATCAAGTCATCGTGAAGGACTTTCACTCACTCTGGCCCTTTTAAGAATTAAAGTGGCATCCCTCGCAATACGTGTTATTCAGACTGTTCCCTTTGTCTTCTTGCTGCGATGAAGCTAGTACACCCAGCAATAGGACAATGACTGCTGCTGCAACATCTCACTGTTTAAAAATACCCTCTTGCATGAAGGGCTGGCTGATTATTCTCAGTTCTGCGCTCCTGGACCACCCCCGTTTTACCTTTCTTTGTCGTGTTCTGTGCCCTTGCAGTGGGGAGAGGAGCCCCTTAAAAGATTGCTTTATTTGGATTCGATGAAGTCTGGCTTGCAGCCAATGGCCAAGGAGGAAAAAGGTGGGGAGAGAGAGGTCATAGGGTCATGACAGGAAACTGGAACTCAAGGCGGGTTGGGGAGCGATTCCTTCCTCTTCTACACCTCTGGTTTCTTTTCTTCGGCATCCTAAGAGCCTGTACATACAAAGTGAACAGACCCCTTTTCTTTCCTAAGGGTCCATTTGTGATAATCCAAATTCTTTGTCCAGTCAAGCGAGGAAACAATTGTGGGGATGAGGGGATAACTGTGTAAGAAGAATTTCTTATCCTCTGCATTTTAGGTTTAATATATTCTCTAGAGAGAAAAAAAAAGCGATTCTCTAGGCAAATGATTTATGATAGTTCAAATATTAAAAGCACAATCCCCTGCCCCTTTGGAGGAGAGTGGGAAAGTCCTTGTCACCTTGACAAGATATGTAGGTGCACAAAATGCTAAACTTCACTGTAAACCTTAAAATTTGCACCTATACATGTCAATAAAATGGGGGGAATTATTTATTTATCTGTAAATACATGAATCCCACTTCTATAACACATTAAAGATAGGGGGCTTAGGGAATCAGAGAGCCTCTATGCCCACCACCTTCTCAGAGGTTTATTACTTTCCCAGCTAACCAATACCACTCTTTCTGCCCTGTCATTCATGTCGGACCTTGTTAATGTCATTATCTTTGTGCATTTCATAAGAGGGACATCTGTCTACAGTTTGTCTCTTGTGCTCGGTCCATTTCATTAGCATTATTGACTCTAGGTGGTCCCATTTTTGTTCAAAAACTTCGTATCTGTCTTTCTTTATAGCTTCATGGTATTCCATCGTGTATAGGAACCACATCTGCTTTAACCATTCTTCTGTTGATGGGCAGGTAGGTTGTTTCCAGGATTTGGCTATCATGAATTGTACTGCTGCTACGTGTGCCCTTTTGATACGTTGACTTTATTTCTTTTGGAAACATACCCAGTACAGCAGTAGCTGCATCATACGGAATTTTCATTTTCAGCTTTCTAAGGAGTATCCAGACTACTTTCCGTAATGGTTGTACCGGATTGCACTCCCAGTAGCAGTGGGGGTAGAGTTCCTTTTCTTCTGCATACTCACTAATCATTGCTTTTTGAGTTTTTGATGTAAGCCATTCTCACTAGGGTGAGGTGAAACCTCAATGTTGTTTTGATTTGCATTTCTCTGATGGTCAATGATAAAGAATGATGTTGTTGGCCATTTAAACTTCTCTTCTCCTGAGAAGCTTCATTTCAGCTGCCCACTTCTTAATGAGATTGTTTATTTTAGGGGGTTTTATGCTTTTGAGTTCTGTGTATCTTCTAGTTATTAATCCTTGCCTGAAGTGTTCCTGGTAAATATCTTTGCCCACTCTGTGAGTTGTCTCTTTACCTTGTTGATTGCTTCTTTTGCTTTAACATGTTGTATAGTTATTTCCCGTGCTCTTTGGGGGTATACATACCATTGGCATGGTCACTCACAACTCAACACAGTCTTGTGTCATTTCCAGCTATCTTAGACATTTGCACCATAGTCTCACAGTCCTGTCCAGGTCGACCAAGGTCTACCGAGATCACTGCTTCACTCTATCTAAAGCTAATATTTCAATGGAGGGCCTGCTATGAAATTTACAAGCTATTTGAAGACAGAGAGGTAGGGTTCCTTATGACATTCTTCTTGTCTTTTATGCCATCCAGTGTTTTGCAGTATAAATTAGTCCCCCTGAACTGCTTACTCCCTGTAATTAACTCTGCCTAGGAATAGCTGTTTTATAACTGTTGCAAATCAAATACCATGGCCTTAAAGTATTCACTTGCAGGGAGACCGTGACATCTCATCTGTTAAAAGGATGAGGTTTAAAAACAGCCTCTTTTCTCTTTCTTTTGAAAGATGGATTCACTGAATGGACATCGCCTGGAGTCGTACTGAGGGAGATGGGAGTTGAATCAGCAAAGCTTTTACAACGTAGAACTGCTCTTAACTTTGCTCTCGGGAACATTGGAATTTGCATGGCTTAGCACACTGGAGGATGTAATGATAGAACACAGAATGGGCTGGCGGCACAGGAATGTCTAAAGATGTCCTAGGCTGAGGTTTTCATATTTCAGAATTCACTTCTTAAGAGACAGACAGTGCTTTTGAGGACAGAGCTAATAGTCCCTAATTCCTTGGGTGTTCATTGTGAAATGCTATTATCCATGCTAAGGTAATTTGCTATTAATATGGATGTAATGCACAATGCTATCAAAATTTCCACTATAATGCAGCCTTCATAAATGTCTATTTCTTTCAACAGCTTCTGTTTCATAGTTTGAATTAACTTCTTTGAGATGAGAGAACATTATTCTGCACTGTACAGCGCTGTGTGGCTTCCCATGATATGAGGGCTGAGAAAGCATTAGTTACTTATAGAGACTGTGTGTGCCTTTGTACATAGACAAACATATGGTACCTATCCAGATGATGCAAGTCGCATAAAGGACAGATCTTAATTAACTCAGTAGTAACCTAAGATAGATGCAATTAAAAACTTATTTATTGTTTATCACATTTTAATACTATCAGTTTAAAATGTAGAGCATATGCGGATGGCTGTGCTTGAGTTTTATGCCTCTGAGGGAAAGATTATTTCATTCCACCACTTTTCATAATTAAGAAACTTTTTGTACTGGAGACACAAGATCAAGTTCATCACAAATTAATGCTGACAAATTAGAAGGATTTGAATACACTGATTTGGAAGAGAAAATTTCATCTTCGCCAAGAAATAATTTCAAAACACAGACAATTGAAATTTTATCTCCGATTCTGCAAAGATACTTAAAGAAACAGAAGGCCTGTGAAAATATCTTGGTAAATATTGTTTTTTTTCTTTTTTTCTTGTTTAAGTCTATTTCACTGATTCATCCACACAGTGGCTCCCAGGGCCTCTACACGGTTTCCCTGACTCATCGTCCTTGCTACACTAGGAGCTCAACTTGAGAAAACAAGCTTTGTTTAGTCTACTCCATCTCCTTCTGTGTCTTGCACGTTATTTTTACACAAAACTTTTTAAAGCTGTTGTTAACTCCAAGCATGAGTTGAACAGTTAAGGTTTGGATTGGTCACAAATGACTAATAGTTTAAAACAACCAAAAGAATGTACGCTGAGTTTCTTCAACAGATCCCTGGCCCTATTGATATTAGACCACCCCTAATTTCCTTAACATGTAGATTCACAAAAGTTATGAGAGGTGCCCATATTAAGAAGCGTTGATTATTTTTCTTCTCAGGCTTATCATTCAAAGAAGGTTGTATAAAATTTCTCCTGAAAACTCTACAAAGAAGCTGGTTAATAGACCTTATGGCACTTTGCACACATAGATCAATATACCAACATTATGCAGTTTTCAATATGTAGAATATTCTCGCATCCTATTTTTTTGGCAAAATGTCATTCTTGGTCTGAAAAGCAATGCAAATAGATGTCCTAAATTTGCAAATATTTGCTTGGCACTGACACTAGATTTATTTAGTGCCATGGCTTAAACATATTTTAATAGATTCCCGCCATAAAAAATACTGTGAAAGAGTTTGGTTTGCTCAAATAAAATGATGAATAAGTAAATATAGCAGCTAATAATAGAAAAAATATGACATAAATAATGGTAAGCTGGAAAGTAATTGTAGAAGTTTATGGTTATTGGATTGGATCTAATATGATATTAAATTTCTACTGGCATTTCAAGAGCTGTCCTAATTAATCAATTGGTAATTGCAGCTATGATTACTGGCTGTGATCGTGATTAATTGCCAATATTGATTGGTCCTCCAATAATGCTGGCTTGTTCTTCCATATAGAAACTCTGCTGCATTAAGTAGGATTTGGGAGGCATCATTATTAAAAGCAAATAATCAAACCCGTCACTCTCAGAACTGTCCCCAGGGGAAAGGATTTGTGGTCGGGACAGAATCACAGACGGATTCACAGGATGGGAAAGCTAAGAAAAGACAGCATTGCGTCTGAGATTATTCTAATAAGATAGCCCCATTGGGAAAAAGAGTGGTTATTTCGTAATGATTCATTGACGTCAGGCTCATACTCATTATACCCCGTACCAGTGGAGCCTGTTTTCATTCTAACAGTCTGTCCAGCCCAAATACTTCCTCCTATGAGGAGGAAAAAAAGAACTGTCTTTGTGCTTGCCCATCTGTCACATCAATTTATGAAAAATGATTAATTATCTAGTTCTTTGGGCAGATATCTACCTGAGCAGAGGCTGTTCTTTTGGTCATACATCATCATTTAGAAAGTCCTTTTCTTTGCTATATCAACCTGTTGCCACAAAAAATGGAGACAGCCGTATTAACGAGGATCAGTGTCACTGCACATGACAGGGAGCCCATCACCGTGAGTGTACCCTACATCACAAATAGAATTTCCTTCAGAAGAGGCTCAGGCACACTTCAGGATAACACAGTGACATCAAGGGAGTGAGGAACATGCTGAAAATCTGGCTGGTTTTCAACCAAAAGGGAAAGTGAACCAGAAGACATGTTCCACAAGAGCAAAGGGGCCTAAGTATAGGGACTGATGTAGCCTGAATACCTTTAAAATGTCCATTTAAAAATAGAAAATCAAGAAACAGCTTCTCAATGAATGAACTATGAAGGAATAACCTCTTATGTGTGCCTCCACGGATCAGGACTTGGCACATAGGGAGAACTGATTCAATAAGCACCTTTATCTTATATTGTATTATGTACACTTAATTGCATTTTACACATAGAAATCCACCTAACAATCATACAAAGAAAGCCTAAAATAATACTACTTTAGAAATGTTGCAAAGACTAGTAATGCAGTCAATTCCGCAGTTAATAATTGCCAGTTGAACAGAAGGACTTGAGCTAAGCTCACAATGGATCCCAAAACCTCTGTGATATCCCTCCTAATTTTCAGTAAGGACCTTAAACTGATGGAATTTTTTCTATCTGAAAAAACAAACTACATTACCTCAGCTTACAGTAGAAGTTGAACTTGAACATATCAGTCTGGAACCAAAGAGCTTTTCCTCTGTGTGCTGCTCTCATTCCGTTTTGGTTCTGGGCACCCTTCTTAAAAGTGCTCCGAAGTGAGTAGCCTGCCCACAGAGACCATTTTTCCAACCCTAATTCTATGACTTTGCATTTGCTTCAAGTGGCTGCTGCAATTCATCACCACTATTTAGTGGCATAACACAAAACATGTTTATTATTTATAGTGGCAGATGTGAGACGTTCAACCTCAGTCTCAAGGGGCTGATGCTAACAGGACAGGCTCTTTCTGGAGGCCCTAGAGGACGAGCCACTCTTTGTCTTTGCCAGGTTCTAGGGGTCACGTGCATCTCTTTGCTGACAGAGCCTTACTACATCTTCCAAGCCAGAATATGGGGCTGAAACATCTTCACTGACTCTGTATTTACCATCAGTCACTTTTTCTTTCTTTGTCTCTGTCTCTTCTTCTTCTTCCTTTCTCTAAGAAGCCTTGTGATTATATTTGTCACAACAGATATCATGAGACAATATTCCCATCTTTAAATTTTTAATCCCACTGGCAAAGTCTCTTTGGCCTGGTGGTACCCGTACAAGACAGGTTTCTGACCTCTGGAATTATAAAGGAATAAATTTGTGCTGCTTTCAGTCACTGAATTTGGCTCGGTATCAATAGAAAAATTCACGGAGAGTTATGTTTCTACTTACACGAGAATACAGGAGTATTGCAGTGGGCAGCACCATCCTGTCTCATGTAGTGAACTTGCGACAGCAAGAGACACACTGAGGGTGAACCTGGGAGCACAGATGGAATTTCAGCTCTGCGGCAAGATGGCGCAAGGAAGCAGGGTTTTATCTCACGTTCACTCTTCAAAGGGTAGATGTCCCTTTTCTTTGGTTACTCCTTTTTTATTTTTGAGTTATAAAACTGCCAGCCAATTTTCATGAATTGCTTTCCAGATCTTTTTCTCAACAGAATGACTAGCAATAACAAAGACTAACTTTTCAAATTTTTCCAGGAATAAGAAATTTCTTGTAGTATAAAACTGAGCAAAATCCCAGATCTTCTAAAATAGTTGCCCACTCTTACTATGCCATTATATATTTGTTCCAAGAAAAAAGGGCTCTTACGTGTCGACTTGTAATACAACAGAAGTAGAAAGAAAATGTAATTAAACAAAGCCTGTCGTTGATGTTTAAAGTTTAAAATTTTGAGAGAGGATATTAAATATGTAATGGGAAACTCTTAGGCATTCCCAAGAAAACAGGAAGAAGGTGAATTCAATCTTGAGAAATTATGCTGTGTATAAAATTCTTGCAAGCTGCTTAATGTGATCAAGAACACGTGAAGGAAACGTGACAGGACATTCACAACACAGCTTTTCGCTCTTGAGAGCATGGACCTGTAGAATTGAAAAGTTGTTGTTTTTGTCCAAATGCGTTCCAAAAGGCATAGTTTCTGAGAGATGCTTCAGGGGCATCATCAGAAGGGGGAAGAGGAGTGGGTGAGAGTTTCACTCTCCATGATTCCTAAAACCAGAGGTGTCTGTACTTACGACATTTGCATTTTCAACAAAGATTCTTTCATTGAAATACAATGAAGACATTATTTCCATCTAAGACTATTATATTACAAATGAGGAAATAAGACCCCGGAGAGAGAAATCATAGTTGCCCAAATGCAAGTCCAAATGCAATGACTTGTTCACAAGAAGTTTCCGTCTGTGGTTCTGATCAGACCGAATTGCCTTTCTTCATTGACATATAGTTAAAAATATATAGAAGTATTATTTTTTGTCATGCTTCTCTGTCAGAAATATGAAGAGAGGAAAAGATAAGAGCCATCTAGTGACCCAGAAAGTTGGAAGTGCACATGGTAGGTCATTATATAAAATCATACTATTATTAAAAGTTACAACCAAGAAAGATGATTTTATAAAATCTTTTAATACTACAATTGGAGCCCAGGGAGATAAGCAAGATTTGTTAAGGTCACTCAATTAATGATAGTCCTGACAGTAGAATTCCTGGAGAATTCTGTTATACCATGCTATTTCTTTTACTATCAATTCTTAATGTTGCTCATTTATCTTCTCAATGAACATTTTTTTTCAAGTCTAGCTTTTTAAAAAAATCTACCAAATGCACACACAGACCCACACACACACACACACACACACACACACACACACACACACACACACAAATAAATAAATATACTGGTACTGTACTTGGTGTGTTAATCTACTGATAATGTTCATAGCAGAATGTGTTGTTAGTAGGTGAAGCCCAGCTACTGGTAGGTAAGTCACTGGGGTTGTGTGGGGTTGTGACTTTGGAGGATGTATCTCTTACGGGTGTAACCTGTGGGCCAGGAAGTGAGAGAGAGGCACCCACCCTGGGTGTGGGCGTCCCCGTTAGTAGCTTGAACTAAATAAAGAAAGGAAGAAGAAATATTGTTACATATTTTCCTGGGAGAGGCCTGGCCTTTGTCCTTGTCTCCGGGTATGGATTGCTCCTCACTCACTTGCCTTTCTGTCTGGTGTGTATTAAGGAGCCAGACTGGACCTCTACCGTGTGCGTCTGTGAGTGGATGCGGGAGGCCTTCTGAAATTGTAAGCTGAAGTAGACCCGTCCTTGAATTGTGGATGTCAGGTTTTCCATCCCAGCAATGAATGAGTAACTAAAACCCTCATCACTTATAATTTCATTCTGTCTAACTTGATGGTTGATCTCGCCAGATACTCCAGGAATTGGGGTTTCCATAGGTGGCTCCCAAGCTTGTTCCCAAGCTTTCCTGACAGGATATATATGATGCTGGAGATGTTAAGTACTTGTTTAACACCATCATAATAGAAATTTGAAAATGTAGGAATGTCTAGTGTATAAGAAAATCATAATGCTTAACAATGGAAAACATCAGCAAGGGCTAAAAATAAGTTCTGGAAAAAAAAATTTAAAAGTTCAGTTAATCAAATATTTTTCAACCTCCAGAAAGATTTGGGATTCATTCAACTCTGTCAAATGATTAGACTTTCAGCTTAATCTCCTGCTGAATTCATATCTTGCTAATCCTGTGCTGTTCTGTGAATGATTACAAAGCTCTGAGTCACTAATACTCTCATATGAAAAGAGAATAATTATTATTCCCTTGACCAAGTGCACTTTTGAGAAATTGCAAGATTTCCCTGTGCATTTCAAAGACGTACAGAAAACTAAATCTAAAATTATTAAAAATAAAAGAAACAGCTTTAATTGAATTATTTACTAAATTGAGAGAGAACTGTGAAGGATTTTCTGTCATGTATTTTTCTGAAATTATAAAGAGGAGCCTGGATTTGTTCCCAAACTCCTTCTAACTGCTGTAGTTATTTGATAGATCTAAAAAAAAGGGTCAGAATCCCATCTACACTCAGTACGGTCCACTGACAGACAACTAATGGAAAGGAAACATGTTTTTTTCATGATGTAAAAAGCTTTCAAACAGGATGTCTAAACCAAGTATGGGTCTTCGATTTCACAGTGACATTTCTCAATGCCCATCCTCTATGTAAGCAGGCCTCTCTTTCCTTCCTGATTCTGCAACTCCACAGGGATTCTTGCCCCAAATCCTTGAATAAAACAGTAGCTTTGAATTTTTTTCCCGTAACTTTTTGGCCTAGTTGTTTAATCTGCTGCCATTATTTGGTGACCAGTGAGAAGAACACGAGTTTTCATAATTCTTCAGACTTGGAATTTATATCTATTTCTGAAAGAGCAGACAATTCCCCATTATCACCTGAGCAATTTCACAGCATCAATATGTACACACACACACACACACACACACACACACACACACCCCTATCGCTCCCGGAAATAAATCAAGAAAAAAATAAGTTTTATTCTATTTGAGATTCATAGTCAAATTTGATACATGCTGCTGTAAAAAAATAAATACACAATGGTCTAAGATGACATCTTGTGATAAGATGAAAGTAACCATAAAGGTTAGATCAATGAATTAGAGTTCTGATCCTTGAAATGTTTGATTTCTTGACCCCCCAGAGTGCATCCTAGCTCCTGTGTTTTGTGTAAAGGACATTGTTTTCTTTTCCATCTACAAATATTTTGGATTTACGATCACAGCACTAGAAAAATAGTTCCATTGGATATTAGCAAATAACATTGTAGTGTAATCAAATTACTGAACACTAAGTCTGAAAGGGACTTGAGTGGTTATCTAACGTTTGAGATATGAAAAAAATGTATACATATGTTTGCTCTCTTCCAACCCTTGATATATTCAAGGTTAAAACCGCTATTTTCTAACTCTTGGCGCTACCACCCTCTTTTTGCATTCTCCTTGTCCTACTTTTGTTAACAGCTAATGCAAAGACACATTATCATATTACCATATTCGCTCCTTAAGTTAGTTGAAAGTTAAGTCCTATAAGACAGGTCTTCAAAGTAGATACAACTGTCAGCCAACCATTCCCTATCTCTGAAGAGTCAACTTGAAAGACTAGTAATGCTATAGGAAGCTGTACCAAAAAGAATTCTGTTGTCTAATTCGTCACTCGAGAGAATAGCGAAAGTGTGGGCTGGGGGAGAATTTGGGGCAGAACAAAGGACAATTTAAAATAGTGGTTCTCAAAACAGTGACCTTAACAGACAGTGATGGTGCTTGTTTGTTTGATTGTTTAGCGTAATGTTCTCATTTGCTTTTAGGCAGGAGTACAGCGCTGTTACTGCAGTACTGCTACTGGCATCAGTGGAAAGGACCTAAGTAGGGTACTAAATATCTACAGAATTAATATAGCCAATTATAACCAAGGGGTGTCTGTCCCAAATTTCCACAGTTCCACATTTGAGAAACCCTATTTCTAGGTAATCGAAAATGTTTTCTCCCCATTTCCACTCACATCAACATTCGGGCCCTACAGCTTTATTCCATTTTCTTTCTTAGCATCAATTTCCTTCATGCTAGAGAAGGCTGTTTGACATTTCTTTCCTTCATCCTCAGTGGATTCTGATTTGCATCTGTACCTCCACATTCACTTCCTCTTATTTTTCTCTTCTCAATGACTAAATGACTCTAAATTATGATGTAGAAAGCAGAAACCATCTTAGTGTGAGAGGAAGCCAAGGAGAGATGAGGTTATCTTTAGTAGTCATGAAAAAGAGGAACAAAGTTGGGAACATATACACAGTTCTCATAATTATCACTTTACTGTAGCTGAAATTTATCCTCATTGTGAGCATCGTAAATGACCAGACTAGAGTAAAGATTCTCTGTATTTTTATATCCTGACTTCTGAGCATGACGATGAAACTACAACCTAATTCCAGAATGTCCCAACCAGTAGGAACAAAGGAACTTTCCTTGGGTATGAGGCAGATACCCAAAAAGAATATAAGAAAGCGAACGAGGAGAGGCAGGATGTCCGTTAGATGTATGGATGAAATGCTCAGCGGTGTGGATGATGGGAACGTGTCATGGATTCCTAAGGGATAACGACCTCCTTGGCCCTGTCTTCTTATATAATATGAAAGCGGATATAAAGGAGTTTTATAAATTGATGCAAATAAAGACTTGAAGAGAGGAATACATTTTTTCCTGTAGAAAATAGATACTCTCTGTGTGCTCTTCGCGGTTACCAGATACAATATAAAATCTTAGGAAACGGAAATCTTTTGAATGTTTATGAGCCATATGGTCTTCTTAAAGGCGAGTGTTTCATATGGCCATCTTAAGCACGATGTGCCACACGTGTTTCGTATTTCCAGAGAAGTGACTGTCCAGTGTGAAAAATATATAAAAATTATCTTTAAACCTGCTCTCTTTTTGACATGTAGCATTTCAATGTGTACACTTGTATACACTGATGTAATTGTACAAGTGATGACTTCCGTTTCTTTTTTAGTTCCTCTTAATATAAAATGTGCAATCAGGAGACTCAAAAAATTACAATATTATTATGTGAGCATCTCACACTAATCTCAGACAGGCATAGAAAATTACTTTTGAAAGGCCTTTTAGAAACAAACTAATTATTAAATGTATAACAAAATATTTAATAAGCTATTCTATATGTATCGAATGGGATTTTTTAGACATAATATTTTTGAACACTTCTTATTTCCATGGGACGTAGCAAGGTACAAGAAATTACTTGGTTCTAATTTCAGCAGAAACAGACCTTACTCTGTGTATATGTGTAGAAAAAGGAGTTTTATAAAAATCAGAACTGTAATGCTAATTCTTAGGTTGAATATTATGAAAGTTTACTTTTTATTTATTTCTATATTTCCAAAAAATCTACTCTGAAAATATTTTTTTCAGTTAAAAGAGAAAAAATATTTAATGGTCCCTAAAGAGAATTTGTTTAAGCTAATGTTTTGTTAAAATCACTTCTATCCAGTCTATATTGAGAAACAGGAAAGAAATGCACCTGTATTAAATAAAGGTAGAAAATAACCAAATATGGCCAAATCACAAACCTCTTTGCCTAGCGCAACAATTCTGGTTTTTAGTGGCTACAAATGTTGGAATCAATTACTGCAGACTCTTGTTGAAATGGCAGCAGAAGTGCAGCGTGTAGATTTGAAGCAAGGGATGAAGCCACTGGGGGTGTGCAAAGGGCTAAGAAAAAAAAGACCAATTTGATCAGAAATGACTTCATTTCATGAATCATTATGCTTTTACCCTGTGCTTGAAGATAAGCAGTTTAAGCAGGGTCACGATTTAGCGGTGTCTTGAGACCCCGCTGTCTAATTAGCACGGCTCTCAAAAAACGGAGCTCAGCTCTTTTCTCATTGGGCCTGTCGGAAGGGAGTGCGTAGGTTTTCTCCACTGTCAGCAGTATGTTTTACTAGGACTGTAGTATATACGGTACAAATGGAATTTTTTTTCCACTCTGAAAATTCAATGATCAAAGATTTGCCCCAGGTAACAATATTCCTACAGGAACAACAAATAATACCACTAGTGCTCAGGAACCCTGGGCAGATAACATCTTATACTTTTCTTTTGGAAAATTTCACTTCTGTGTTTCCTTAGCTGTTTGCTGTCATATAGTAGGACATTGTCTGTAAGCTAGCTCTTACCAAAATCTTTTCGTTGCAGTAGGGCGTAGTGGAGCACACCTGCTCTCCAGTGGTCTGGGAGGCCGAAGCAGGACCATGACAAGGGAGACCTCTGGCAGGGAGGGCAATTTATGACTTTAGGAAGACCCTGTCTCAAAAGAAAAATATTTTTAAAAGGCTAGAGCAGTTACTTACTGCAAAGATCCTGGGGTCAATCCAAGTACCATTAAAAAACAATTCTTTCATTTGATGAGCCTCCTGGTCATTTGGAGTTAGAAAAATACTGATTTTAAGAATAATTTGCTTATCATTCTTTGCAGCTAGGAAAACAAGCAAGAATAGAAATCCTTACAACAAGTGCTTATACATGCTGACATGTATATGTGACTGAGACAACCCAGAGGTCTCTTCTAATCTGTAAATTCATATCTAATGACCACTAGAGCCCTCCAAATGGTACCTCGCCCAGAAGTCAAATATACCGATGAAGTTCTAGGTATCAGTTCTCTCTCAAGTTTAAGATTGTCCAACCTGGTATGGAGTTGTAGCGGGAGTTTCACATTCCAATATCAGAATCCTTCGTTCTTGCGTTACCTACATCCATTTCTAGTACTCAGTCCTCGGAGACAGAGCTCTGACACCTTCTTAGTTACACTCTCCTACTGGAGCTGTTCGTATATGGCTCTTCTTCAACTCCATAATAAGTTCAACCTCTTATTGCACTGTTTGTCAAACCTGGTTGTTCAATAATAGTAGGTTTTAGAAACAAACGATGGCTTGTTTTCATAGAGTCCTTATTTTCTCTAAAGCAGGGCAGGGCTGTCTTAATGGCCTGGCTACTGCCTTTAAACAAAGGAATAAATACAAACTGTTTCTTACCGCCTGCTGAAATCCCACCCTTGATGTTATCAAGTGGGTAAGTCAGCCTCCTCTGGAAGCTATTTTGAGCTATCTAACCTGCAGAGACTTACACAGGCAACGTCTATAGGCACAAACATATTTTATAGTGTCTTTCCCCTCTCTATTCTTTCAACTCTTACACTGCTTCCATATTTATCAAAGCCTCTGGTGATTCTTAGTGAGGTTGTTCAGTTTAGTCTCTTAATAATTTCCTTGGTTTTATGCTGAAATTCCTGCTGTTGATGGGTTTCTTAATTTTGCCACATTCTAAGCAGTGCTTCCGGGAGAAGGTTGAATTTCTCATTGCAGTACATCATAGGTGAACATAACTGTGGAAATGTCCTTGGAAGAAGAGAGGTGCCCTTATTTTGGCAAAGGTGATGGGATTTGCAGAGCCTAATGCGCATGTGCGAAAGTGTAACTAGGAACCAGTAGACGGCAGGAGGGCAGGCTGTGCGTAACCAGCGATGCCAGGATAAGATGGTCATTGCAGTGGGTCATCAAATTGCGTTTATGGTGGCTAAAACATACTGGACCCGCTTTACACAGAGACTAGAGTAGGAGCTTGACACTCATTTCATTATCATTACAGCCCCAAGAGGCATATGACATTAGTACACTCATTTGATATCCATAGAAAATAAGGCGGAAAAAATCTCACCACTGGGTTCCAAGACATGCACAACCAAGCAGTCACAAAAATGTGGTGTCACAGACTCCAAACCTCATAACTTCAGGCCCTTGGCTGTGATTTCTTTGAAGTGAAAAGGAACTTTTAGTCCCATCATGATAACAGAAAGAACATGCACACGCACACGCAAACACACACCTCTGTCTTCTAGCTTATAAGCATCAGGGATTTTTCTTATTTCATTGTTTGTGATAATTATGTCAAGAAGAGAAATTATGTCCCTTGTACTGAAACTTCGCTGAAACATTTTATTGGCAAAAGAACATATATCTGCTGTCAGAGTCCGGATCTTAAATACTGAGTTGATACTGTATTTTCAATTACATTGACCAATTCTTGAGAGAGAGAGAGAGAGTACCAAATGAGGAAGGCATATATATGTTCTTTAAATCACTGAATACATAACATGGAGGTGCTTTAATAACATTTTAATAAAAATCACATACAGATCTTATCTGTGTATATCATATGTATAGTATCCTAAGACTCACACACATACACACATCCGTTCTTCTCCTGCGCACCTGATGGACTTGATTCTCTTTCATATATATTATGTAATGAATATGTAGTGTACTTATTTTGTTTATTCTATGTGCACCTCAATCACTGAAATAGAAACTCGATGAGGGACAGAGAACACTTGTCTTTCTTCATTGGCTCCCCTATTTTTTGCACCTAGGGCAACAACTGGCGTGTAACCAGCATACATGTTCAGAAGAACATACAAAGATTTCCCACTTATTCCAAGGCACCACACGTATTTCTTTCCTAATTATTAACATCCTGTAGATTTGTTATAACTAATACACCATTATTGATATCTCATAATCACCTAAAGCTCATAGCTTATATTAGGTTTACTCTTGGTGCGGTACATTGATGGGTATGTGTGTACAACCACACATACCCATCAATATGGCATCCAATGACTATTTAAAACCATTGTAAAAGTAATCTCTGCCAAATATCTTCATTAGTCTCCTGCCCCAAAGCCCTGGAAACCACTGTTATTTCTCTTTCTATAGTTTTGACTCTTCCAAAGTCTTCTAGTTGCAATCCCCCGGCAGGTGCCTTATTTAATTGGGCTCTTTCACTTGCATGTATGTGCTCATGGGTTGCCTCTATCTTTCTATGGCTCGATAGCTCATTTTTTTTATTGTGAACAGTAGTTTGGTTTGTACATGCTTCACAGTTTATCCATCTATTCACATACTTAAACACGTGTTAATTGCTTCTAGTTTTGGCAGTTATGAATAAAGTTGTTACATACGACCAGTGCAGGATTTGTTGTGGGCCAACATTTGTAACTCCTTCGGGTAACTTTCAAGAAGAATGATTGCTGGATATATTAGAATGACTATGTTTAGTTTTGAAATAACTGACCAGAAAATGACAATACCATTTCACATTTCAACTGCCCATGAATGATGATTCCTGTGTGCCACCTTTCGCTCTTGACAGTGTTTTATGTTTTGGTCCTTCTTCATAGGTGCGCAATCCTACTGTGCCTTAAATTTGCAAATTACTAATTGCACACAATGGTGAGCCTGATCTCATATGTTTCTGTCATCCTTGGAGGTTCTCTGGTCAGTTTCTTTGCAATTTTTTTTATCATTTTTTCATTTTTATTATGATATTTTGAATATTCTTTGTATATTTTATAATCATTCTTTAACAAATACATCCTTTGCCTATGTTTTTCTCTGAATCTGTGGCTTGGTTTTCATTCTTATGACACTTTGTGTCACAGAGGAAATTTTTGTAAACAAAGTGTTCCTAAATTTTTCATCTCTCCTGTGTGTAATTGCTCTCATTCATTTCACACACGGAAGTCCACATCCAAAATTACATAGGCACATATAAACAAACACATAAACACGATGGGTGTCATTGTCTTCATTCCATTTTTATTGTCCCTATGTCCCCAAGCACTGTCTGTTCTGCAGTCACCTTATCTACTAGAGTACTTGGTATCTTTGGTGGTTTGAATTCCAAGACTGATAATTCCAATCCATTCCATGTCTGCTTCTAATGGTTTCTATTTCTGTTGAAATGTTGCCCTTTAGTATGCTTTATAATTTTTTTCATGGTGACAGCATTAGGTATTCAGCAAAACAAAGTGAAACGGGTGGGTAGAGTGGAGAGGTAGGGAGGGGTGGGGAAGGGGAGGGACAAAAGGAGAATGGGAAGTCCTTGTCACTTTGACAAGATACGTATGTGCACAAAATCCTCAACTTCATTGTAAACCTTAAATTTTGCACTAATGCATATTGATAAAATGGGAAAAAAAGTTCTTTTAAATATAGATGCTTAGTAAGATGGTGGTAAGTCATAGTAAGAAGGAATGTACTTAATTGATACTTCATTGTCCTATAAGTTGATCTTCAGTTTTTACTGTTCCTGTGCCTCTCGAACGTGAAAGTAACAATGGCCTGTTCCTCCCTATTCTTCAGGTGGGGCCAGGGGCTAGTCATCTCTGTCACTTAGCTTTGATAAAACCTTCAGAGGGGAGGCTCTACACAGAACAGTCTCTCTCATGGGCCCCTCTTGCTAAAAAGAATCGTGTGTGCTGATGTGTTGCAAGGTATTTTCTTTTCCCCTTCCAACTATCAGAAGCATAAAGGGATTTCTTCTGATATTGACTGTGAGAACCTGGATGAACTACGAGAGGTGAAACTCACAGAAGTATTGGAGAGAGGTGTTAACATGGGCTCCTTTTGAAGTTTTACTTTTCAAACTTGTCTACACTGAGACTTCTGCAACTCATCAATTGCAAGTCACATTTTCCTACTCCAACATTGGTTCCTTTGGGGATTTAGCTGACCAATTATATGGTGGCTTTTTTTTTGCCATTAAAAACCTCTTTAGCACACCAAGAAGCAAATGATACTATGCAAAGGAAAAAAGAAGGGAGCTAGATAGTGTCACATCAGCCTAAAAAGAAGATTCTGAAACATTGCACCCAAATAGGTAGACATGGCTTCCCAAAGCTGTAGTCTGTGTCCAAGACATACCAATAGGCGAGAAATAAGACAGATAACTAGACAGAGAGAAATTTCAGGAAAAAAAAAAAAACTCTTGCTCAGAGGTTTGTATTCATGACAAATTTAATACTTTGGTCATCAGAATCACAGAGGGATCCAAATAAATACAGAAGCATACCGTAAGGGCATTTGCATTTTTGTATGAACAATTTTTTAATGATGTTGCAGAGAAATGTTAACTAATTTCATTTTTAATTAGTTTCAGGGTGCAGGAGAATTAAAAGTGGCTATATTTAGAACTTAATTAAAATGGATAAACTATATTTCAAGTGCATAATATAGATAATCTCACTAAGTTCTACTTCTGGCTATACTACTGATTTAATTAATAGGAAGGTTTGCAGCATACCAACATTAAAAAAATAGAAAAAAATATCCTTTGCCTTTTGCCTTGATTGTGATTGCAAAACCATTCTGAGTTCTGGGCAAGTGGGTAGTTGATATTAAAGGCAGGAAGTGTTTATTATTCAGTGCAGTAGGCTGCAGTGACATTTCGTATCACTTCAGCATAACTGTGCCAGAGGGTCTGTAAATAGTATTTGCCAAAGGCAATTTTACACATTCATAATATTCTTTGATGTCTAGGCTTGGCCCGGCTGACAGAGCCCCTGAGGCCATCTTTCTGCTCCTCTGGCAGGCTGATAAACCAGTGTGGGGGATTAAGGAGAAACAAAACAAACCCCAAGAATTGAATTTAGTAATTTCTGACTTAAATTTACCTTAAGAAAGCTGTGTGCAGCGGGCAGTTGTCCGTTTAATAAGTAGTTATTGAGTGAGAGAAGAGGGAGGCACACATCAAGGTCATGGTGAATAAGCTAGCTCAAGAGGGAAATTTTACCTGCAGGAAGCGTTCTGGGCAGCTGTGATGTGGAGCTTCTGCATAGGAAAGAGAATATGTGTGACCCTGAAGTGTAGGAATGTGGACAATAGTAATAGCAGATTAGTATTTATGAAGCTCTCCCACTACCCACTGCTTAAAGAACTTTTGAGCACTTGGTTTCTAATCAAAACAGGAGACCTATAAGATACTTTGGAAAACTGTCATAGATTGATTTACCAAGAGTGCATTGCTAATAAGTGGTAGAACATTAAAAAAAAACAACTAAGCTTTTAATAGTACCTATTCATAAAGTCATATTATGCTACTCTCTAAAAGACACATTTTAAAAAATTATTATAATTATATATTTGAGTTAAATTCTTATATTTAGGCTTATAATTAATCACCACAGAATAGAAGACTATATGACTGTATTATTTTTCCCTTTCTCTAAAATGAGAAGAACATTTCCTGGCACCCAACAGGCGATCAGTAAATGTTTAGAGAATTCCTTGATTAACGACATAATACTGTGCTTTGGAAAACGTTCTTACAGGCAAGATGGATGACCTGTCTTTTTGTAATCATAAAGTGGTGACATAGATATAAAATTTGAATCTCCAGAGAGTGGGCTGTGCCTAAAATTCACAGTGCGTGCCTAATTGACGCTGGCGTTTTGGTTTTCTTAGTTTCTGATTGTTCTGGGGGAGGAGGGACACCTTACAGGTAAATTTTCTGCAACACCGTACAAGTGGGGAAAGAAGCATGTTTGAGACGCAGGTGGGTGCCGCGCCTAGCCCCAGGACATCTTTGTTCTGTGACTTTGCCCATTTTGCACCACTTCTTTGAGTCTTAGGTTTTAGTTCTATGCCATAGAACTTTGGAAATTACACTTTTTTTCTTCCGAGCACCTTTGTGAAGAAGACGGTGACTTATGTTTTCATCGTCTACAGTTTTTCCCTGCCCTTCCACCAGTTTAATTTTTTAAAAAGCTCCTCTAGTATGACTTCCATACTGAGGTTTATAGTTCTGTATTTTACTTTGAATGACATGCAGTTTCTTCAAGCTGGCATTTATAACACACTGTCATCCCAACTCTGTTCATCTATTCGAACCTCCATCCCTCTACTTTAAAATAAACACCCTGTGATCGGCACTATAAATTAGTTTATCTTCTGAACTGCTTTGTCCAGCCAGGTACAACCTTCTCTTTGGGACCAAGAGAACTATGGGCATCTACTTATTTGACCTAACTTTGCTTTCAAAGATGCAGCCCACAGCTTGGCCCATCGACCCTGTGAGGTGCGTGATACGTGATGCTCGTCATCATCTTTTCCGCAAGCTGTGGCACTAAATTTCTTTTCCTCATTTCCACCTCTGTGCTGATGTGCTTTGTGAGTTGGCAGTGCTGCGTCAGCTAAACCCATCTCTTGAATTTTAAGTGTCCCGTACTGGTTGGGTTCTCTTTACACCACATCTCTTGTGTTGGGCATAAAAAATAAGTTAGAAGCAACTAATAGATGAATAGGTGCTTATACTCTTTCATGAATTTTATTTTTCATAATGAAAAACAGCTAGCTTCAATACTGTGAAGGCTGGTAGGATGTGCTTCCCTACATCTTCTTTCAGAAATAGTGAACTTATGTCCCCACCAACTGCAGCTGCTCTGGACGGAGCTGTGACCAACTGACCCGTTTCAGAGGCGATAAACGGGATAACCAGTGGGAGTCAGTGAAGCACGTATGTGCATGTCATGCAGAAATTTGGGTTATATTTGTAAGATGATTGTTCCTTAGAAAATGGTGCTTTTAAGTATACAACTCTAGGAATGCACTGTCTTTAATAATAATACAATAATGTGAGAGAAAGAAAAGAAAAACAAGAATTGGAAGCTGGGCATGTGGCATATACCTGAAATTTCAGCAGCCCAGCTACTGAGGAGGTGAAATGGAATGGTTGCAGATTTGAGGCCGTTCTGATTGAACAAGCAAGACACTCCTTGCTTCAAAAAATGGGTGTGGGGGGGATGGCGATGTAACTCAGTGGTAGAATGCTCATCTAGCAAATATAAGGCCTTGCCTGGGTTCAGACTCGGGTACTGCAAAGTGGAAAGTGAAGTGAAGAAAGAAAGAAAGTTCAAGTTTCCAGTTGCATCAGGTGAACTTGGGATGCGGTGCCAGAGCTTTTCTCATTCCAGAAGACAACGTCCAGCCTGAGGAGAGCTGATTCTTTGGTTTATTTCATACAAGAGTAAGTAGCAATACAATGGAATTGCCTAAGCATTCTCTCGTGTGGCTTTTATAGTACCCAACTTGAACCATCAAAACATACAAAGGTAAGCATTGAGTAGGTGGTTGCCTTTATATGATTCCTCAGTACCTACAGTTTATCGACAACAAAAGCGAGATTCCATCAGTACGTGTCATTGTGCAGTTGCCCCCCTCTGGGAAAGCAGCAACATGCAGCCACTTTGGCCATGCCAGCTAGTCGGCTAGGTTCTGCCAAAAATGCGTGGCCAGTGACGATGCATTTACGTTTTATCTACATTCAGAAATCTTCCCTCAAATTGGCTAGCTCTCTAGCAGCCAAAAGAGGAACACCTGCAGTGGTGAGAATAAGTGTTGCAACCCCTTGCCAGGGACGGCGGGGCTGTCTTCTCCTACGCTGCCTCTCCAGTGTGCATTAAAACTCTTTTCCTTGGAAAAGCACAAATCAACTGCAGAATTTCTATTTTTCCAGTTCATATTAGTGCCAGTGGTGGGTCAAAAAATGTCTTCGGAGGGAATCTCGGTGCTTGTTTTTCTTCCCGAATTAGACCAAAAAATGCTCCTGAGATTTAATTATCTTTCTATATTATTTTTCACTACAAAGCCACTTACTCTTTCATTGTGTTGCTTGGTTGAAAAAAAAATCTTTAGTAGTTGTGTTTTTTTTTTTTTACCTAATGGCAAAGGTAGCATAATTTCAAAGGTGGAATGTCCTGTTTCTTGTCTTTGACAAAAGAAGCTGAGGCCTTTGAACAGTTCCAAGGTGACGTGAAGGTGTGGCACCAGGATTAGTGTGAATGGGGTCCAGACGAAGGACTTTGAGGTATTGCTCCCTCAGGTGCTATGTCCCCTTGACTCAGCTCTAAGGCCTATTTTGCTTGCTGGTAACATAAAATAAGTGCACTTAGGTTGTCCAGAATGGCAGTTCCATAAAAAGTAAAAGTTGTTTTCACAGAATTCTGATAGGAAAGAATAAAAATGAAAGTCAAATCCTGGCTGACGCTGGGTTGGGGATGTAGCTGAGTAGTAGCGTGTTTGCCTAGAAGATGTGAAGCGCTGGGTTGAATCTCTAGTCCACACACACACACACACACACACACACACAGTGTCTGATGTTAAGGACTATAACAAGGTAGGGGATCATAAAGTCTTTTTTGAACTTTTACCTGTGCTTCTCTTTACACAATAGCTGTCAGTTTTCTCCTCTTTTGCATGGCTACTCTTTCCCTGCCTACAGTAAGAAGTAACTTCCAATCAGGGCTAGAGCTATAGTTGGAATGTTTAGGACCTTCCAGAATGCACACGCTGTAACTCTAAACAAGGCGGTGGCATTAGTAGATGGAGGTCCATGGAAGATGCGTAGGTCATTACAGTAGAATACATTTGATTTGGATTAGTGGCCTTATGGAAGGTAGAAAGCTTGGCTCTTTCGCCAAGTTGAAACACAGCAAGAAGGTTGTCTATGAGCCTGAAAGAGATTCTTACTAGACATCAAATCTGCCAGCACCTGGCCTTGGCCTTCCAAGCCTCCATAATGGTGGGCTGTGCCCCTCTGTTGTTTGTAAGCAACCCAGTTCATGATGCTTTGGCTTAAGAGCTTGAAAAGACACCCAGATCTATGATTTCACCACTTATACACGTTGAAACTCACGTTCTTTACATTTTGAACTTGCAGGAAAGACTTTTAGTAGAGATGTCCTGGAGTGTGGATGATTTGCCTATTGCCTTAAATGGTATCCTGGAGTCAGTGTCAAAATGGAAGATCATGAGGACTCCCACTGCAATTGTGTGGATGGGGAGAAAGGGAAGTCTAAGGAAAAATAATCAGTTTCTTAAGAAATGTATCCTAGTTCTCAAGTCTATTTATATGATATCATGATTGTAAAATACTGACATTAAAATGAAAATCTGGAAAAATATTTAGATATAAAGCTAAATACTCCAGTTAGCTATGTTGAGCAGTATTTATTTGAACTTGACATTGGCTTATCTTATTATCTAAATACATCATCAATTTTTACTTGATCCATCCCATGTTTTCTCTCTTCATGCATTTGTTCTTCTATTTATCCATTCACTTACACTGGGAGATTTTTAATTTATTTTTTAAAAAGACTCAGGATTAGGAGCAGTAAAAGCATTGAAGCATGGAATGTATTCAGGACAAATCTCAAGGTTAGTGGTTATATTGACCAGGGTGTGCTAAATACTCACCCCCACGTATATTTACTATAATGTGCCCAAGAAAAAGTTGTTCACTTTCATCCATCTCAGCTCATTTTAGGCTGAGTATAAGGAAATTGTCTGCTTGGGTTTTTTTCTGTTGAATGACTCTGCTCTTCCACCCTTGGGTGTTTTGCTGGATCCTCTGCCTCTAACGAACTGATAAGCAAAAGAAAAACAAAGAAAGAAAAGTGAGAATCCATTGAACAATTTTAAAGTCCAGTTGTTGTAATTGGATTTGTTGCCCTTCCTAAATTCCATTGTTCAGAATTCCATCACATGGAACCATCACGTGCTAGGGCAATAATATAAAATTCACCCTTTTCACCATGTGAGGCCACAGCAAGAAGGTACCGTATGAACACAAAATAGGTCCTTACTAGATGCCAGATATGCCACGATGTTGACCTTGTACTTTCCGGCCCCTGTAATGGCGATAGGTAAATCTCTGTAGCTTGTAAGATGCCTACCTCATGAAAAAGCAGGAATAATTTGAATGCTTCCCTTGTGCCTGAGCAAGAGAAGCCCCTGCTCAGGACCGTGGCTTTTAAACAGATACTCAATATGTTCACCAGAGGCCATACTCCCTGTGCAAGGATCCCCAAACCCCAGGCACAGATATACCCATCCCTGGCCCTAGAAGGACCAGAACACAGGGACGTATGTAGGTGAGCAGTGCACGAAGCTCCTAGTAGGTTCTAATGCTGCTGCTGATCTGACAGGAGACAGAGCTTCAGTCCCTGTCCCCTCCCAGCTACTGTTGCCACCTCAGAACTATCCTTCCCTATCCTTGGAATAATGGTTTCCAACTAGATGAGTCCCTGGTGTCAGAAAGGTTGGGGACAACTCCCCTGCAGGATGTGAGATGCTGACCATTTCTAAGACAGCTCAGTGTTCTTTGGTTTATCTTCCTAAGAGTTGAAGAATTCTCCTGAGCACAGGTCTTAGGCCTCAGAGGTGATTCAAGGGCGAGAAGTTTGAGCCTAATAGACGTGAACAAGCTGGGTATGCACAACCCTCCTCGCTACAGGATGTTGCTGAGGACAGACAAGAAGAAGGTAGCCTCAGAAGACGGTCCCGGCTCTTCACATGCTGCTGTTCTTTAGTACTGCCCTCCAAGAAGCCTAAGACTTGGAAATTGAAGCCCTATTTTCCATGCTGTTGGGAATGTCTTTGACACTGGTGGAAGCTGGAATATATTTTATTTAGCAGATTATCATATGATCCATTGCCTTTAAACATGGTGAAGTGTTTCGCATAGGACTGTACTGTTATACTTTGCCTTGAACCCTGAAAATATTAAGAATTCTTCCCATGTTGGGCTCAAGTCGTCTCTGTCACAGTGGACAACCAATGTGACTGCATTCTTCAGCTGGTATGCTTCTAAGAGCACGGAAGACTTAACATATCTAGCTTCTATTAGCCAAAGCGAAAATGTAATTGCTACATTTCACCATGACTTATTCAATGTATAACTTCTGTTTGTACCACCCTAAGCACGAATAAGCTCTTAACAACAATTAATAAAAGCTCTAGTTTACTTTAAGTACAAATACCACTTAAAATATAGTATGTGCCAGACACTATAATAACAAATTATACGCATTATTCCATTTAATTTAAACAACTGTGTTAAGCATTTTCCCCATTTGACAGACCAGAAAACATAAAGTAGGAGAGAAAATAATGCATCTAGAATCCACGCACATTTTCTTTCATTGAAAATTGTTTCAGCAATGGTGTACTACTAATTTGATTTGGAAAGCATCTTTAATACCAGGAACTCCAGTGAGCATCGTGCCCATTTTTGAATCCAGAATAATCTGTCTCATACAGTGAATTCCTGTAATAACACCGGAAGGTAAATGGTTGTCCTGCCTGTGTTCAGACACTCCTACTGACAAGTCCTTCTTCGTGTATTTGTATATTAGGAGCAATGGCATTTTACAGCAGTGATTTTTAACTTACGAAGTTTGACACGTGTGTGCTGTGTTCAGTAAGACAAAAAGAACCGGTAACAGCAAAACCATGTGACTACTTCACATACACAGTCACAGTCCATCTTCTGTGAATTATCAGTACCTGGATGTTTCAATGCGTATATGAATACCAAGTTGGGAGAAATAACGGTATGCAAAATGCCGAGATTCAAAGTTGTTTCCTGTGTTTATTGTGTGGATAGAGATGTTAGAGAGAGACGTGAACAGAATTTGGGAACTATTTTCCCTGACATGTGGCTTTAAGTCAGTTCTGTAAGGAAGTGTGTGTGTGTGTGTGTGTGTGTGTGTGTGTGTGTGTGTGTGTGTGTTGCTATAAATAACATGATGTTCTAATTTATCATGCAGACTGGGTCACTTGGAGAATAAAGTTGGCAGTGTGGATAGTTAGGAATAAATTGCAACAGTCCCAGGCAAATTGTATACGTGTCAAACTACTTAGACCTATGCACAAAGAATGAAAGTTGGGAGGAAACCCGCTGGGATTCCCCTCTGGGCTTCTCAGCCAGGAGCTTTTCTTTTTCTCTCTTGTTTTACTCAGTAAAACTTTTGCTTGCTTTAATTCTACTGAATGAAAATTATACCTTTTTTTTCAGTACTGGAAATCCAACCCAGGGTCTCATGCTAAGCTACATTCCTTGCCCAAATGCTTAAAAAAATATGGCACGGTGAATTCCTATAATAACACTGGCAGAAAACTGTGTTCATTTTCACTTTTAGCTATAAAAGAAAACCCAAAGAAGCATATCCTAATTCTGAAAAGCAAAGCATTAAGTACATCTATTCCTCAGTGAAATTAAAGAAATACTACCATTCTCTGCTCGTTCTAGAGGAGTGGAAAAGAGTCTTCTTCTCTCTTGTCACACACACCTTCGTTGCCAGGAAACCTTATAGACTAGACAGTCGCCCGTCTACAGCTCGAGGGAGACAAGAGAATTGAAGAAGAGTCCTCAAGGCATCGGACACAGGGGCCATGCGTGGCGTGTGCATGTCCTAACACCCAGGGATGAATGGTGGGTGAGGAAGGGGATGCTCCCTGCAATCTCTCTGCAAATTAGATTTGTTCATGAGAATATTTAAGACATCTCTTGAGTAATATTATGAATATTTGAGGGATTGCTCTTACAGGTAACTAAGTTAAACGATAGTTAAATATGTCTGTGTGAATTAACATTACTTCATTGATAATTGTATATTGGTGAGTTCAGCAAAGTTTGCATTATTTAAACTTAAGTTTTATTGTTATAGGGACATCTTTGTCTTCTAAAACATCTTTATTGGCACAATTTTCATACTCTCATCTTACTTTGTGGCTATAACCACATACCCGAGACTGAGTGATCTATAAACAAAACACACTTAATTCTTGCAGTTCTTTGCTGAGAGCCAAGAGTAGTGTGTGCCAGCATTTGATTGGCAGCCAGGGAGGGCTTTCTTGCTACACTGTAATGTAACATAGATGCCGGTGTGCTAGCTCGGGCCTTGCTTCCTTTTCTTATAGGTAATCATACCATCATGAGAGCGCAGATATCACGATCTCACTTAATCCCCGTTTCTTGTCAGTAACTCCTCTTCCAAAAACCATTAACATATCCTGACCCTCTCTCTTAGGGAAGAATGCATAAGCATCATTTCCATCTTCGTGGGAAGTTAAGGAGGCACAGTACTTTCCCACAGGCAAAAGTTTATTGTAGAAGTAAAATATGGGCACAAAAAGAGAAATCTACGTTAAGTACATATGGCAGCGTGTGACACATAGTAAGTAGCCAATACATGTAAGCTGTTTGGTAAGAGGCCACGAAGGAGAGACTCAGTAGTATTAATATATGCTGCCCTAGTAACCTCAAACCTGCTGATAAGGCCCCCGAGCAAAACAGCTCCTTTTCTCTTGTGTTATCTATGAATAGAGGGCCTCTGTTACCACAGTTATTTAAACAAGCCGGACACATTTTCTAGCATATCCTGGGGTCGTCTCATTGCTACAAAGTTTAGCTCCCACAACCCTGAGTGTTTGTTCTGTCCCAGATGTAACTTCCTGGGTGGCCATGGCCCTGTGTGGCCTGCAGCACCTCCCTTCCTTGGGGTGTTAGTGTATGTAATTACCACACTGCTCCGGATCTCGCCTGGGTTGTGTGCCCATACCTTACCTGTGTCACATCTCACCTATGTGTGTCATTCTCTCACTCAATGAAGAGAAGTCAGACAAGCTGCTACTAAAAATGAACATAGACAATATTCAAATTACTCTTCACTGAGACTACTACCACTGAACTGATTAATATGACTCCCTGTGAACCTAGTGCTTTAAAATTTCACAGTGGCACAATTCTAATTTCGACCCAAAAGGTTCATGTGGCTTATACAAAACTATCTACAGCTAGGAACAGTTTAGCATATTCATTGCAAAACTTGTAAACTAGTTATCCCCAAAGGTTGTTTGTGGTACCTGACATAGAATTTTAGCTCCTTCTGTCCATCTTGGAAATTTAAGGAACATGTATGAGGATTTGCATAAGTATATATTATCAGTCATATTAGTTAGCTTTCCTGTGACCAGGACAAAATACCTTGTGCTCACAGGAGCAGTTTCGCTTGGCTCACAGACACACATGGACATGCCTGATGTTCCGAGGGGCCTGGGGTTAGGGCCCCAGACACTTGAGATCTGAGCTAGTCATCCTTTGCTCTTTCACTCACTTATTCTGCTAGGAAATGTACAGAGAATCATTTCTTTGGAAGAAATGCATCATTAGTGACTGAAACACTTTGGTGATACATTTGAGTATATACTTAGAGTTTAAGACTTTGGATCCAGGAATGGCTGTATCAGGATTGGGCAAAACACTTACAAGAAGCACAGAGTTCCACACCCAGGGTTTCACCCTGCCTCGCAGGGACTGCAGTCAGCTCATGGTCTGAACTGCAGAGGTGGGCGCACTTCTTGGAGAAGGCTGGTTTAAAGGAGTGGTCAGAGAGTGTGGTCAGAGCCAATAGGAGGTACGGGGGAGGATATTGAAGAAGTTTGAAATCAATCAAGTGTGTTTTAGGCCACTAATGAATAGAGTAATTCAGAAATTTTTTTATCTGAGATATATTCTGATTTCAGAGCAAAGCTGACCTTGGAGATGCACAGCAGTTTTACCCCAACGTTCAGTGCCTTTTTGGTAAGAAAAGGGCCCTGGATAACGGCTTGAGATGAAAACTGTCAAAGTGCCAAGCTCTCTTCCGTTGCCCTCTGCAGTGAGTCCGTCAGGCCCTCCAGGCTGTGCAGTCTGAGCCTTTATCATTAGGTGGCTGGAAGGAAAAGGGATCCCTAAAGAATCCTCTGGAAGCCATCACTGATGCTCCTGCCTTCACCAGCTTGAAGCCTCAGCTGCCTCTCAGGCAAGACACCTGACTGATTTTTCCATCACTCTTTAATAGTTAATCTCCACCTTGTCGGTTAAAATATTCCAGCAACTCCCTCAGGCCAGATAAATCCCAATAAGTTTAAATTAGATGCCTCAGCAACATCAGTCATTCAAAAAGCTTCCAGACAGAACAACCACACCATCGCCCTCATTAGAGACAGAGGGTCTTGAATGAAACTGCTTAATGGGCTTTCTTCACGACTCTGGGGCAGAGCGGGATGCTTTGTGGGGAACCTCAGTCAGAATTTTTTTACAGCCCCTAGGAAAGGATACATTTCATATTAACAGTTCCAGCATGACCATAGAATTCTGCTTTTAGCAGAATGCTGTTAGCAATGCAGAAATCTGATCATGCCACTTCTAAAACACATTTCAGAACTTTCTAGTGAATTGTGCCCTTCCTTATCTTGCAAGAATGTAAAGTTTACTAGGGATTTAGTCAGAAGCATCCTCCCCAGTTCCACCTCCACTGCATATCCGGGCACGTCTGCACTTCTGTCCATACAGCTCCTCACGTGCTACGTTCTCAGAAGTACTACAGACCATAGACCTGGGCATCACTGTGCCCACTCCTCTCTTCTCCCTGTGCCTGGGTTCACATTTGACTTTTTACAGAGAAACAGCTTCTCGGCTGTCCCCTCTGTGTGCTGAAATTTTGCCCGTTCATACAAACCCTTCTCCATTAAGCCTTCCCATAATTGAACATGGACGCACAATTTCTAGCTTCTAAATTCTCATAATCTATTGGACCTGGTTCTGGGAATACTTATCTTCATATTGGTTATTTATCTCTGGGTCTATTTCCTACCCTTCACTGTCATTCCTTAAGAGAGAAAAGATTTATTTCTATTTCTTCTCTTGTAATGATGTTTGTCTCCCATTCTGTCTTATTTCTTTTGTATCTTGAAAGGTCCAGCAAAAACCGTGATCTTTACCCAAATGCCAATCCTTAGACAAATTTTAGATGGTGATATTAGAATATGTTTGCAGAGCACATTGGAAGGGAGAATATCTCAGTCTAAATTAACTGTTATTATTAGTGATTTCCACCCGTACAAGTAAGCCGAGAGAACCACTGACATTCATGAGGCTGTGCGCACTCTCAGAAACTCAACCAATGAATCCTGGTTATGGAATGTTAAATGGCAGTAGTATTTGCTTTGAGGACGAGAACAAAAAAAATCATGATTCATGTTTCATATTTTGGCTTCATTTTGGTTTGTTTTCATAAAAATTAAAGGAACTACTTTAGTTTTGCATTAGAAGCCCTTCTTTCTTATTTCCGTCCTCTTTGGTGCCTGACGGACGCCTTTTGCTTCCTAACGCCAAATTAAAAATACTCCTGGTGACAAATGCAGGAAGGTAAATTCTTACCTCTGTTCTCAGATCTTTCTGCCCCTGGCCTCGGGAGGCCATTTTCTGAAATGGTGTAGCTTGTGTTAATTTGCAATCTGCGTAGTTTCCCGGAACCAGCGCTACCATAGAGGTTGAGTCTCTTGTTCGTCTTCTGCAAAGACAGTTAAACAGTCAGTGTACAGATAAAAGAAAGGTGACTGAAGCAGACAGTGAAAATGTGCTTTTAGGTCCTTCAGTATCCGAAACTCAAGAGATTTAAGTGGTTGAAAACAACACAATCCTTAATATCATTATTCCTGTCAGCAACTATTTTGTAGAAACTTAAGAACATGAACAAATAAACACAACACCTCGGAGGCAACTAAAATCCAAACCATAGGAGAACAATAAAGAAATTCAACTTCTATTATATTTCTGACTTCTCACAGTAGTATGAGTTGCCCATGTACAAAATGCTTCTGATTCCAGTTTCCACAGGACCTATAAAATACGTGGATTTTGTTTAAATTGTGATGTTTTAAAGGTAGCAAATGTCTCCAAAATTATCTAAAATTGTTTATCCTTTTAAGTAAAATATTTCTCTTTACAATTTTAAAATAATTATTACAGTATACCCAGTACTTAAATTGCAAACGTAAGTCTCAGACAATTCACATATATGTTACAGTTAGAGAGCTCATTCTAAATTAGTTCACTTATTGACTTATTTATGCATTTAACAAATTATTCTAAATAACATGCCAAGTTCTCCAATTGCCAGAAGAAAGTCAGTAATTTTTCATGTTCTGAAGAAACATGCTGTACATCTAGCCTTACATGTAATCTTAAAACTATCCCTAGCTGGTTCCTGTCACATATAAACGGTGAGTCACAAGTCATCATGATAAGGTCTTTGATAGACAAAAGAACAAGACACAAAATAAATCAGAGGAATGAGTGATCTCTGTAAGAGAAAAAGAAAGAAAAAGCCTGAATTTTATCCACTAAAACAAGGAGTTTTGAGCTAAAATCAGCCAGCTTCAGGGTACCTGTAACAATCCACTGAAATACAGAAAGAAAATTGAAATTTGCTATTTATATTTTTGTATTACTTATATCTTTATACATGATTCTTCGCATCCCCATTCAGTATAACAGTGAGATGCACAATTTTAGGTAACAGACATAGCTGGGGTGTGCTGGTTCTTTTTAATTCATGATATACACACAGTAAGAATTGTAGATTTCTTGATTTAGGGTTATCAGGCTACATAGTGATTTTGTGATAGCAAGAACACAGAATGTATTTTAGGATGCTCATTTCATGACCATGTACAGAGTTAATGGGAAGAGGACCACTATGAATACGCCCTTGGAATTTTATCACAGTGGAAATAAAGTGGAAATTAAGAGCAGAAGATCGATTTGAATTGTATTAGGAATGGAGGATGTTTAGTAAGACCTGATGTGTCTTGTGCCCTGGGAGGCAAGACACAAGAATACGCTTAGAAGGACTCCATCATCTCAGTCATCTCAGCTTTTAGGCTTGGTTGTAGAACCAATGGCATATAATTAACTGACATAATACCAGAAAAGACTGGGCGTGAGTTGAAATCAAATAAACCACAAAGAAAGGCTTGATGGTACCAGCCTAGAGACTCTGGAAAGTGGAAGATCACAAGCTGGAGCCAACCTGGGCAACTCAGTGACTTAGAGAACCTGACTTGAGCATTTCTAGGTGAGTAGATGGAACTTGAGACCATCATGCCTAGTAAAGTGAGTCAGATTCATAAGGTTAAATATTGCATGGTTTTTCTACTATGAGAAACCCAGAATACGGGCAGCTTATAGAATAAAAGGGGTGAGTTATTAAGAGTCAGGGAGGAGGGAAGAGAGGATGGGTGGGTAATCGAGGAGAAAGGGAAGGATTTGTATGTTGCATGTGCACAAAATCTTCTAGCTTGATGTCTCCATTGCAAATCTCATATACATACCAGTAAAAATGGGGGTAAAAAAGAAATCGGCTAGAGTTGGATGACCAGTCCCACGTACACACATGTATGGAAATCACGAGTTCAGCACTTAACATTTGAGCTGGTGACACTTTTGAATCACCTTACAAGGCAGGATGTTCAGGTAGCAGTTGCCTGATTAAAAATGGTACTGAAGAGAGACCAGATGGTGATTCAGATTCATGAGAGCTTTTAAACATAGACAGTAGTGGAGTTGTTTATCTTTTAAATGAGGAGACCAAATTTAGACTTCTTGGAAGTACTCAAAATCTTTTGCATACATGGAATAAATAGTTGATTCCATAATGCCATTTGTTAGTGCTAGAAGATTCTGAAAAAAATAATTGTTTGTTGCAGAGGGCTAAATGTATAGCCCCAAAAGTGAGAATCTTAGAGTGCATACAGTGAACAGATTGGGCTAGATGGGTCTATCCACTAAGATAGCGGCAAAGATCAAAACGGGAACATTATTCAGCAAAGCAAGCCAGGCACAGAAGGGCAAATACCACGTGGTCCACATACACTCCAAATCTAAAATCAATTGAGTTTATGGAAATAAGGAATGGAGTGATAATACCAGAGGTTGGAATGGAACAAGTGGATAAGTTACCAGTCAAAGGGTACACACTTTCAGCTACATGAAAGGAATACATTTTTAAAATCTGTTTCACAGTTACGTACAGCCAATAACAATGTGCTTTTCAAAATAACTAACAGTATATTCCAAATTTATCAGCACCAAATCTATCAAGCAAGCGAGATCATTTTCACACCATTTAAATATGGTGTTGTTTGCATATATCAAAACATCAGTGTACCCTATAACTGTGATCCAATTATGGTTTGTCAATTACAAACAATATTTTAAAAACCAAGGCTTAATCACAGGATTGGAAGCTTACAGCCAAGAACAGGATTGCATTATGAAGGAATTAAATTTAATGTGGATCATAATAAGAATTGGTGCCAAGATAAAGGTGTGAATTGTATCTGAGTAATGAGCAAATGGGATACGCTTTGAACTCAGTCAAATGTCCTATTCATCTCTGAACTGTCCACATTCTGTAGATGAACTCTAAGAATAAACTTTGATTACCATTAATGTAATGAAAATTGAAAGAACTATACATTGATGAAAATGATACATTGCAAAATGAGAAACCACTTTCTTCTGAGTGTTATTAATTGCTAGCCGGTGGGGTTGAAGAAGTTTTTTTTAACTTAAAGAATAAGTTTTTTTTTAAAAATCAGGTTCCAATAGCCTATTTTAAATATTTTGAACAAATAGTCTCTAGAGGTAATCACTATTGAAATGTTTCTCACAACCTTTATTTTTTGCATTTATATTTGTATAGTGTTGAGTTTGCATGTAAAGATTATGAATAGAAATATATGCATACATATATGCGTATATATTCTGTATTTTTACAAAAATGTGATTATACAAGCATACTAATGTGTAGGCTACATTAACCAATAACTTAAATGAATGTAGACCTTTCCCATTGTAATGACTCTCATATTCCACTCTGAGCATTTTTGCAATTCAAAAAGCGGTGATCATTTATATAAGGCTCCAATTCTTTCACCATTATAATTAAGGCTCCAGTGATTAATACAGGAGTTTTTTAATGATAGCCCCCTAAAAGTCAGGTATGTTATATGAAAAATGCTTAGTTAATCTTATAACCATCAGTGTAAAATTTTAGTAGAATATATATGAAAAAATATCTCTGGGACTAGAAGATTTATGTCTGTCATTTCACATTTGTTCTGAAACAGGAAGAATTACCTTAACAATTTCACATTTAGGTGTGTGCATGCATGTACCTGCTCGTGTAAAATAAATATGAAGCGTGTTCATATTATGTGTGTGGGTGGGAAGATGTGGGTGTGCGTCTGTGTGTTAGTAATTGGATTTGAATATATTACAAAGATATCACTGACCTGATTGCTAAGATTTATCTCCCCAGAATTACGTAAGTTATCTGCAAGACACAATGAGTGTATGAATGATACTTAAAACATTTAGGCTTGTAAATGTTGTGTGTAACTCATCTGCCCACTATGTTGCAGTTGGCAACATAACAACCTGTTATAAATTACAACTATACAGTTTAAACTTCTTCAGTAACTTTCTTCCATTATATCTAGATAATGTCATCAGGCTCTGACATTATCTTAGTTTTCCTCTTGGGAGAAATTCCAGTTTTGGGTTGTAGAGCCTGGTACATATCTGTGTTTACAAATATTCCAAGAAAACATGAGTGATGATGGTCTTCAATATTTTACCAATAAATTCTGAAGACATTTTTTCCAACAGATTTAACAAGAGTCTCATGAGTAAGTCCAATATCCTGGAAGGAGTCGCATGCCTAATATGGCAATAATATTGTGGTTAGAATGAAGAAATGCACCACTCGGCCCAGTATCAATCCCTGAGACAGAACACAGAGAAGGCTGCGATTTGCAAAACACTTGTTTTAAAGTATCGATTCTGTGCCTGGCGATCTATTAGGTACTTCTAAGTATCTATGGGCATGCAGTGTCTTCTCTGTCTTCACAGAATCTATTTCTAGGTATAGAATTTATGGTTCATTCTCAGATATGGGCTAGTAAACATTGTCTCCATCTTTCAGGTGTGGTTTAATAATAAGCCTTTTAAGTTGGCCCACATCATAAAATCTGCAAATGAAATAATGGTATCTGTGTGCAAATTTTGCTTCAGGATAGCATCATCTTAAATAAAATTATTGCTAATAAACATTGTATCCTCTCTATATTTTATTTTTTAAGATTGTCCATTACTCCACTTGCAATGCAATCTTTTCCAAAGGAATGTTTGCTGAAATGTTGTCAAATATTATTTACTCTGTCCTTTAGAAAATATATTTGGTATCAAATCCACTCTTTGGAGGGTATGTATTTTAAAATAACAGTTCCATGAGGTAGCTGATTAAAAGCTATGACCAAACTTTCTAGTTTATTCTTCTTGGGAAATGTGTGCATTCTGCCTCTACCAAGAGTTACAAGTTACAACTTTCACTACAGATGCCCAGTGTGTGGAGTTATCTGGAAAGCTAAATGAATTCGGTTGCTTACCCTATCAACTTTTCCATGATGTGAGGTCTTGTCTTAGTGATAATGTAAGGAAAAATTGTGTCGGGAACATAGCAGGACTTTCATCTACTGGAAGAAATTAAAAGCAATGTTGTTTCATCTATCATCAGAACTTCTATACTAAATTTATCCAAATTGGCCTACATTAAAATGTTCCTTTTTAGATTAAAATCATCAAATAACAATGTAGGGGTCAATCTAAAATGTCGATAATGAAATAGTTATCAAAGTATATAAATATTGAAGGCACAGAAAAATCTGTAACTTTAAAAATCTTGTCTTTTTTCTTGTCTAACTTAGACAAGATAGTGCTGTACAAACTTCAGCTCAGGCACAGCTGAAATATCACAAATATTTAATTAGGTTGGCCTAAATTAATGTATCTACTTCTTCATAAAACTCTTATACATTCATCAATTTTTTTGTGGGAGGGATACCTTATGGAAAAATTTCTCCACCTCTACCTAGACCCTTCAAATAATGCTGACTTTAATATCTCATTGTGAGAAATTGACATAATTAAGCACTCTTCAAAGAAAAATAGACCCCTGATATCTCTCATGCTATTAAATATTTACAGCACACATCATTGCTGTAAATTCTCTGAAAGAAAGTGATTCTACCAGAGTAGATCAAATGAGAACACCACATTGCCTTGTAGCAAGTGTATCTGGCTTTATAAATTATTAAACAATGTGTATCTGTATGCATAAAATATAAATGCAGTAGATGCATAGTGTGGAGATGGAAATGCTATGGAAGAGAGCATGCCTGGAATATGTTTCCCAGTACTCCCAATTCTCAGCTGAGACATGAAACTTACTATACTTATCTTTTCAGCCAGGGATTCCCTCAGCAGAGTGGTCACCCACCTAAAATTAGAAATAAGAAAGGAAAAAAAAAAGGGTAAATGATGGATGTGAATGAGATCCTCTGGTGTAAGTAGTTATAAGTGTAAGAGACAACACTGAATGCAAAAACTAATTAATGTCGTATTAGAGCCCAATTTTGTTTCTTCTGATAGAGATTTGGACTTAGATAGGTGAAGCAAAGAAAGAAATACAATAGACACTTGTATAATGTTGATATTTCCATGGGGTAGAAAGTGGGGTCACCAAGAACACTGAAGTACCAGGAATGGCAAAGCTCCTTCTGTTCAAATAGTGCAAAAATGTTAACTTTTGCATGCCACTAGGTTCTAGATGGAATATGACAGGATCCAGTTAGTTTCCAAAATTATTTGATTCAAAAATAATAATCATCTGGCAAATGCCAGGCTTTTGAAAAAGATTAAGAAGAATTGTAGCTAGCTGACTCAAACTCTTCAAAGTTTTTATATCCCAGTTGACCGATTTATGCCTAGGGGATGTGACGCAAGATGAGTCCTACCTCAATAATTCCCCTAATTATCTCATTGGCTATAACACCATCTAGTATTGTGGTTTGCATCAGGAATGTCCCCCAAACGTCTCCTGTATTTGGATGTTATAGATTACTTATTGATCCATGCACTAATGTTGTATGGAGGAATGGATGATGGGCGAGTGGTGGGTTATAGATGTGTGGTGGAAGACATGTATGTGGTAGATGACGGATTACAGGCCCAGGGTAGATTACGGGTCTGTTGCAGATGAAAGTTGCATGACACATGAGTCTCCATGTGACATAAAAGGGGCTTAAACCTGCAAGGGGTAGAACACTGAGGCTGGACCCAGACGGAGCTGACTGCTGGGACAGCACCTAGAAGGACAAAGGCTCCTTCCACCCTTCCTGCTGGGAACTGGGCTTGCTGTCAGCAATGCTGTGAGGAGCTGCCTCCACCTCTGCCTCTACCTCATGCTTCCAGCTGCCCACCCATAAATGGACTATGACTTTTTGAAACTACATGATAAAATAATTTTATCCTCTCCTAATTTGTGGATGCCTGGTATTCGCTCCTAACAACAAAAAGATAATGGAGACAGCTAGGAATTGGCATCCCCCATGTTTATTGGTATCATGATTCCAAAAGAATATTTTTCAAAGGAGAACTAGAAAATACAAATATATAAATACATTATTTTAGAAGTATCACATGTATTTTACCCTAATTACTGTTATTATTTTTTTTTTTTTTGAGACAGGATTCACTCTGTAGGCCAGGATGCTCCCAGATTCACTATGGAGCCCAGGTTGGCTTCTGTGTCATGGCACTCCTCCTGCCTCATCCTTCTGAGTTCTGGGATTATAATAGGTGTTTGCTACTTTGCCCAGTTTGTGTGGTGCTGGGGAACGAAACCCAGGCCTTGCACTTGCTAGACAAGGATTCTGATGCTATTCTTCCAGCCCATTCCTTAACTACATTGTTTACTCAAGTGGAAATAGAGGTATTGCTATTATCTCTTTTTTAAAAGAAGAAACAGCAATTTATACAGAAAAGGGTGGGACTTAAATTCAAACCCAGATTTGATTTAAAGACTATACTCTAGCATTTCTATAAAGCTTCTTTTCTGAAAGAAAATAAAAGAAAAATGCAGTTCAGGGAAAGGTGAATAATATATTTCAGAGTTATAATAGGAAAACACATGAATATTAAAAATAAATTTAAAATATAAATAAATGGCAATAACTAAAATAAGACATTTTTACACAGAAAATAAATTTGCATTTTTAGAATCTTTTTCCAAAATACCTACCCTTTTAAAATTATGTCACACCCTCATGTTTACATCATGACTTTCTCACTTCAAGTATAAAAAGATATAAAGATTTAAAAAAAAGGACAAGGGATAGGGATATGTTCAGTGCCTAAGCATTTGCCTGGCATGTACAAGACCAGGAGTTGCTTCCATTGTAATACAAAATAATAAAATAAAATAAAATAAATTTTTAAAAATGGATAGCTAGCTCTTTTTTGCTTCTGCTTAGAACTCTAATCTCAACCTAGACTAGACTAATTATTATATCATAACCTCTCTGGCTCCATTGCAATATTATCAGCACAAATATGAGCTGAATTGCTCTGTAAATTTTATCCTAAATTAATCAAAATATTTATCAATAATAAATCCTAAGCATCGTGAGATAGCTCGAAGATTCTGAAGACCTTTACAAAATTCTTTGGAAGTTTTAGCTTGATATGTTTTTAGTTTATTTTTAAATTTCGATAACAAGTATTTTTAAAGCAGAAATACTTCACAAACAGATAAAATATGCATAATTTATTTACAAATTGTTGGCTCTTGTTAGTTGTAATTAAATGCACACGTTTATTATAAAAATTTTAATGAGCATACTATAGAGTGTAAAAAAGAGTAACAAGAAATCACTCATTATTTTCTGTGTCATGATAAATTCTTTGTAAGCATAATAATTCAAGATTCATTGATGTTCAGTTTTCTAAAGATAACATAGCAACCTAAAGTCAAATGTCTTTTGCTCAATGAAAATAATGCTTTCAAAAAATACCATCACTCTTTTAGTTATTTTTTCGCTGATGGGACAGAATATCTGTCGTGCACAAATTATGGGAAAAAAATATGTCACAATTTTAGGTCCTAGTCCATTCATGAGTGGTCCGCAACTGTGGAAGCACACGGCAGAGGCTGAGGAGGAGGCAGCTCCTCACAGCATGGCAAACAGGAAGCCGGGAGGTCAAACTGGCACCTGCCCGTTCACCCCTACATACTTACACAAAATGAATTTGGTCTTTTTCTAGGTGTTGCCAAAGTCTTAGTAATCCAACACTGTTAAAAAGTCCAAGTTCAAAGTCTTCTCTGAGATGCGGAGCAAATTCTTAATGTTGAGCTTTAGGAAAATCAAAGAACAGTTAAACACTTCCAACATTCAATGGCACAGGGTAAACATTCTCATTCTAAAGGGAGGAATAGGAGGATGGAAAGCAAGGAGACCAAAGCGGGAGTGAGATCTAGTAGGTCAATAGTCAAAACATCCTGCAGTTCCATTTAACTCGGCAGCTCTATGTTGAGCACCTCAGGCAAACCGTGAGAGCTAAACTCCAAAGGGCTTGAGTGACCCTGTGTCTACAGCATTGCCCCGGGCTGCTGGAACCTTCACAGCGTTTCTCCTTTGGGCTGCCTCCATTCATAGCCTGTAGCCTTCCCGAGTGCACAATTCATGTTTTGGCGTCTCCAAATTTCTGGGGTCTCCCCTTGATCTTAGTCCTGTCTTTCACAACTTCATGCATTGGTCTCCTGTAGGCTTGCTGCCTGGCCCTCAAGCCCTTCCTCCGAAATTCAGGCTGAAGCCTCCATGAACCCACAACTATTGCACTCTGCAGGCCTGTAAAGCCAAGACCACGTGGATATTGCCAAGGTTTGCCACTGGGTTGAACCTTATCCTTGCTCCCTTGGACAATTGTTGTGGAGGCCTCCGTGATGTTAAATGATTGAAGTTCTATAAGCATTTTTCTCTTTGGCTCTGGGGTACTTTTCTCAGATGGAGGCCTTTTGCCTCTCGTCCAGTGAAGAGCGGGGTCTCGTTGATTTCTGGTACCTCCTCAGGGCATCTTTTCTTATGGTTTGGCTCCCCAGTATTTGACTTCAGTTTTAATGCTAATCTTAATTGATGCTGAACCTCCCTGTGCTCTTCTGCTCCACCTCTGAGGCACCTTTCAGTCTGGCAAAACTGCAAACTTTTTGAATCATTTTTCTCTGCCATTTTTGATGTCCTTCACTACAGTTTGCTAAAAGCTGCAATCAGTATCCAAAAGAATATGAACATTGGGTTGCTGTGATATTTTCTCCACTAGACTAAGTAGGCCACCACCCTAAATCTCAGTTTTAAGCAAAGTCTCTGGCCAAAGGCAAAATGCAGACACACTTTCTGCCACAGTATAGCATGTGTATTTAGATCAATTGCCGGCAAAGTCTTCCTTCCCATTTGAAACTTCTCAAGCCTGGCCTTTCCAATCCACACTTCTGTCAGCATTCTGACCTTCTAAACTACCACCAGATTATTCACAGCATTTTGAGGTTTCTCTTTCTGGCATTGCCAAACCTTTCCAAACTCCTTCCACAAACTTCTAAAGACTTCCAAAGGCTTCTAAATCACGTCACTGGATAAAGTCACAGCAGCGATCCTTCTTCTCCAGCACAATTTCTGTCTTAGATACTTTCTTTTTCCTAAAAAAGATCCAACAGCCACAACATAAAGGAGGAAATATTTATTTTAGATCATAGTTTCAGAAGGTCAGAGTCCATGTGTAGTCCACAAAGGTGGAAGAACATGGCAGGAGCAGAGGAAGTGGCAGCCTCTCCTAGCATTAAAAACAGGAAGCTGAGAAAAAACAGGCAGGAGGAACTAGTACAACAACTACACAGAATTATCTGCATACAATTACAGTGGCAGCCATAACATTGCTTCTTAGAAGGACACGTTAATCTAAAGGAGCTGAGGTTTAAAAATCTATTCTGAAAGTTCTCAAATATATGCCAGAGTAAAGAGAGTAACATAATGAAAGCATAGCTAGCCCCTCAACCATGTACCGTGTTTCCTCCAGAAAAGTTCAGAGTCATTGGTGAGCATTTCCTAAATCAGTCGCTTCAATTGGCATGGCATTATGGGAACAAAAGCCTTTTGAGCCATGCTTTCTAATTGTTTTTCTGAAATATTTCTTTCAAACTCAACACTAATATTAATGTGTAATTATATCTTTATCACATACCTTTGTAACCACCAGAAATCATTGTTTAGAGAGAAATTATTTGCTTACTTGGTAGGTTCACACACACACACACACACACACACACACACACACACGCACGCACACATGCACGCACATATGCATACAGATACTTGTGTCTGTTTGGTTGTTTGCAGTGACAGGGATGGAACCCAGGGTCTCATACGTGTTAAGGAAGCACTCTAACACTGAGCTACATATTCAGCCCTTACACATTTTGAGCAAAGGTTTCAGAAATTTCATTTTTAAGTGAGACTAGCTGTAATTAAAACTGAGTAGTCAAGAGCTGGTAAAAAATTAAATATCAGATATTTACCAAATTCTCTGACTTGTCACCAAATTTGTATTCAATTTTCATGTATTCATCTTCATCCAATATTCATCGTTACTTAGGTTGTCTATGATTAATTGCATATTTTGTCTTATAATTGATTACTCTTTAAAGATATTTGTGTTATAATTTATGGCATTCAAATAGTAATTTTCTTCTTTAATTTTGACAGAAATTGGCTATGTAGTGATAATTTACATTATGCAACATAATATTATAAGTATTTTGTATCTGTTACCTAGGTTAATAAGTGAGGGTTTTGTTGTTGTTGCTGTTGTTGTTTTAAACGTCAGGACATCCTTGTAACCACCATCGTAGACATGAAGACAATGAGATACTACACAGGGAAGATAAAATTATCTACACTTCAAGGACAGACTGTCTCTAGAGCTTATGTATGTACCCAGGATGTGGAATGATTCCTTGCTAAGATGCATCAAGTTGTTTTTCCTAGGGGCTGTTCAAAACATTCAGACACAAATCATGAACTCATTACCTTTGGTTACCTTTACAAATAAAGGAAACTTACTTGAGTGTATATTTCTTAAATTGCATTTTTCTTTCTCTAGTACTCTGAAAATAAATTTAAAAAAATAATTTGCTTTCTGGAATCCAAGATTGAACATAAACTAATGTGTTTTATAAACAAATAAGTCTGAAGATTGAAAAGAAAATGTTTTCCCAAAGAAGACCATTAGCCAACCAGGAAGACGAGTCCCAGGAGGCAGTATGCAGTTCCCACATTATCTCATCTTGACTGGGGTGGGATTTCCTGTGGCACAACTGCCTTTTGAGTTTACCATATGTCATACAATGGCACATGCTAAATATTTCCTCACTAGAAGGATGACATAGGAGGATTTTTAAAGCAATCGTACCAAAGCAGGAATGAAACTCCGCAAACAATAAGTAAACCAAGCAGGTCATTAAGTCCTGTACCTCTGTGTCTGGCACCTGGACCACACTACAGTAACTCTTAGAAGATTAAGTGCTTTTTACACAAGGAGGTAGATATAAGTTTCGGTGGGGCGGGGCTAAGTGTTGAGTATTATGGTTTGGATTCTACAGCGTTTGGATCCAAAAGCTTCATGCATTTGGACAATCTGTGGAGCTGTGTGCTCTTTTGCCACAGCTTTGCAATCACATTCTTTCATGCAAAACTCCTAACTTTTTGCATCTTTTTTCTCTGCCATGTTTTCCTGTTTTTCACTGTACATTTGGATGAATGCCACAAGCGGTGACTACGTGACAGCCTAAACGTTGAGCTGCCCTGAAATTTTCTTTACCGATTAAATCACCCATATCCCTTAATCTCAGTTTTAAGTAAAGCTTTATTCTTTGCGGTGACTTGCATTTTGTCGTAGTTTTCCAGTGTTAAATAACAAATGGCTACCAATTTAATGGATTGAAGAAATGGTGCATTTGGTATCACACTTACCTTCTTGTTGCTGGGACACACGACTTAAGGGTGGAAATGTCTGAGTTATGTTTCGGAGGTCTCACTTCATTCATGGCTGGCTGGCAATATTGAGGTAGTGAAAGGGTCTGAAAGATACGATGTATCACAAGAGGAAAAAGCCTGTGTTGAGGACAAGGTAACAAACAGTGTATCCTTCCAGTCTACATGCTCTATGATCTGCCCCCGCCTCAGGAATACACCCATCCTGACCAAGCCCTGTCTCCTAATAGCTCTTGAAATCACCCATAATCTGCAAAGTTTAAATATAAGAGGTTTCAGGAACATTCCAGATCTAAACAACAACACTCATTATCTTTCACTTAGAAACCGAGGCACAGCTAAACTGGGTTTTCTGTTCAATGTCCCACAAGTCTGTCATCAAAGTGTCAAGTTTTATTCTCATCTGAAGACTCGGCTGGTTGAGAATCTGCTTCAGTATTCCCTCGGGTTGTTAGCAGATTTCATCTCCCAGGGTCTTTATTACTGTAGAAACCAGGTTCTTGCTGCGAGTTGGCTGGAGGCTGCCTTAAATGGTTAGAGGCAACTCACAGTTCCTCCCCAAGCAGAATTCCCCAATATGGTTGCTTAATTAATCAAGCCAACAGGAAGAGGCTCCAGACAAAGTGCTCTAGCAAAAAGTTTTACATAATAGTCACAATAAAAATATTCTACTACTTGTTCATATTTTACTTAGAAACAAGTCTTTCTCCTGTCTGTAATCAAAAAAGTAGATGATACACAGATGGTATAAACAGATGCTAGGATATGTTGGGTCTTCCCAGCTTCTGTGTTCTTACACTGAAGACTTACTTGAAACATTTATGGGCTTAAAAACATTTGCAGTGCTGCCTTTAGTATTTTTTACCCAGTCACTTTGTCCAAATAAAAACTTCCTGGGGCTCATCTTCGTCAATTTAAACAATTTAACCGAGTGTTTTATGGCTGTGCCCTTGATTCGGTTTTTGTCCTGAGGTTGTGGCTTAACTGGTCATTCATGGCCCCGTTTCTCCAGTTTAATTTTTATTCGTTAGTGATGAGAAAATATTGCATCTCTCCACCTTCTGAGTGCAGTACTTTCTGTATTACATCTTTTACTGAGGACACTTGTTTGCAAACCTGCCAAGTGTCATTTGAACTTTTCTTAGGATTGCCAAGGATGCCTAATAACAATTAAGGCAGGTTGGTATAATTCAGATTTGTTCTTCCTTTACAAAAAGCCATAAAACCTTCAGTTTTCATCCAAGTAATCTCAGGAAATAGTATCATCATGTATTTTCCCACTGCATAATATTTTTAGCTGAATTTAAAAAAGGGAAGCCAATAGAAGTCATGTTTCAATCTTCATTCACAGCCCCTAAACCTTGAAGCCAATGGCATGTATATTAGGTGTTATTTTCTGACAGCTTTGGCAAGTAACCTAATTTTTAGGGACTCAGGATGGAAGAAAGTGTGTAGTGTTCCTAATATAATATGCCAGTGAAGTGTCATTGCTGATTCTGCTCCTGAACTGTGGCTCTCAAAATAGTATATTTCATATTGTAATTATTCCATAAGCAAGATTTCATTGTAAAGAAAACCTTTGGAACACAGCTGAGCTGAAAAGGGCCCTCACTGGGCCATCATCAACCTGTGGCTGACATGTAGCATGTGTGAAAAATACATTTTTGTTTCTGTAAGCCAGTGGGGTTTCATGGTCATTTGTTACTATCTCAAAGCTTACAAAAGTATAGGCTCTTAGTAGATGTATATGATGAAAAGAGCCAATAGGAAAGATCGTTAGGAATAAATGGCACAAAAATAGATAGCTGTTCAGAATTTAGTTTCCATGAAGGAGAAAAATAAATAAATAAATATAAATACATGTATGCTTATGTATGTAAGTATATGTGCATGTGTGTGTGTGTCTCATGTGCATGTGGAAAGAAAAATGGATAGAGTATTGATAGTAGACAGGCAAAAAGAGAGACAGGTAGGTAATATGTAGATATTTGTAGGTTGGTGGTTTTAGTGAAGTGTCCATTGTCTGTACACCAGAATTAAAACAGAATTGGAGAAACAATAATAAATCAAACTCTTTTAATGCCTCCTAAAGGTCATCTGGGCTAATCTTACTCAAAATTATTACATGCGTTGCTTAAAAATACCCTCCTAAAAACATTTTCATTGATTATGCTCTTACTAATTCACATTCTTTACTTTAAGGTCTTTGTTTTCTCATATGCTCTAGTTGCTAGTATTTGCTCTCTGTGTATTTGTAAGAATTCTCAATAGAATTTAATGGAGGTTACATGAAGGCAGCTGGCATGCTTTAGCATGAGTGAACCTGTCTGCTGCCTCTTTCAGATACACCCACATGGGCAACTTCACCTGCTGAATGCAGTGTTTGAGTTAATCTCATGAACTCAAAATTCTCTGAATATCTTTTGCTAAATTTAATGTAATGATAAATTTATTTTCATTAAACAGAACTTTAAAATGAAAATAATGCCACTTATACACAAAGCAGCTTAGAAGTTCTTATTATGTGCATTAAATAGTCTATGTATCAACTTTTTGTGTTTGCTGAATTTTGACATATTAAAAAAATTAGCATAGTGAAAAGGTTAAGCTACATTAGTTTTCCAGTATATGTGAACCATAGCTTTCATCTTTGTCTTTTCAAAAATGTAAACAGCGCACCATGTATTTTTCTCAAATGTGGTTTACTCACTCTGAAATGCAATTAGCATCTTTGGGGAAAACATATTAATTCAGGGCTACAATCATCTCTCTTAGTCATTAGTATGTTTTAGGAGCAAGAGAAAGACTCGTTTTGGAGAAATCAGACCAGGGCAGTGGAATGAGAACTTTGCCTTTTCTCCTTCGGAGTGCTTCCTCCTCAGCTACGGAAGCCCTCCACAATTTCTTCCGCTCTGCCACCAGGAGACGGTATCACACTGTACGTCAGGGAAGATTTATGGCCTGCTGAATTCACTTGTATTTTTTTTCCCTACCCCAAGAGCTAATGTGAGCAATAAAGAACAAGAGCTCATGAAGAGACATAACTCTTTTTGTCAGCTGTGTCACTACGATTCAATACCTTCCCGTACAAGGAGACGGCGGTATCTGTGAGGACGGCCCTACAGCTTTACAAACTCTCGCCCTCTGCCCTCCGCCCCTCCACCTTCCCAGAGAACTAACAGAGAGGAGTCACTTTGTCATATTCAAATTTCATCACACCACAGGACACGTGGGCAAGAGGCCGAGTCTTCCCCAAATCTTACATTGTCGTTATTTGATTTATGGTCTCATTTCATTTCAAGATCAGACCTTTTTTTTCTTTCCGTCTGCAGACTAAGGAGTAAAGAAGTTGATTCAGGAAGCCAATTGCTAATTCAATCACTTTCTTCTTAACTTTTTTTTATTTACTAGTCAGAACAAATGATTTTAGTAGATGAAGAGGAAACACGCAACTCATTTTCATTTTGTCTAGTGGGTACCTAGAAGATTCACCGGCTGGAAGAAAGGTGAATATTCAGGGGCCTGTTCTTTCTCTAATAAACAGGAGACTTTCCAACTATTTCTCTAAGGGTGTGTAGACAACCTTCTCAATGAAACTTGTCAGCAAAATATGGCATATCATATATCAAGATAGAACTATAAAATATTCTCAATGAAACAACTCTTTTCTCTGCAAAAGTCACTAGGTTTCAGAGGACAGCAATCTTACAGTGGCCTGATTAGAATTAGTTTTTTAATGAAAATGTATTTTGAACTATTTTCTTTAATATCCTCTAGAGTAAAGGCAGGGAGATAAATAGTAAAGTCTGAATGTTCTAAGTTCATAAAAGTAAGTCATAAAAACAAAGCAGAAAAAAGATAAAGAAAATGAGGAATCTTTGAGGAGAGAAAAAAAATCAGCAAGAAGTGCTGAATTTAAACATGCTAGATGTTGGTGACACTCAGTGCAGACTAGGGGATGTAGTAAGTGCCCTGTGGCCCTGTGTGGCCTAAATAAATATATAGAAATTCATCTCTCAACCTCTGAGTTGAGTGGTTAATAGAATTCAATCAAATAGAAAATTCTAATTGATATTGCAAGCATTATTCTTCACTCCAATCATTAGAACATTGGAAGGAGATTCTTTTTTTTCCCCTTTTCACTTCTCCGTGACAGGTTCCGTTGATGATGATGAATTATTTGTGCATCTGGTTCCCTTTTAGACCCTCATCTCGTGCTGACACTGGCATTTTACTTTTTGCTGTTTTTTTATATTTTTTATCTAGTGGCAATGAGCGATGCCCTTGGTGTTAGCACAATTGCTTCAGTTTTGAAATACCAGATAAGGTAATGAGACCCCAGAAGTCACTGATGAAGAGAACATGGGGTTGAAGGGGTGATGGTGCTTTCTCCAGAGATTCTTGGTAGTTAAAAAGCTGCTTCCGTGTTTATTCAATAAGAATTCTGATTTCCCAGGGTTTCCACTGGGAACTCAGAAGTCTGCTGTCATTTTGCAAAGCCAAAGCGTGAGTTTGCACTTAAAAGAATTAATTTAATCTGCATAAGAGGAAATTAGCAAACAATAGTTGTGTAGTAGGGTCGTCAGAACACCATAGCATTTTTAAAGAAGCGTATGAGTTTTCCAATAGAGAACGAACAGTCAAGGTACTGATTCATAATTATGTCCTTCACCTGTCACTGAATAGAGAAGCCTTTTCATGACTCTTGACCATGGCATAAATGAATAAATACCTCAGGTATCGGTTGTATGCCAGATTTCATTTAATGTCCATTATGCTTAGGTGTTTGTGAAGGAAGATGATTCTAATACTTTCAAGGTAAGCGATGTATATCGGTAAGATCTGAAATTGCAACTGGTCTCTCCTTCCGCACAGCTGTTTCTAGATATCAGAGGATTCTTCTTACATGCACTGAAATCCAGCTCTTGCATGTGTACAGAATGTAGTTGATAGAAACTAGTGCAGATTAATCTGGGGATACAGACTGAGAGAGTTAAGGGTTAGTTCAAAAGGTACATATAGGAATGATATTTGTGGCAAATACAGTGTAAAACCATATGTTGAGATGCAATGCGATTTAGTGTTAAGTTCCACTTCTGTGTTTTCTTTTGTTAGATGCCATTGAATGCTCTTTTTTTTTCTGAGTCTCAGTCACCTCATCTTTAAAATAGGTGTAAACAGATGTCAGAGCTTTCCTTGCAGGAGTATCTTCAGGATCACAACAGATGATAATAAATACACCAGCAATTGACTTGTCAACTGTGAAGTGGTGCATGCACAGATACTGGTCTTTATGATGCATTCATTTAGTCATAATGTATTGAATTTATGTAGTGTCAAGTTCTGTAGTAAAAGCTAGAAATACACACCTTATTGATTTCCCATTGAACTCCCAACAAAATGTTCAAGATTGACTATGAGCATGTCTTGGGGTGTCACCTGTAATCCTTCAAACTTGCCCACCTTTCAGTGCCTGAGTTTCACGGTTTCTCCGTGGTTCTTGCACAAATGTAAACCCAAAAGTCTCTCCCCTCTTTCTGCGCATGTGTCTTCAAAGGGACCCTTCTAGAAAGGTCATTTCTGTACACTGCCTAAGACAACACGTGACTTTTGTATATTTAACCTTCATGTAGCAACTCCGGATATTTTAATACATTGCTATTTTTTAATTTGCGGTGTGTACTCTTTCCTGCCCCACAAGTTCCTTCTATCTATAACCTGTCATGGTCCCTGATGCCCTATGTGATCTCTGACAATCACAGAAGTTAGTTACCTACAGTCCTTATCTGAGTATTACAGGAAAATTACCTAGAGGGAAAAAAGTAATCTAACCTCATTATATTTGTTATGACTTTTTTAACAGATAAAAAAAGAAAGGTGAATTCAAATGAGTTATGTAGCTTTCTAGTGTGAGAACTAAGTACATATGCTCCTTTCTTGCAGTTACGGTGATAATCAATTTGGCTGCACTGAGGCATCCAATAGATTAATATGTCATACCTCTTAGGTCATTGGAGAGTATTTCCAGACGTCCTTGGCACGTAGACCAGCAATCTGATATGGGAAGATTCTCCTCGGTTGTGGTTGGCCCTATCTCGTAGACTTGTAGCCTGGCTAAACAATAGAGGGAAGAAAGTGGATTCACACTAGTGACTCTAGACAGCGTGGGGACCTTCAGTGTTGGTCTGGACCTACACCCTTGGTAACCCTTGTCCTGAGGTCCCAGCCTCTTGAACTGAGGAGCTACGTGATACTCTTGCTCACTGAGGAGCAGACTGTTATCCTGGCCTGGACTAGCCAGCATCTAATTCTGGAATCTGACAAATTCAGATATAGACCTAGATCAATAGAGATGGATAGATGGATAGAGAGAGATAGATAGAACAAACATGAATTAACTTCTGTTCCTGCAGAACACCCACACTAGTACACAAATTAACTAAGGACTTTAAGTGATTTCAATTCACTGTTACCTTCCCTTTATAGTCTGGAGAAAAGGTTTCTTCCCGTAGTCAATGGCTTTTAATACATTTTCAACAGAGTGAAGAAAGAGAGGGAGCATGGATTGTGTTCCAGCAAACCGGTGCCTAATTCACATACGTGTTCAATTTTGCAGCCCCTACCAAAGGCTGTTGGTAAGATGATCTCAATTTTAAAGATGAATAATCACATTCAGAAATGCCAAGTTACATGCTTACAGCAAGTGACGGGTCAAGGTTTAGAATCTGTATCTGTGTGACTCTCGCATCATTCCTCAAGTTATTCCATTCTTTACTCGTCATGCTTCAAAATAATCACACATCTTTGTCATTTCTGAAATTCTCTACATGGATGGTCCAGATGAGGCTTGGCAATATTCTCTCCTAGGGCACTAGAATTGAGTAATACTTGACACTCATGGGTCCAGAGTTTTATGCTTTATATACGTAATCCTGCATCAAAGAACTCTGCCCCCCCCAAAAAAAAATCAATTTCTTTTCCCCCTACTAACAGAGTATGTTTAGGTTTAATGTTAATGCGTCAGTTAAGAGCTTTCTTTGAAAATCAATACAATGCTGTGTGCTTGGCTGGCTCAATGCACCTCAGTTAACATCAATAATAAAACACCAAGAAAATAATGCAATGTATTTTTTTTTATTGCTTGTTGTACGTGGGTCTCCAGGCCTCATAACTATTAATCAATCACACTTATCTCTTCACAAAAATAACTAGGTTGTAGGTATTGAAGAGTTGCCCGATGGCAAGGCATACGCACACTCCTGTGCCCCGTCTACCCCAGGAACATCAGTACCTTTTAGTGAAAGCTGACACAGCTTGTATGAGCCATGCTCAAGTAAAGCGCTTCATTTTCTTTCCTCTAGGTTCATGATTGTAGAGGTGATAAAAATGAAGGACCAGAGGTCAGTAAGTATGTACTTAAATTATCTGTTATCTCAGCAGGAAACAAACTTTCATTGCAACAGTTAAGAACTATTAATTTGCCAATAGTCTTACCCTTGATTTCAGGGAACATCGGTCTCTCACTTGCATGCTAGTACTGGGTCTAGAGATGCTTGATCTTGATTTGCTTCGGGGATTTTTGACAAATGTTGATATTTGTCTTATGGTTCGTTTCTGTTAGAGGTGTCCAATAAGTGTTCACTTAGGTCTTAGGCATGGCATCTCTCTTATTTTATTTGCAAAGAATACTATGTGCAGAAAGATTAGATCACATATTCTATCACGTTCCTCACTTGAGACTGATGACTAGTGAAGTAACAATATTAACCAACTACTGTAATTTCTTACATAAAAGAATTAGAATCTATAGTAAAAGTAGAGACATGTTTTCACAAAAATAACTTCTCATTCTTTAAGAATGATACCCTTTGTTACAGTATAAAAATATAAACAAAAACCATATATATATTTGAAAAATATATAGTTTGCATATATATTTGTGAATCACGTAATTGAAGCCACTGCCTTTGCATTAAGACACATCCTCAACCCTTTTTTTAAAAAAAAAATTTTTAGTTTGAAAGAATCAGCTACTAGGTTTCCCAGGCTGAGCTTGAACTTGTGTTCTTCCAGCCTTCGAGGGTGTAATGTGCCATCAATTTCTCTAATAAAACCTTAAATAAGATGGATTTTCTTTTTTTGGTGGAGCTTTGGATAAAAAGTTTCCCTTGGAGAGTATTATTTTTTCCTTGATAAAATTATCACCTCTCATTTCTACCTACCTAGCATTAATAATTTATATTGGCCGGGATTAGAATAAATAAGATGTCTCAAAATTAGACTCTATTTATCTTTAGACACTGACTTCTGCTTATGTTGATGTGAGGACCAGGGATGGTACCCTGGGGTGCTGGATTGGAGCCCCGCTCGTCTTGTTAAATCATCCTTGGCTCTGATGTGAGTGTAAGATGTTGGGCAGATGTTATCAAATATGCTTCAATGAGAGGAGACCGTAAAGCTCTTAAGTCATTTATGCTTCTAAATGTCAAGTAACTAAATTGATATTCCCATCTGCTTGAAACCTTGCTGGGAAGAAAGAAAAATGAGGGATGGAAATTCTAATTTTCTTTCAAAGTGACTGCAGTGTGTTATCATACCAGAAACATCTATTTTTGATGTCTCTGGTTTAGGAGCAAGGGATGGGCATCTTTCGCGGCTCTTTTAAATTTTATTTCTCCGAAATGCCAAATAATTATGTGCATCTTTTCACCCTTGATGGAAAACAGCGGGGTTGTTGTTTAAAGGAAAATGTGACAAAATGTTAGGTTAAAAGTGACAGCTTGTCTGCTGGTCCTTCACATGTGAGACTTCTTTCACTTTATTCTCACAATCAACCTTTTTTTTGCCTGTTGCTGCCCTCCCCGCCAGCATGACCCGAATTTTCCTTTCTGAGTATAACTTTTATATTCTATTAATCTTTAATTATATGCCACAAATGGCTAGTAATGTCGGTGTGCATCAGACAGCATTTCAAGAACAGGAAATAGATTCCACATATCATCTATACTGACCTCTAAGGAGGTGTTTATTGCTAATATTTATTAAGTGATGACCATACCTGAAATGCTACTATATATTATCAAGATATGTGTTAACTGTAGTAGTTCCTCAATGCCACAAGTTATCTAGAATAATTATTTTCATTTCATAAATGAGAAAATTTAATATGGAGTTACAAAAAGAAACTCTACAGTACAACAAATGTAGACAGTAGCAAAGCAAAGACTGAAACCAAGACGTGTAGGCTCTTAGCTTTTGTGTTCTGTGTTCGTGTCCCATTTCTGCTTGCTGTGGGTTGGATCTGAAGTGTCCACCCAAAACCTCATGCATTCTGATGCTGGGGATTACCTAAGGATACTGTGTGCTGTTGGGAGGTGGGCCAGCTGGAAGGGGTAGATGTTTGGGGCCTGACCCAAAGGAGCGTGTGCTGGTTCTACCCGTTCTCTCTCTTGGTTATTTTTTATCTGCCATGCTGTGAAGAGCTTTCTTGATGTGATCCCACCACAGGTTTCCACCACACCAGCCACCCATTTATGGTCTGTGTCCTTTTGATTCTGTGATCTAAGATAAATATTTTCTTTCCTAACTTGTGTAAGTCAGACTCTGTCACAGCAATAAAAAAAAAAATAACTAAGACGCAGTTATAGTATTTTACCAGAAACTTATTAGCTTTCTCAGGCTCACATGATACTTTTCTAAACGCAAATTCCAACTTAGCATCACGTAGGACTGAGGGGCCTGCTTTATAGTATATGTGATGGATTTCTATATAGAGATATGAATCAAAAGATTGTTTTATTTCTACCAGTGAAAAGGTGTGCTTTCTCTGTTTCTGTCTCTCTCTGTAGTTCTCTTCTTTTCTTTGCATGCTCACTTCTCAAGTCTATACCCTTATGTTGACCCTTAACAATTTTTTTCATGATGTAGTAGACGAGAACAAATATTTTTGTTCCATCTGAAGGATACAGCTTTGTATTTTCAATTTAACATTGCTTGCAGAGTGAGAGTTCATTTTTAAAAAGCTTCATTTAAAATTGAGCCTGTATACGTTTTGCAAACTAAAAGTGTATTTGCTAATGGTATAAATAATACATAGTGTTTTGAGTGTACTTATCATTTTTCATAATTTGGTATTTAAAATGGAATTTCATCATCTGAGTGGCCTAGAATATGAATGTAAAGAATGCTAGACTTTTCATCTTAGAATGGTAATAATTTGGGAAAGCTTACGTGATGAATGTGTACTGATGGTAAAGTGATTTGGGAAAGAGAGACACAAATGGAATTCTTTTAATCATTTGAAAAGTGTGCTAATGTCCTATCACGTTGGCTGCATTCTTGCTCCAAAGGAGTAGGTGCTGAGTTCATCCCAGCCCTATGCTGCTGGCCTCCAGCTTGACAACCTCTGACTCTTAAAAATGTAGGTGTTTCTACAGTAAGCAGGCATGTGCCTGAGCAGGCAGGCCAGGCTGAAGCAGGTTGATTAAAGTGCCTGGCACCTATTAATAGAAAATGTAGAATGGAGACAGAAGTGTTTTAATTCAATTATGCCTCAAGACCTGAGGAAGTGACTTGTATTGATTCTCCCAGCTGGCATTTAGGCTTTCACAGTAGGGAACAAAATTGCATTTTTTTGTCTTTCCTTTTTTTTCACTACTAGATTCTTTCATGATCACTGTTTATGGAATGACTGCTGTGTGTCAGGCGTTTTATATCCGTTCTCATAATAGCAGGCAATGTTTCAGTAACAACGGAGATAATACTACAGGAAATACGCTGCAACAATCTAGGTGATACTTTTCTTACCTCACTAACAGAGAGGATAGAAGATGTAATTAGTGAATTAAATTCCTCAGTCTCACAGGATAGTAAAATTTCGGGGTATCATGTTAGCAAGCCTCGATCTAAGGCTACTTGACTGCTTCAAAGGAATGTCGAAGGCGGTGGGAGATTTTATTTTAAACACTAGTTCATGTATGTCAGATACAGGATCAGAAGCACAAGAATTCTGCAGTCCACCCAGGGCATTCTCATTCGGAAACTTAAGAGTAACGGGAGCACAGAGAAAGACTACTGCAAATAATATTTTCGATTGGAGTCAGAAACGCGGGAATCATTGCTCAACAGATTAATAGATTAAAGCCTCATTGTTCATACTTAGGTGAACCCAAGAATTCCTGTTCTAACTCTTAGTGCTTTCATTAAAGGGACAGTAAGACTCTAAATTTCTCCTCACTGATATAAAGATCAATTCAAAATAGTTCATTAAAAATGGCAAGAAAGGCAAAATTATGAAAATATTCATAATGTCAGCAGTGAGTTTATGAGCATTAATTTTATTATAAATTACATGTGATGTGTCTTCTATATGCACAATATTTACCACTAGAAACAGTAAATTTATAAGGTTTTGTATAATATCAAATGGTCTGCACGTCTCTTCTTTTGATACTTTGTGGCATAAGATCTTCATTCACGTTTACTCAGCTCTATTTTCAGTACATAATACACGATAGGAAGTCCTCACACTTCGTGTATTTTTGTGGTAGCCAACAAATACACAAAAAAATCTTCAGCAGTCTCAGTCACTCGAGAAATACAAATGACAACATCACTGAGGTACCATCCCACACAGTGGGAATGGAGCATATGAGTAACTCAAAAAGCAACAGATACTGGCAAGGGTGTGTGGGAAAGGAAGCCGTTTACAATTTTAGTGGGGCAGTAAAATGGCCCAAGCACTATGGAGAACACTATGGAGACTCCTCAAAAAGCTGAAATAGGTATTACGCTTGACCTATAACACCTCTCCTGAGTATCGTTCCAAAAGAGTTAAAATAACATACAGCAGGGATCCATATACACCCATGTTTATAGCAGCACAGCTAACAATAGCTCAACTGTGAAAGATGCCACAATATCCTTCAACAGTACCAATGCGTACAAAAAATATGGTATATATACACGATGGAGTGCTACTCTGCTATACAGACACATAGGTTAGACTCACTTGTTGGTGAATGGACGTAGCTTGAGAGCATTATGCTTAGTGATGAGAATCATTGTTAGTGCATTGCAAACGTGTCTGTAGAGTTTCACTTACTCAGTGAATTTTCTGTCGTCTAATTTTTTTTTACTCATTAGCATCGTTTATTTCTGTTAGACTAACTCCATGGCATTTCTTGTGGCACAGGTGTCTGAGAGATATGTTCTCTTGGCTCTGGTTATCTAGATTGCCTTTATCTGTTTTTCCTTTCTACACAATAGCTTTGCCCTGCGTGCCTAGTAGGCGTTGTTTTGAAAATCGCTTGTCATTCTTCTAGCCTTTAAAGGTTCTGTTCAGAAGTCTGTGGGCAGGTGGACTTGGATACTGTTATGTCTTGTTTCCTTTTTTCTCCCTGGCCTCTTTGAAAGTCCTGCTTGTCTTTAACCTTGGAAAAGTTGATTATCATATATCCTGGGGTAACTCTTGTATGAATTCTGTTCAAGTTGGGACTTCGACTGCATGTACCTGAGCACCTGCTTTGTTACTAGGTTTGGGAAAGTTTTTGGCATTAGCTCTGAATAAACTTTCAACTCCTTAGATTTTTGGGGGTCTAAGGACTTGAACACCAATATCCTGAGTATTTGCTCCTTCCATGGGGTTGCATATTTCTCATACATTTTCTGTATCCCCCTTCGGGTTTTTCTCCTCTCACTGTCCTTTGTCTCCAAGATCAGAGACTCTCCTACTTGACTAATTCTGCTAGCTGTGCCTTCTACCACATTTTAATTTTGTTTAGTGTAATTTTCAGCTCCAGGCTTTCTATTCTTTTTGATTTTTGAAATTACTTCAGTTTCTTTGATATGTTTTCTGCTAAAGCACAGAATCATTTGTCTATGGTTTTTGAAGTTAATTGAGTTTCCTTGAAACAGCTATTTTGACTTCTCCATCCAACCACCTGCACATATTGGATGTTATACCCTCAGGTTCTTAGGCTGTTTTTGGTGCGCAACAATGGTGGTGCAGAGAAGGGTTGGATGTTTATCAATATGCCTCCTCTGGCTTCATATCTGTCTTTCCAGTATCTAAGCAGCCTGTTGGCTGTTTTCTGCAAGCTGATGGCCGTTGTTAGTGTCTTAGTATTAGATGATGGTCCAGATCCAAGTTTAGCATGTTGTATGTTGTCGCTACTTGAACATTGGAGAGCAGTTTATGCCCAAATTCATCTCAAAAAAATAGTACTCAGTGTGTTCAGGATGAACTACGTCAGTCCCTCTGTCCTCAGTGTTTAAAATGAATCCTTGGTCCTCACAAGACTCCTTATTGCTCTGTGGTCAAGTGGGATCCTTCCTATTCCTAGGCCTCACCAGAAGAAATCTGGTCATCGGCTCATAAGTAATAATTAGTGCTTCCTTCCTTCTCTCTGCATGCAATAACACCATGTTGTGTAGCCTGGGATTGAAGACTAACTACAGTAGAGAATATGGAGGTCCAAGCCTCAGACAGACACTTCATTTTCTCTCTTTCCTTCAGTGGAGATATTTCTCTTCATCCCTCTCTGCTTAGATTTGTGGGATCTGATTTAGGCTTTTCTTTCCTTCCTGTCTCCTTCAAGAGGCCTGGTCTTATTCATGTGCATTGCAGTCTCTTCCCTGGCTCTCTTGGCTCCTGTTAGGGTGCTCGCTTGTGGGAACAGTTGTTTGGACAGGCACTTTAGTGAGGTGATGATCACTCGGAGATCTTATCCACTGTCATCTTGCCCTGACTGACATTTTGAAAGGTTTGTCTTCAGAGTACATAAAGCTGATCTCAATTGATCCCCAAGGTTTAATATTGTCTGTTAGGAGTAAATGACGCCTGCCATCAGCTTTGGATTTTGTAAACGTAACTCTGAAGAAAAACACAAACACAAAATAATTTTAATTAAATAGTTTATTTAGTACAAAATTCAACAGTGAAGAGCTCACTTGTAATTTTTTAAAATATTGCAAGAGTCAAAACAACAGCAGCAACGACAACAACAACAAAACACAAAGAGTCAATTATTTTGGATGTTAGGTTAATAGCAGGGACAGAAGGGGCTGTGATTGTGAAGGAGGCAAGCTGAGAGGTAAGTTGTGGATAAGTTGTTGGCAATGCTTGTTTCTTTTTCCTTTCCAAGTGTTGATCTATGAGCTTTACATGCATAATGACATACTGTAGTATGCAAGCACATGTTTTTCTATGTGCATATGCAAATTTATAAATTAATATTTAATTTCATATTAAATAAGTTAAGAGTTGAGATTGCTGATCAGTAATACCGCTTGCTTAGCATACAGAAGGCCCAAGGTTCAATTCCCAGCTCTGAAAAATATGAAGAGAAAGAGAGATGGAAATACAACATGTTAACCACACTTTCCTTAAAGTAACAAACCTCTTTATAAAACTTTAATCAATTAATTAAATATAGAAAGTCTATTTGAGAGGCTACAGCAAAGCTCTGAGGGAAAGAAAACAGTAGATTAAAGAGAATCACAGTAGGAGTGAAAGAGGATATGTGGAAACAAAAGATATTTAGGGGCTGTTAGAAGTGTGAAATAATAAATGTTTTGTATTTCATAACAAGTAGCAAATACCTCCAGAGTATTTCTGTTGTACCTAGCTGTTGGTCAAATTTTAACTCTTTCATATGCATATTGGATTAGCCTAACATTTTAAAATAAAGAATGTTTAAACTTCACCTCGGTCCTATGTACTACTGAGCAGGTGAATAAATGGAGGTCACAAGTGGCTATATATCTTTCAAAAGAGCAGCACAATATATGGAAAAATTGCTATTTGGACTATCAGTTAAATACTGATAATGACGTTTGTCAAAACAGACTTTATTACAGTGTTGCTATATTTGAATTTTGAATGCCTCCCATGTTTTGAAGGCTCATCCCCCAGACTGTACTGATGCCATCATTAGGGCATGAGGCCTAATGGAAGAAAATTAGAGTACTAGGGACATGCCCTGCCAAGACACACTTGTCCTTTGGCCTCTCTGCATTTCCCTCACTCTGTTTTCCAGCCACCTTGAGGACAACAGCTTTCTACACAACATACTTTCTGCCAGAAGTTTTAAATCAAAGTTTTAAGTCAAGGCCAACAGATTATGAACTGTAACTTCTGAAACTGGAAGCCAAAGTACACCTTACCACTTTTTAAATTTACAGTCTCTGGTGTATTTTTATAGTAATGGGTACTAATACACATATGATCACTGTTGACGAGTGTGGACATAGTTTCATTTAATGATCCAACAAGTCTCTGAAGCATTTCCTGCAGTCATCTCTACTCACATGGGAAGACATTAAGTCTTAAAGAGATGGAGAGTAAACATTTGGTAAGGGATGGAGACCGATCTCAACACAGGCCAGCTAATCTCCAAAACTCAAGCTTTACTCATGAGTGTCTTACCTTGTGATGTGAGACATCTTGCGGGCCACATTTCACAAAAAGAAACTGTTTTGGGCCACAGGTAAATTATAAAAAATACAACAATTCATAAAAAGGTCTTTATTTTTGAGCATTAGCAAGGTTACATATGTAATTATAATACTATGATGAACCAAGAAGTATTTAATACATCTTAATACTTCATATTCTACTACTTTTTAACTATTGGAAAAAAACTATTTAACTGTCAAAATTAATTTTAAGAAATAATACAAGTGATATTTAATAATTGAATTAAAATAAATATGTCTGCTTAAAAACAATAAAAGCTTATCTTCATCAGCACAAATATAAATGGAGATAGGTAAAAAAGTCTATTATCAGTAATAACTGCCTTTTATTTGCTAAGCACACATGCACTTCTGGCGTCCAATACTGGCGCTGTTTCCATTGGTTCCCTGCGGTAGCTGTAGGAAATGGCATTGACATTAAACTGCATGGAATTCCGTTGTTGTCTACACTGCTTATGCTTAAGCCTTGTGCAGTTGAGTTGTGGAAAATGTCATTACGATTCACATCACAGTGTTAAAAGTTTATCATCATGTAGGACCATATTAGTAGTAGTACAGGGAGACCTTGACCTATGAGACACAAGTGGTCCACACCAGAAATTCCACATCATTAGAAAGAGATTAAAATGATCATAAACTTAAAATTAGAGGGTTTTTTTTCCCTGTAGTCCAGGCTGCTTACTGTATAGCTCAGGCTGGCCTTAAACATGTAGCAATCCTCTTGCCTCAGTGTCCTGAGTGCTGAGATTAGAGACCTGAGCCACCGTGTCCTATTTATGTGGTGCTGAGGTACAAAATCAGGATCTGGAACTTGCTAAGGAAGCTCTTTAACAGCTCAACTATTTCTCCAGTGCCAAATTTTATTTTTAAATTACCCAGCACTCAAAAGTTTTCCTTTGACTGTTTCAAAACGGATAATCCGTATTCCAAATCTCCTAATCACAAAGGGAAGATTTAGGTTGAAACATTCTAAAAACTCAAAATTTATATTTCCTTTTATGTATCAAAATTTTAGGTACTACCTGTAATGTTGTTATCAGCATACTGTGCGTATTTTGATATCTTATCATTAAGTTGATCTGAAGCTTTTAATTCTTATTCATGGCTTTGCTGCACCATTTTCTATCATGGTTTGAGATGTAAAATTAAAAGCTACTGTTAACTAAGAACTTCGGATAAGCTCCAGCCACAATGTTAGTGTGCACATGTAAGCCTCACAGGTTTTTATTTCCTGTTTCACTGGTTTAACTCTAGAACTCTGCTTCTTCGGGTCTTTTTCACCCGAAATGAATCCCTGGCATCATGATGATTTGCCAGTGTTAATTTTGTCATTGAGCACATTTATTTCCCAAGTGACCAACCTTCTCCTGGGACCTTGACCTTGGAGTCACGCTGAGCTCCTTGTTATTGCCGGTAGCAGACACCCACTCTCCTCCGAGGCTCTGACAGGCATTTCCCTATCTTGCTTGACACTGTGAATCTCACTGTCTGACACATGCAATTTGTAGAATTTTTTTACCTACCCTAGGATTGTAGTTTATCCCCACTGATACCATCAACAGGAAACACAGAAAAAAAAAAACCTTTTTCTACATCTGTTAATCTGTTTGTTAAATACATTTTTGTTCATTATGTCTGGTGGTCCATATCGATTTCCTATGCTACCAAGCCCAGGGCCTTGTATTGTTTTCCAAGGTGTTGGCTAACGTACAGTCATTGCATTGCCTCTGCTCTACGACGTTATATGCACTTTTTAATTTACTTGACAATTTCTTGAGCAATGACTGGTGGAATGTGTCTTTTCTGTGCTAAACAATGGAAAGTACAAAAAGGGATAATTGACAGGAGTCAGATCAGGGCTCCAGGGATGATAGTTGCTCTCAAATATTTACTGAATAAATACATGAATAAATGAACACAATGACAGCATAAATATTGCAAGATTGCATTTCTTTTCCAGAGCTTGTTTGAGTTTCTCACTGCAAAAGAGAAGGAAGAATTCCAGAAGCTCCAGGATAGCGGGTGCTGACACCGGTGAGAAAATGAGAAAGCGTTACCTCTGGTTCTGCGGCACGTAAAAGGAACACCGTCGGAATCCCTGTTGGGAGGGAACTTCAGTGTCTAAAACAGAAGTGAAAATAAGCAAGAAACTGGTCTACGTGAAGAATCGACTGAGCAAAGGAGAGAAAAGGGCAAACGCTTGGAATTCTCTTCTCATGCTGAGGAGAACAGAAGAAGTGTTCGTGGCAGGAAAGACGAAAACCAGTCCCTGGATCATTGGTAACAACGCCGGTGAATCCGGAACGCAGTGCACCAGGTATGTCCCACTTGTGGAATACGAGGTGATTTATTCACTAAAACTCTTCTAATAAGCAAAAATCTAAAGGGGTTTTTATTACTTACATAAATTAACCGTCTTATTTATATGTGGCCCCAGATAATTCCTCTTGACTAACAAACAAACTAAAACAACAACAAAAGAAGCAAGGATCAAAAACCTGGTACGTCAGAGATTGGATGTTCCGGCTTTATACTAAGCGAAATAAAGTGCAGAAGGTAGAATTTCTGTGAATGACCCACGATCTCACTTACATATGGAATCTAAGTGAGTTGTAGTCACATGAGCAGAGAAGACTGGTGAGCCCCAGGGTCCAGGGAGCATAGGACTTGGGGAGCTTTTAGTCAAAGGATACAAACTCCCGTTAGGAGAAATATGCTTAAGAGATTTATTGCACTTCCCAGCGACTGTGTTTAATGACACATATCGTATACTTTAAAAAGGGAAGGATATTAGATTTTAAACGTCCTTCCTATAAAATAAACTGTAAACACATGAGAGAGTGAATCTATTATTTAAATTTACTCAGACTTCCACAAAGGACACATGAATCTGAAGAGCATGTCAGGCGTCATACATACCTACAATGTTTTTTGTTAATTAAAATTTAAAGGAAATTCTAAGAGTGTTTGAAGCTGGTCCAAATAAGATCTATGCCCCTTGTTGTTCTCCTGTAGGCTTGGAAGACATATCACTCCCTTTCCTGGGTTCATATTATTACAGAAAGAATGAGTCATGGCTAAGATGGCTGGAGCCATCAACTTTAAAATATAACTATACTCAAACAAAGCCTCACAAAACGTAGCTGATTAGTGCACAATCAAGTAGCCGCCATGACTCATATTTAAGGCACTTGGGGTCTATTCTATTGATGCTTCTTTCCACAAGAAAACCCAAGTGTAGCAATAACCTCTGGGAAACAGGGCCAATGGCCTGTGAGTTGATGAAAATGAAGTATCGTATCAGCCCACTCTGGAATTTAATCAGTAGTCGGGGAGACTGTGCATTCACTGTTTATGATGTTACATCTGGTTGCTTTCACTTAACCCATGACATCTTGCTTTGGATCTCAGCACTTTCGCTTTGCTGCTTCTGCCTTAAACAGCCCTTGTAATCATTTTCAATAACCCTCTGCGCACACAATTCAAAAACTCTTCTCAGTTTTTACTCGGTTTGACCTCTCTGCAGCATTCGATACTGCTGGCCATTTCTTGTTTTCCTTAGAACATTCTCTGCCTGACTTCCACTGCTGTGATGTTTTGCTGTGAGGTACTATTGCATATCTGGACTTGATATCTTACGGCTCTCCCTTTCTGTGGCAATGTTTGAATTATACGGGGTAATACGTTTCCTTCAGTAGAAAGCTGAAAACGCCAGGTATTTCTTTGAAACCTAGTGGAGAGAAACAAGAACACACCGAACATACCTAATTCTCATACACAGATGAGTCTACTTTAGACTTTGAATCAAAATCCATGTCCAAAGAAGCAGGACTACACAGCATCAACGCAGGTGACAAAGGACAGCAGAGGTGGTCTCCTTAGGAAAGGTGCACAACAGTCACGGCAGCATTCTGGGCAGTAGAATCTGCTACCTTATGTGGAACTTTGATGGTGTAACCTGCAATGGCTCCTTCCGGTGGGGTTTCGTTGTAGCTCACTAGCACAGCTCAGGTTGATTGCAGTTGCCTTTCTGTGTCAGGTGAGTTTGCTGTGTCGACATACCTGGCTTGCGAGTTACTCAGCAGATTACAGAACACACAGTTGGCTGTGTCTGGATGGATTATGAAGCATTGCCTCCAGTACCACATATGGTCCCTGGCCTTTTCCTCTCTGGTACTGTTCCCTTGAGTGGCTTCCTAACCAACTCGGATGAAGTTTGCCCTTATCACACCCTTTCACTATGATGCTTCTGTCTTAAAGCCAGATGACCATGGACTGAGTCCCATTAAAATAAGAACCAAATTAAATTCCTCTGCCTTTAAGCTGTGGAGGTCATAATATTGTGTTCAGCAAGAGGAAAGAAAATCCGTTCTTCATGTCTGTGCTTAGCAGGTCATCCAACATGTAGGACACAAGTTATCTTAACTGATGGTGAGTCAAAAAAGAAAGTCATAATACATTAAAATAATTTCATCTAAAGTATATATCAGGGAAGCAAAAATCCTCTTTGTCCCTCTTTTTTGTTCTCCTTATTTTCTTCCAATAAATATTTCAAATACATTTTTCAAGATTTGGATTGTATACATGGAATAGTCAGTTATGTCTTAGCTAGTGGGTCATCAAACTAATATTAAGGATCTAGCTGGGATGTAATAGACTGACAGATTCTAGAGTTACATTATAGTGGCATGACTCATAAAAACTAAATCCTGGAGCTGGAAACAAATTTTAACAAACTTACTTCCGTCTCCACTTAATGCTTAAGTAAATACATTATGATAACTCTGGCATGTAGCCGTCCACCATATATACCAACACTTCAACTATTATAACTAAAAATAAAATGTGAGAATGGGAAGTCACCTTAAAAAGCCTTCTTGTAGCATTTTTTGCAAAAGAAAACCAAGGATGAGAGGATAAGCAAGGAGCCCATGACTGAATGTTCCTTACCGGTTGCTTCCTGTCTCTTGCCTCTACGTCTCTGCTCACTCCTGAGGCATCGGGAGATGACCCTGACTGTGAAAAGCATGTTTTCCCCTATAATGAGCTTAACTTTATCTCTCCGAAACCTTCTTGTTCCATTGGTCTCTAAAAATGTAGAGACATAAAGAATGAGGTTAATCTCTCTTGGAGAAGATTGCTGATTTACTTCGCTCTGAATTTCCGAAGTCTTCTCCACAATATGATTTTCCCACTTTTTCCCACTCATTCTTGGACATTTTTACTCCCACTCCCACTCCCAATCATCACTATTGTTGATAGTCCCCTGGACTGTCCGTGGTTTATTTTTTTCAGTGGTAGCTGGATCTGTGTGTGACATTCAGATTGTACTCTTACTGGTTTGGAACGTGTCCCTTTGGGTTCAATGAATAACGACATGTCTGGATCTGATGTGGCTTGTAAAGGCTTAGTAGAAATTTTGGTGTGCTGGGAAAGTCTTCTGGGGCGGATTGTCTTTGAAAGAAAATAGTGAATGTAGTCCTAAGAAGTATAGGTTTCCTGGGTCAGCAGAAACTCCGTTCCAACAAAGTCGTACTTTAGGGAAGCCATTTGAAGGCTTTGAACCTATGCAGACCTGTGTAAACCTGAGGTCTATGTCATAAATGGTCCCTGAGGACCACAAACGTGATGTAGTCAGAAGACAAAAGGCGTTTTGGTTCTGAGGCCGCAACCATCAAAACCTCAATTTGATTGCTTAACTAAGATTGTGCATCAGCAATGCATGGATCCAGCCTGTGAACCTGGAGAGATTATGTTAATTTGAGGCAATCAGGAAGCACGAGTGGATTAAGGTTTGGGAACCACACCTAGATTAAGCAATCAGGAACCAGCCTGGATTAGAGTGTGAGTGATTCGTGAGTCAGCGAATGAGGGAGGAGTGCCCACTCGGATGTGGGAGGCCCAACTGGGAACTAGAATTGTACAAAAGGAAGGAAGAAGAAAGATTGTTACAGCTTTTTTCCTCTGGAAAAGCTGTAACAATCTTTCATTTATGGGCGCTGACTTGCTACACGCTGTAGATCTTCATCATAGATTCGCTGTGGTCTTGACTTGACCCTGCCTGCCCGTTCCCAATCTTCAGTCACCTATCTTCAGTCTTCGGTCTTTACTACTGTTCTTCAAACAACCGACGTCTGAAGCAGACTCTCACTGGCTGTCATGCAGTCCCCGACAGGTGTTCTGCCTCACAAAGGAGCAGCCATCAGACACTCCAGCTCTTGCAGGGGCAGGCCGCCATCTTGGAATATCTTTACCTACAGATTTCTAAGCCTTCCAAATAGATCCTTTTTGTTAAAATTTTCGCAAATTCTGCCTTTTGAAAGAACCCAGATTAAGACACGGACTCAGATTTTTCTTGGCTAAAATGGATATATCAGTATTGGAAGAGGAACAGAAAGATGCCAGAGGAATTTTATTTTGCTAACAGTCAAATCTAAGGTGACAGAGAACATCAAATGATAGATTTGTCACCCTGTGAACCTCATTCTCTACTCAAGTGGGATGTTTCAAAATGCAGCATGGAAGAACTGAGTATTTGGTCTGAGGAGGCAGCATGAGTTCTTTCACAAGCATTCCACTGTTCCTTGTAATTAGTCCCTGGCTGAGGCTGGTGGAGTCTCTGCACAGTAGCACTCCAGCAAATCCAGAAAGAGATTCTCTTGAGTTGCTGTCATAAAAAGCAAGTGACCAAAACTTCTCAACACAATTTCTTCCAGTAATGAGCTGTTTCTTCCTTTATCCGTAACACAAGAGCTCAGCCCACTAATGGGTTTGAGGAGCAGGTTGGGTCACCAAAGACTCGTGTGCATGCATGCTCAGTGATTTATTTTCCTAAAAACTGCATCTGGGGATTATCCACCCAGCAAACATCAAGCAGGCAAACAGTGGATATCTCTCTTCAGTTAAGCATCAAGATAACCTACCTTGTGGAAAACTATGTTAAATCAGAGAGGGTGTTTTTGTATTTTTTTTTTTCTTTTTTAACAAGTCAAAGCAGCCACGTCCTCTTCACCATCATTTAGCTACAGTGCAGGAAATGGTCATAAATTGGTTGCAGAAAAGCACAAGTCTTCTCCTCCTCTTTTTCTTCAGCTGTGTCTTGTCATTCTCTTTCCTAGGTGAGGGTACAGGATAAGGATTTCCATAAGTTTGTGTAATAATGTGTCTCAAGGATTGCCTCTTTGTTCCCCTTGGTAAACTTAACCAGACATCAAAAGCTTGGTCTAACATTGTTTTCCTTACTTCTGTTTACAAAACACATCCTTCAAGAAGGTGATAATTTTACCATTGCCACTGGACTCTATGGTTATATATATATATATATATATATATATATATATATATATATATATAATTACAGTCAAATAAAAAGGTATATACTGACATTAATTCACTGGCAAACATGTGCCTGAGCCTGTGCTAAATTCATTCTCTTACGTTGCATCCTGTCTTCATGACCTCAACCTCACAACCATGTGCTTTGTGGTCCCACTGTAACGATGATGGAGTAGTGTCATGGAGGTCACCCACAGTTTCAACGGGGCTCAGTATTGCCTGTGATTTTGCAAACCACTCAATACAAATGACCAATGATGATGCTTTTATATAATCTATAAAATGACCTTTAGCAGCCCCATTTTACAAGCAAGAAAACCGAGATAGTAAAATATATTCCTGAACAGCAAGATTCTGTGCCTGGACAATCCAGATTGGACGTCTCAGGGACCCTTGGTTGACAGCCTATTACTTATCAGAAGTAATTCTAAGTGCTTTACCTCTTTTATCGCATTGCCCTTCTAAACAATTGTGCCAAAAAAAGAAAGAAAAGAGATTATTTTCTTTATCCTACAAGAAAAGTTAGTCTTAAAGAAACTAGGTATTTTCTTAAGTTTTTCCAGATAATACAGTGTGGAACTAGCATTCCAATTCAGATAGCCAGGGTAAGTTCATATGGTCTTTTCTCTAAAAATACCAATCTCTCAGTGTAGGCAGTCACACACTCCTTGCCATCATTTCTGGCTTAATCCCTTTGAAATTAGTGACCGTTTGGCATAGCTGTGTACCACGTGCTCATTGTACTGGAGTCTGGAGTGGGATAATGTGACTTCATGGGGGCTGTGGTGAGGATTAAAGAGACCATACGTTTCAAGCACTTAGACCAGAGCTTGGCGCTTACTATTAAGGAGCAAATCTTAGTTGCTGCCCCGGCTCACTGCTGCTTCTATTTTCACTTCTCTCCACAGCAGCACAGGCTAAGATGAACGGCCTGTTTCTGCAGCCCTCCCCTGACTCAGGCAAGAACTGTTTCTGTTGCCTAGGTTTCATTTGTGGGATCAAACCTCATTACACTCTCATGAGCAAATGCAAGAAATAGGAGTTCCCTGGCCAACTTTTTTTGCGTGATATCCCGGTGCTCAAAGTCCAGGACTCCTCAAGGTGAGCTTGTTATGGGCTGCACTTCTTTTTCACAGCTCTTTCCTGAGTGTCCGGTTGTCACGGTGATGCTGACACGCACTGACAGGCTTGTGGGCTTCCGTGGGGAACCTCCAGCCAGCCGAGCTCTGCCATGAACAATTTCTGTGTGAGTGCTGTGCGCTGGCTGTGCCCGCTGGTAACAAGTCATCCGGGTGCTGGCCTCGAGGCCAGCCGTTCCCTGGAGTCCTCACAATTACACAACGGAACAGAACACCCCTGTCTTGCCACAGACCAATCAAGCCAGAGGTTCTAAATATCAACTTAGGATTCTCTGGGCCTTCCGCAGCAGAGCTCACTTTGCCCTGTTCCTGCATCAAGCTGCCTGTCACATCTGCACATTACATTTTCACTCAGGTGTCACAAAGGCTCCTAGAAGAGAACTGAGGCCAACTGAGGGGGAAGTGAGTGACTCTTTGCCATGGCAATGGTCCACGTTGACTCTCATGTGCCAGGAGAGGACCTAGTTTTACTCTTAACATCATGTGATGGAGCCCATCTAAACTGATGATTTTTGATCATTATAATCTGGGCAATATGAAGTATCCAATTATGTAAGTCGGCAAAGAAGATCTAGTGTTTTCATGAGGGATTATCGGAGAATCTTTTTACGTCGTTATGCTATTATTTTTTCTACCTTTGTCACATTTGGAAAGAGTTTAAAGTCAGGAAAACTTGCCTGACCTTGAGCGCCTTTGCTTCTCCTTTCTACACTGACCTTAGGTTACAACTTTCAGCCCCCAAAGCTCACTTTTTCAATTTGCGGAAGGTGAGTCATCTACGTTGTCTGTAAGAATTGTTTTGAGTCTGTGGAAATGACATCTTAGTCACTTCTTCACTGCCAAGAGATAATACTCAACCCCTTCAACATAAAGGTTAGCTCATGAGGTAGAGGTCTCAGTCAGCCTTCTCGTAGTCAGCTGCGGTGGTGGCTTGGTGGAAGATAGCTGCTCAGGACATCATGCCGGCTGGAAGCACAGCCGTGAGCCCAGGGAGGATCTGGGAGCAGGTGCGGACCCCTCCAAGCCACTCTCTCAGTGATCTGCCAAGTTCTTAGTGATCTCCTTCCCACCAGGGTGCACCTCTTAACAGCTCCCGAAATCCATAAATTAATCTTCCTGATCTAATTAATACCCACGATCTTATTGCCATTGCAATACATAAGATATTTGGGGAATTTTTCAAAATCAAATTTTCACAGATAATTTTGAACAATTTAGGAAATTCTCTCTCTCTCTCTTTTTTTTTTTTTTTTTTTTTTTGAGACTGGGTCTCGCTCTGTAGCCCAGGCTGGTCCTGAACTCTCTATGGAGCCCAGGCTGGCCTTGGACTCATGGCAATCCTCCTGTCTCAGCCTCTGGAGTGCTGGGATTACAGGGGTGCACCACCACGCCCAGCTTTTGTGGTGCTGGGGAATCGAACTTGGGTACTTAGCACTTGATTAAGCGCTTGCTGAGCAAGTGCTTTAACTGCTGAGCCGTTCCTTCAGCCCCTCTAGGAAATTCTGTGTATCCTCATAAGACAAGCTCCAACCTCATCTTCCCAGTAGAACTGTGCCAGATCCCATGCCATGCTTCCTTCCCTTCCCCTTCCCCTTTTGTAATTCCCGCATCTATGTATTTCCTGGGCCCTTCATCTTACAGAATCTTATGTGTTTGTTTAAGCTTGCTGGCCTCTTCTGGTCTCTCTTCTCTTCTCCCTTCCTTTTTATCTCTCTTCTCTCTATCTTTTCACTCGTTCTTTTTTCCCCCCTGATATTCAGAACAACACCTGCCCCTGACAGGCAATAAATAACAATTGTGAATGACTAAATGTCTACTTATTATGCTGCTTAAACAAATTATCATCAATTTGATGGCTTACAATAAAACACATTTATTCCTTTAGATCTGTTTAAGACAAAAGCTAAAATCAGTGACACAAAACCATGACCATGGCACAAACAGGACTGTGCTTACTGTGAGTCCTGAGGGTGCTGGCCTTGTGTGGCTTACTGCCATCACCGTTTTGATCCTTGCCGTCACGGTCACAGTGCCTATTTTAGTATTGACTCTACCAAATCTTACTCCGCTCTCCTCTCATAAAGATACGTGTGATTGAAATTAGCTCCTAGTTAGATACTGTAAGTTCACTATCTCAGGGTCTTTAACAATACTTTTTGGAAGCATTTTTTAATCCATAAAACAGCACTGCAGAAATAGGACTAGAATAGGATTACCACACTATTCCCAATATATGAATATTTGCCATTTTCTTTCTAGACTTTCTATCAATATTATTATATCTTGTTTTCTTCTGCAACGTTGTGTCTTTTGTCTTCTTCATTTATTTTTCTTCTAGGAACCATTGAAATACTAATAACCTACTTAAGGTCCTGTTTGCTCTCAGGACCTTCCCATATACTGTATGAAATAAAATATTATGCATTATGTCCCAGAAAAGTCTTGGCTACATGTCTAGGGAGTCATGTGGATCACTTTTCTTCCCTTTGATTTTGGAACTATAATTAACACCAGTTAATTCAGGCTTCTCTTGCTACTGCTCCATGAATCCATAAGTAATTACCAAGGACAATCTGTGTTTTGGTGAGGAGGGCCAAAATAATTATAATAGTAATCTAAGATGCCAATTGCTAGGTAATTATTCAGCTCCCACCTAATAATTAACCTGTTTTACCTACATGATTGACTAGCTAACATTTCAATTACAACCCGATATAGGTTACGTAATGTCCTTGAACACTAGGGCAAAATACAAAAATAAAGGGGGGGGGGCTAGTTTCACTAATATTTAATTGAAGAATGCTATTGGATTTGACCCTCAGGGTTTCAGGTCACTGGGATGGTAGGTATCTCAGATAATTTTAAATAATTTAGCACATTTTTAACCTTGAGTAAACACAACAGGAAGGTAATTGTCATTGCAAGTGTAAGTTTTACAACTCAGCCATCCGTCACCTTTAGAATGCCCAGGCAAGGGATTGCCACAAAGAATCTGAGTGGCTCTGATGTCAGTGATAGCTCACACAAATTTGTGGGCCCCCAGCCGGGATTTCTACGAGGGTGGCATCGCTAGATACTGGGTAGTAAAGACTGCAAACATTTCTGTGAGGCACCTAATGTCACCAAGAACAATCAGAATCCGATTTTTCCGTTTGAAAATGAAGGTGCCAGTCAAGCATTTTCAGGTAGGCATCTCTTTCTCCCATTTACTTGTGTCCGGGGGGAAACAGAATTGCAGAAAGTAAGATGGAAAACTGGCATTCTTGGCTGAAATGCCAGAGTCCCGAATCTGCTCCTTTGCAAACCAAGTGGACACTTTCCACCATAAAGACTTCCTTTGAAACTGTAGGCAGTGAGAATAGACAGTTTGGAAAATAAACATGTTTGTTGAGCACAGAAAAAAATGAAGAACTTGGGTTTGCTGAGACAGAACCCTGGGAAGGACTGGGCATGCGTGGCCAACTTCTTTCTCACTATTATTTTTGATCAAAGAGACAAAAGAAAAAAGTTACAGAGAATTCCAGAAAGATGTGAACTTAGAATTGTTACCTGACCAATCAAGCCCACTTTGCTCTTGAATAATACATGTAAAAAACTATTTTCTGAATAAAAGTACCTAGTGCAGTAAGGAGAACAAAAAATAAAAATATTTAAGTGTCATTAAACAGAGCTAGCTTCTAGAATCAGAAATATAAACCAATAACGATGATTTTGTCACATTTAATAACCCTTCTGAACATCAGATTTCCAAACACAAAATGTATCATGAGATGTCTATGTTTAAATTCTAGTTCTTCCTTTACCGATTGTGGGGTTCCATTGCTCAATCTTGTAGTTTTCTTCTTTACAAAGTATAGACAAGAGTAATACCTACCCCACCAGTTACCAGGAGGAGTAAATTAGTTAATGTATGAAAATGTAATACTTGAGATATAGTTAGGAAAGAGACTCAAAAAGTACGTGATACCTTGTTGCTGTTATTTTCATTGATTTTATGATTTGCTCATCTGTCAACAAAGGAGAAGCAGTGCTTATCACCGTGAACTATGGTACATCTGAAACATTGGTCTAAACATCCGCCATGAAGCCAGACCTTAATCTATGGTAATGACTGTAGTCACTGATCATTCTCAAATTACTTGGTGGCTCACATGGTGTACAGATAGACAAAAAACAGTTATAAGTGTGGAGTACTGAGGAGGAAAAGACAGTGTAATGGGAGAAACACACCTACCCTACACAGTAGCAATCTTTTCTGAGATAATTTAATTAAGTAAAAATTTGAAGGTATATATATATATGTATGTATGTATCAACTTGTAGCTGGGCCCATGACATGCAGATAATCTCAGCACTCTGGGAGGCTGAGGCAGGAGGATTCCAAGTTTAAGCATAGCCTAGGCATCCTAGCAATTTAGCAAGACCCTATCTTAATATCAAAAATAAAAGAAAATGGGGCTGGGGATATAGCTCCATATGAAGTCTTTGGATTCAATCCCTAGTTCCAGAGTGAGTGAAGAGGTAAAATAAAGTAACAAAATTAAAAAAAAAAGTACAAGTAGACTCCATTTAATACTAGACAAAATATAAAACTTCAATATTTATTGAAACCTAAAAGCAAAACGAACAGTAAAAAGAAATTGACCTTAGTAATAGGCTGATTATCACTCATTAGAATACAATGTCTCTCAAGTTTCTTCTTTCACTAAAATTTGACTTAGAGCATAAATAACAATAATCATTTATGAGTGTCTGTGTATCATTTTATAGAAAATGCCTCTAACATTTTGGTCAATCATTTCTGATCATATTCATGACATTAGTATACATTCACATTTCTGTAAAACTTGAAGTAATATCAAGCACTCAAACAAATAGAACCAGGCTCTGTGGTACAGGCTTACCATCAGGGCACTCTGGGAGGCTGAGGAAGGAGGATTCCATATTCAAGCCCAATCTGAACAATCTAATGGTTTAGAAAGACCTTGTTTCAAAATCAAAAAAGGGGAGGAGTGAGCTAGGAATGTAGCCCAGTGTGAAGACCCTGGGTTCAATTCCTAGTACAAATACAAATAAATGAACAGGTAAATAAATAGAGAGAGAGAAAAAACAAACTCCAAAAGAGGAAAGTAAATGAAGACATCACAACAGAATGATCCACGTTATCACTCTAAAATCAGGCTGTGGGAATTCATATCCAAGCTCAGTCACGTTGTCATTAAGTTTTCCAGCCTCAGCATTTCAACCTATATAAAGGTAAATACAGACAAAGCATCAGGAGAACGCATGTAAATCTGTTGATGTGCCTGTCACATACTTAGTGGTTATTGTCCCCTCTCCATAGCAGCTCTAGGCTAAGAATCTCCCCGCCCTCTACAGATGGTAGGCAACTGACAATCATGAATTTAAGCTCGGTAGCTTTTCTAAAAATAATGAAGTTCAAGAAGTCAAATACAAACTCAAGCCTTTTAGCCTAGAGTGTGTCGGTCTTTTCATAGAAGAGCAGCTCTTGTCAGACCAAAGCTATGGTGGCATCTGACATCAGAGGACAGGAGCACCCAAGCTCAGTCCTGCATGCTCCTAAGAGCGATAAGTTAATCAAATGTAGAGAAAGAAGAATCTACTTTCTCGTGTTGAAAGAACCCAGGTGGTAGCAACATGGTGAGACCCTGTCTCAAAAAACCACACAAAACCAAATGGGGTCTTGTGGGAAGAGGTAGCCCAGTGTGAAAACCTAGACCCAATCCCCAGCATCACAAAACAAAACAAAGCAAAGCAAAAAAAAAAAAATAATAATAATAATAATAATAATAATAATAATTAAGCAAGCCAACCCTGGCATTTTGACAGAACAGCGAGCTTTGATCTACTGTGTGGCATATTCACTAAATTTCCTACTGATGAGTAAATAGAAATTTGTAACTGTTGCACATTGTTTTAAAGGAAGCAGATTCGAGGTGATCTCTGTCATAACCTCTCCTTCGCTCATTTGCCTTGTGATACGTTTTCTTGAGAGCTTGAAAACTGGGTAATGTCTGAGCTAATTTGGAAAATTGCAAATGGATGCCACACATGCAAACGTCAACTGTCAGGTGTGTCTGATGAAGAAAAAAAAATTAGTACAGTAGCAGGGGTGGGTGGCGGGTGTAGAGACAGGCTGTTGACTGCCACCTGAGAATTACTTTTCAGTACTTCCAATTTCTGTTTGGAATTAGTCCTCCTCATTTTAAATCTCTGCTGGGTTCACGTGAACCCTCCAAACAGTCATGGCCTGGGGCTTCTCACTGTGATCCAGCTGCTGCTGTCTGTCGCCTTCTAGAACAGTGTCCCTGTCAGGGCTCCGTGGGATGAGCCCTCTAGGACACCTCCTGAGCCTGGGCGCTGTGGCTCCCGGGAGCCTGACCAGAGATGGCAGAGGGGCTGGAATAAAAACAACAGGGGGAGGAAGGAAGGAAGGAGGGTGTTATACAAGATGCACCAGCTCAAGTTTTTGAAATCAAGCTCCCAGGTTTCCAGAAGGAGATTGAAGTGACAAGGAGGCGGCGGCCCTGACGTCCACCCTAGAGGCTCCGTGATGGTGACTGACAGCTGGCTGCACCAAGGTCTAATTGAACCCGATGGCTTCATAAATGAGAGCCAAGTGCTGGACGCCAAAGGGATAGGATGTGGCTGTGGGCCTTGTTCTCTTCATTTGCCCAGCCGTGGTCAACAAATTGCCATTTTACAGGGGTTTCTCCTGCCAAAGGGTCTTGCGGTCCCTGTAATTAATTCCTGACCCTAGAAGCCCCTGGGGTCTACTTTCCAAAGTTCCCAGCAAGAAGTGGATTATGTTAAATAAGGCAGGAAGGCTGGTGGCATGGCTTGTAACTGCTTAAGGGACCATGCACAACAAACAACCCGTATGGGCCAAGCATTGTTTCACTGTCTTAAGCCAGAGCTTTCCTGTAGAGAGAATACTTCAAAGTTGGGGGACTGCTGGGAAATTGGGTAGTAATGCTTTCCTTCTTAAGACAAAAGAAAAAAAAACTAACAGGATTTATTAAATAATTGCCAGAATATTGTGCCAAAAACTTTAGTTACATGGTTCCATCTCAAAAGTGGAAACTGATGATTACTTTTCTCATTTTTAAAATGAAAAAAATAGGCCCATCTTAGATAGTGAAGAATATTTATTTAAGAATAGTGGCTTTTAGGACCGAGGGTGCCACAGCTTGGGTAGTGGACATGAACTCAAATGTGAGTTGCAAATCTGTGCATTTTGTGCTGCAAGAAACTGTATCTGCTCAGAGCTGAGAGCCCTAAGAAAAGCGTTAACTGGTAGTCACATCAGTATTGATAAGGACATTGGGGTGAGATTATTGGTAATGACAATGGCGGTAGCATAATGTTTTGAGATGCAGTTTCTGCTCACTTTGTCCCAGTGGTCTCCTTTGTTCATTCTAACTCCAGCACGCAGTACCAATGGCACTGTTCCTTTAACCAGAGGGGCTACAACACTAAAGCAGAATATATGCATTGTTGATTTGAAAGTCAAGTGCCAGAGAGAGAGAGAGATTCAAGGTATTGGCAAACTGTCTCTGAGATGGGGAGGAAGAAATTACTCTCTGAAATAAGAAAAGAAAAGAAGATCCTGGATTCAGATAGGTGTGATGGTGGTGGTACGGTGGGAGGAGACACCAGGAAAGGAATGGCTCCTTGGAATGCTTGCGTGGCAGAAAAGCAGCAGCCTGGTTGTTGTGATTTGAATGCTTCCTCAGAAAGTCAACCAATAGAAAACAATCTTCACATTCATAAGTAGGTACTTGGATTTGAGGCCTTTGGCAGAAAACAAACATTAAATTGGGTCATCAGGTGGGTACCCCAGGATAGGGTTAGCAGCTTCTCCTCTCCATACAATGCCCTATGGCATGGCATTTGAAGAAAAAATGGCCCTTGCCAGACTCTGGTGCCAGAATCTTGGAATTCTCAGCCTCCAGAATGGCAACAAGTAAATATCTGTTCCTCACAAATGATCAGGTCTTGGGAATTTTGTTGTACCAGCACAATGCAAACTAAGACATTCTCAAATAATTTTGTGCCCTCACAGTTGGCTGGAAGAATAGCACAGCGGTTAAAGTGCTTACCTAGCAAACACAAGGACCTGAGTTCAGTTCCCTAGCAGCACATAAAGCCGGGCATGGTGGCACATGCCTGTAATCCCAGCACTCAGGAGTCCAAGGCAGGAGGATTACTGTGAGTCCAAGGCCACCCTAAGCTGTATAGTGGGTTCAGGACCCACAAGGGATATAGAGAGAGACCCTGTCTCAAAAGAAGAAGAAGAAGAAAAAAAAAAAAGCAGACAGTAGACTAAATAGCCCTACAAGAGGAGCAGTGTTTGTTTCAGTGACAGATGACGACAAGAGATCTGAGACCTCACTGACCACATCAGCCGCTTGCTAGCAGTGATAATCTAGAGCCATTGTGCCATGCGACACTCAGATCTCTAGTTAGTCTTGAGAACAATTTTACATATTATTTGTCAAGTAAAAAAAGAAGACAATAAAATGAAGAATATATATTCCTCGTGTAGCTGAATATACAAAATCAGACCCACACTTGCCTGTATATTAGTAATAATTTCAAAATGACATTCTTGAGCACTCATATGCATGTGCTGGCACCCTCAGAAACATGTGTGAAGTGCTACTTAAAGCATTTCCTAATTTATTTCTCACGTGTCAACAAGTTTACAAACCTTCATTAACCTCATCTTATGAAGAAGGTATCTGAGGCTTAGGGACTTGTCTTAGGTTGTAATAATGCCACATGCCTTCATGCTGAGCACTTGGCCTGGCCTGCTGACCTACAACCTTTCTTTCTGGCTGATTCTTTCAATATATGATCATGCCATCTTCACAGGACAGTTGTCCTGATTGAATTCACTCAAAAGGTGTGAAACTTTCATCATGTGGGCCTAAGCAGTATTCAGTAAGATAGACATAGGTTTTCTTTAAAAAAAAAAAAAAAAGGTCAAAATGAAATGTTGCAGGGGCAGAGGCATGATTAACACTCCGGAAGCCTAGTTATTGATTTATTGAAGGTAAATGCAAGGTTTGAAGGCACTCCAAAATTAATGTTTACCTGAACTCACTGAAGGAAGCAGCCAAGATTCTGCAGGCACACAAATGACTAAGATGAGATTATTTCAGCAAGTAATCCTCTCTCTCTCTCTCTCTCTCTCTCTCTCTCTCTCTCTCTCTCTCTCTCCCTCTCTCCTCTCTATTTCTCTCCCTCTCTCCTCTCTCTCTTTCTGGGTTCTTCTCTTACCCTTCTCTTCTATCTTCTTGCGCTTTCTCTCTACCACCTAAAAGAAATATACATCTTCGTCCTACTAATGCTGGTCTTTCCTGCATCATTTTCTCAATGTGATACTAACAGGTGTGTCACGTGTGTACTCTTGGGTTTGCCCTCTTGGGCTTTAGTTATCCACCATGTGTGAAAACCCTCTTCTCCCACTCCCACCGGTGGCCATTACCTCTTGATCCTCAGCTTCAAGTGAACAAAGAAAGATGCACCAATCTCTGGCTCTGAACCAAACCTGTATAAATCGCTAATCTAAAAGCAACGTCACACCGTAGATCCAGAGACACTCGAGCAAGAAATGATGACGTGTTATCATGTATCAAAGAAATGTTCTTGTTCTTTGTTACACAGAAAAGCAATTGATGCAGTAATCCTTATGAAGGATCGCACAGTAGACCATCTGTTTACTTGTAGTTTTCTCTTTGGCATTGAAAGATAGCGAAATGAGTCATGGGAGCCGAGTTCTCTGCTATGTTGCTATAGTTACTTATTCTTGAGCTGTCTGTGGAAGAACAAGTGTGACTGACGGGCCTCGAAAGTTGTTTCTTGTTCAGTAGAACTTCTGAGAAAGAAAGCAAAGAACTTTCTTCTGAACAGTAACCATGAGTGTCTCTCACATGCAGTGGGTGGGCATTCAGAAGAGGAAGAATTAGAGCAGAGGTCATAGTGCAAAGATTTACAGGAAAAATATGGTAAGAAACTCTAGGCTTCAATTTCCTTATTCCAAAATGCAAATGATCATAACATTTACCTTGTTGGAGAGGTGGATACTTGATGTATTTCACAAATATTCATTAAGAATCAATAGAGATTTACTAGACCCTGTGCAGCATTAAGGGTACAATGTTGGAAACAAAAAATGCCTTCATCTCATGGAGAGTATTGCTAGTCTGATTTATAATGTTGTTAAAGCCAAATATTCATAATCTTCCAATAAAAGGATAATTTAAAACTTCAAAGATGTTGTGGAAATGAAAAGACAGAGAAGATAAAAATTGTTTGAACTGAGATCAAATTATGACATTTTTTTACATGTGAATGCCCAGCATGCGGAGTTAGTGTATGCCATGTGAAGGCGTGGTAGATGTGACACAGGCCCAAGCTCTTCTGGGACAAGAGTTTTTCTTTCTCTCATTCTGCCTGGTTCTTTGTATCCTTGAAAATACACACACAGACACACAAACAAATAGTGTGTTTAAGGTGAATTATAACAGGGCTGAGCACTCTTCTAAACTAATGGTAATTTACTAATGAGCACACAGTCGTACCTGGTCAAAACAGGTTCTATTAATCCAAGTTGATCTGTCCTCAGACCTCCTCACTAAGGTCTCCTGACCAGCACAGTGATAGTCTCCATGGTAGATGGTATCTATCCAAGAACCTCAATCCTGCCTTTTCTTTCCGAGATTAGAACTCAGTAAGAAAAGGGGTAGGATGGTACCAACGTATTCTGCACAGGATCGGACGTGTCCTTTCCTATTTTTCCCCCTGTGGTAACAAGGATTGAACAAATGCCTTTACGTATGTGTGCACCACCAGTTTTTTGTTTTTAGTTTTTAGTTGGAGACAGAGTCTCACTAGGTCACCTAGGTGCTCACAATGTGCTCAAGTGGTTATTCTCCTGTCTCAGCTTCCCAGAATGCAAGGTATACAGGCATGGGCCTCCACACCAGCTCACTAAGTTGTGTGTAATGGAACCTGGTGGACTGACAGCAGGCACTTTCTGCAATGCGCTAATGCGCTACACTGGACTATCTCTGTCCAATAAATTAGCATATTATAGGTGGGAAGTATTACAAGCCAACGGTGGGGTGCCTTTCCTTTCAGGGTGCTGTTTCTGTTCCCGCTTTTCATACTGCTCCTGGGTGAGTCATTTTGTTTTCATTTTGCTTCTTTTTAAAATAATAAGGGTTAAGACTGGTTAAACAACTCTTATGTCTACATAAACATCTGTAATTATATCACCCTAAGTTTCTAAACTAACCAAATTCATATCAAAGGCATGTACTTAAGGAAATATTTAAGATACAGTCTCAAATAATTTTACCCCATGCCTTTCCAAGATACTTTATTATGCCACCTTTGCTGTATGGGTGGCATTGATTTCAAAATTTCCCCAAGAGGAGAACTTTGGGTTTAACCTGCCGTTACATATACACACATTACAGCAAATGCAATTCTGTAGGAGCTGAACTTGCAAGCTCAAAACCAATGAGGCAAAGGAGCTTTGCCGAGTTATTCCAGTATTACCTATTTGCTTTTGTCTAATGATAGATAGAATTGTAGAGCTGAGAAAGACAGCAGACTCTATCAAACATAGCCATTATTTCCCAAATGTGCATATTCTTATCTCATTTTATCCTTGGACCAGCTTGGATTTGGCTCAGCCTGGGGTCCCCTTACTGTGATGCCTTTGTTATTAGCACAAGATGAATGGAACAAGTTCTTGTTGACCACACATGGCGAGTAGTTGTATGTCACCAGACTTGTTCCTCTCAATGTCAAAGCAAAGTACATGTTAACATCACTGTCTACAGATGAGAGAATTGAACCGCAGGCTTGTGTTCAAACAAATTGTCTTACTAGAAAGGCATAAGTAGGGAGAACTGACTGCTTGTATCAGTCACTGTAGTCAGAGTAGCGTCTCTCATAACTTGATAGCGTAACAGGCCCAAAACTCACCTAATCCTTGCCTCCATGACTACATGAGGAGATCATTGGCTTCTGGATGGCCCACATTCAGCAGGCCAGAGTGATGCGGCCACCGTTAGCTGGCATCTCCCTATGACATGGGGACAAGAAGAGTGATTAAACACTTGTCGGTTCCCATGTAGGTTCCAAAATTGTATCCCTGTCTACTTTGCCACAGTTGGCCAAATAACCACATCTCACAAGGGGTAAGGAGGTAGAACTTTCTAGATGCTCAAATAAACAGTGGAAATATATGCTGTATATAGAGTCCCTAAAGCCTATGTACTGTAAAATACCAAAAGAAAGAAAATAAGAAAAGGAAATTAAAAGATAGATTATGTCTGACAAGGTTATTTGTAATTATCAACATTGGCAAGAGTAATTGGCTAGGAGTTTTCTTGAAAATAAACTATAGAAAGATGCGTATAGTTATTTTACAATTCACACAGTCGTTAAGTACTCAGAACCATTTTTTGTACAAGGCCAACAAACAGGTATTTTCATGTCTGTGGGTCATTGTCTGCCACAAACACTCAGCTTCACTGCAGTAGAATGAAAACAACTTTAGAAAACAGACAAACAGGTGTAATATCAAAGGCCATCCATCAGCTCTCTCTAATGAAATCTGGATATGATGCCACATATTTATAGTCCAAGCTACTGAGGAGGCTGAGGCAAGAGGACTGCTTGATAGCAGAGTTTCTAGGCCAGCCTCTGTAACATAGTGAAAGCCAATCCTTCAACAAAGAACAACAAAACAAATCACACAACTCTATACAGTCGATGTGCATTGGGTGCTTAGTAACAATGAAGTTGTTTTTGAGTTAAGGCAAAAGACAAATTTCTCTATTGAGTACTCTCAATGGAATTTTCATGATGATGTAGATCTCCTCAGCCAATTCCTATAATCTATAAATGCTTGCATCCTAAGAAAATGTGAGGCTGCATCTAAATGAACGTTAAGTTATATTATCATCCAATGGGGTGATAAAAAGTGTTCGATTTCAAACCCATCTGGTAGCCTGATTTGGTCCTAAAAAAATCAGAAGTAAGTTAAAGACAAATGCAATGCCATTAGGTACTCATCTAGTCATTTTAATTTATCATGTCTTTTAATGTTTGGTTAAAAGACAGTAGACAGCCAAAAAAAAAAAAAAAAACAGATACTGAATAGAGATACACCAGGTGTCACAGTAGCACAGATTTCAAATAAATCCCTTGGAAAGAATGAACTGGTCTACCTCGAGGAAAATTAAAGAAACTCACCAGGATACTTTCCTTATTTCTTATCATTCATTAAAAATGGGAGAAGGAGAGCTCAACATGAAGGAAGTGTCTCAAATATTTAATTGGAAGAAATGTTGACTGTACAACCCAGCTCACCTTCCTCCCCGGTTAGGGATTTTTCCTGCTCTGGGCACAAGAGCCTCTCAATCTGCTCCTGGGATGACATGTCAGAATAAAATACGTTGCTCAAAATCTGGGCTCCTGAAAGAAGCCTGCGTGTTGTGCTTGGCTGCCTTTTACCTTAGCCCCATGAGAGACTTGACTCATGACCTTGGGCTTGGGGTTATGCCTTTCTGCACCCCAGTTTCCCCATTCCATCATCCAGGCAGTCAGCAACGTAACAGCACCTGTCGACTGCGCTTTGATCGCTGACTCATCATGTATAAGCATCACAGTGGAATGCACACATACCATGAATCCTTTGTCCTTACAAATAAAATTTAGAACTAAATATGAGAAAAGAACTTAATCTGATAAGACATATACAATTTTAGGACCGTGTCTAGCCTATAGTCACTTCAAAAGAATAGCCATTGTTTTCACTCTTAGTATTAACCAGCCTTATCATACACGTTCTCAAAGTAGCAGGGGTTCCACTGAGGAAGATGGCCATTTTCAAATAAAAATGGCAATGTAATAACAAAAGATAACAAATATCAGTGAAGGATATTATCAGTAGAAAAGTAGTCAGGCCACTGTGGAGTGAAATACAGAGTCCTTCAACACATGAAAACTAATCATGCGGTCCCACTTCTGTACTGAGGTAAAAAATGCAATCAGATCTTGCAGAGATCTGTACACTCCCATATCTGCCTGTGGCTTTGTTTACTCTGACCAAAGCAGAGGGAAAAAAAAATCACAGATGTCCTTCAACAGATAAATAGACAAAAGAAAGTATGATGATGATAGGTAGATAGATAGATAGATAGGCAGGCATTATTCTTTTTAAAAAGTGGAAAGAAATTCCACCATTTGTGATAACATGAGCAAGGGAATTGAACCTACGGCAGGGGGCAAACTCTGTTATTCCATCTGATGCTGTTCCTGAAACAGACTCAGAAGCAGCGAAGGTAACAGTCGGTGCCTGTACTCTGAAGGTGAGAAGAATAGGGAGATACTTCTCCACAGATATGAAGTTTCAGTTATGCAAAACCAAAAGTTTCCACAAAACTGTTGTAACACATAGCAACAGGGTGAACGATGCAGTACTGGGCCCTGACTTTTTTTGTTTTTCTTTTTGGTAGTGCACATCTCATATTAAGAGTTTGTACTGCAAAACCAAAACCACGACAAAAAGCTTGAGTGAAAATTTTATCAGCTCCATCATGGTGATGGTACCTCAAGAATTCGCACACACCAAAGTTGTCTGATTTTATTCGTTACACATAAGAAGTTTTTATTACGGATTGATGCTATTTTAGTGGGGGTATGTGTAGCGTCCCACGCTTTCGATTTTTTTCTTTTTGTTCGCTTGCAAACACTTTGTACTTCTCTTGTAGAATGTCACTGCCCCTCATATAAGCCAAATTATTACTTAAGGGCACAGAATGAGCTGCAGCCTGGATTTTTGAATTGACACAGATCTGTTTTCTAACATAGTGCAGATTCACCTCCACAGACACTTTATCTCTGGTCGGCCACAACAGGCGAGTCCCAAACATTTGTCTCAGCACATCTTACGGAGAAATGAGCTTCATTAACGTGAATGTTGGCTTTTAAGTTTCTCAACTCAGCACGCATCTTCGGGGTTAAGTCATCTCTAAGAGAACACACTTTGTACCCATGTGGCCCCAAGCTCACGTGCTCACACACAGAGGCCTGAGGTCCAAGAAAAGATTCCAATTCCTTAAGTCCACTCTGCTGCGTAGCAGAATGGCTCTGCCCCAGCTTGGAACATCTGTAGAACAGCTAATGGACACTGTCTGCTTTGTGGCCACCCGGGAGGTTGGAGGAAACTTCCATGTATTATGCCTTATTCTTAGCTTTTTGCAAGTGTAACTATAAATGTTAAATGAAGGCTATTTTGGAAAGGAAACAAAGTGCTCCTGGGTTGTGCAAAAATGGAGTGTCACATTTTTCTCTGTCCATCAATGGATTTATCATCTTCCCAGTGCAAAATGTACTTGGATACACAAAGCAAATCTGAAAAGGTGTCTACCAAACACCATTGTGTAGAAATAAACTGAAAGCTGTATATTTCCCTCTCTCCTTCCTTTGAATATTTTTTTAAATTTCCTTCTCTCTTCTAGAAAAAATAGGCCATGAAGATTAAAGCTATTTTCCTCAGCATTTCAGAGTCTCCCATAGATTTGGGTTTGCTAATTGTTAGAAGCATTATTCCTCCTCTTTCTGAAGTTGCCTGTTTTACTATGCTAAACCATTTTCTCTTCATTTGTTTTAGTACTAATATCTCTTCTTCCCTTGACCTTAGTACAGCCTGAGTAGACTTGTAACTGTGGCTCGGAATGGCACGAATAGTCACTGAGATGTGACAAATCTGGATATATAGAAATAGAATCAATCACATGTCTTTTCTTCATCCAGAAAATACATAGAAAGTACTTCATAATATCCAGAGGACTTAAAATAACTGCCCCGAAGTGCTGACTGCTCCAAAGTGTTCAGTACTTACATTCAGAAAGTTAGGCCTGATTTGTGCATGAACTTCAGGAAACCTCATCGTGTACTTCCTTTAAAAAGTGAGAGAGGAGTCAACTGGGGCACAAAGAAATATTCACCAAAGTCACTCTCCAACCTGCTCTACAGTCATCACTGTGAGGATTTTTTTAAGTCCATTACTCTCAGGGTGGGCTGCATTGTTGATGTGTGTACCCAGGCTGAAGAATTATCCTGGAAGCTAAGCTACTGTTCACAGAACATCCAAACAGAGATTGTACGTATAGGCTAGAGTGATCTCAACTATGCAAGACCCTTTGAGCTGCAGGTTAGAACTCAGGGCATAAAGAAAAAGACCATGAACATATAGATAAGTAAAAGAGTGAAATGAAAGAGAGGTAGTAAGAAACCGCAGGTACTTTGTGGAAGTGGGAAGGAGAGGAAAAAAGGACCATGATGTACTATACATAGAAACGAGTTTTCAAAGTTGAATGTAGTGGTGATATGTAATTACAGTGAGTATAATCTTTGTACTAGTAAAGAAAAGGCTTTCGAGGAAAAATACTGGTTGTTTTATGAAGCAAAAGAAAAAATAAAAGGCAAGAAATGAAAAGCAGTATTATGAGGCTGTAGGAGTCGCTTGTGCTAAACTAAATTCTTTTTTGTTTGTTTTGTTTTTTCACTTCTGCTGTTTAATTTTTTCCCATTTTATTGATTTAAGATTTACGATGGAGTTGAGCATTTTGTGCACATATGTATCCTCCCAAGGATACAAGGGCTTTCCCACTCTCTTTCTGTCCCTCCCCCCACCTTCCTTTCTCTCCCTTCTCCCCCACCCTACCCCCCTATTTCACTTTGTTTTTCGTTTTAAGTTCCGTAAGAGTTGTGATCTGAGACTCTCATATCAGAGAGACCACTCGATGTTTCACCTTCTGCTTCCAACTCACTTCACTAAGCATGATGTTCTCAGGTTTCTTCCATTTGCCTGTAAAAGCCTCCACATTGTTGGACATTATAGATGCTTAGTATTCCATTGTGTACAAATACCACAGTTTGTGTATCCACTGGTCTGTTGATGGGTATTTTGGTGACTTCCATATTCTAGCTATTGTTAGTTGTGCTGTCGTGAACATGTGTACACATATGTCTCTGCTCTGTGTTATTTTGGCCTCTTTTGGCTATATTCCCAGGAGGGGTGTCGCTGGATCAAAAGGGATATTTATTTCCAGTCTTTTGAGAGCTCTCCATACTGCTTTCCAGAGTGGTCGAATGAATTTACATTCCCACCAGCAGTGCAGGAGGGATCCTTTCTCCCCACAGCCTCGCCAGCACTGATTGCTATTTGACTTGTTGATATAGGCCATTCTCTCTGGAGTGAGATGATATCTTAGCTTTGTTTTGATTTGCATCTCTCTTATGGCTAGAGATGTTGAACATCTTTTCATGTATCTATTAGCCTTTTGTACTTCTCCATGAGGGAACTGCCTCTTCATTTCATTTGTCCACTTTTCAATAGGATCCTTTATTTTGGTTGGCTTACTTTTCTTCAGCTCCCTGTATATTCTAATTATGAGATTCTTATCTGAGTTGTTGGTGGTGAATATTTTTTCCCAGTCCATTGGTTCCTTTTTACAATGTTGATAGTTTCCTTTGCTATGCAAAAGCTTTTTAATTTGACAAGATCCCGTTTGTTAATAATGGGGATAATTTCTTTTGCTCTTGGTGTCTTGTCAAGGAAGTCTTTGCCTACCCCTATGTCTTTTAGAAATTTGCCTAATTTGTCTTCTAGGAGGTTCAGTGTTTCACTTTTAATGTCTAGGTCTTTGATCCACTTTGATTTGATTTTGGTGCATGGTGATAGGTGTGTGACTAGATTCATTCTTCTGCATGTGGATGTCCAGTTTTCCCAGCACCATTTGTTGAACAGGCTGTCCTTTTCTCATTGTATGCATTTGGCCCCTTTGTCGAAGATTAAGTAATTCAGGGTGTTTGGGTTTGTCTCTACATCTTCAATTCTGTTCCACAGGACTGTCTGTCTAATTTTGTGCCAGTACCAAATTGTTTTTACAACTATGGCTTTATAGTATAGCCTGATGTCTGGGACTGTAATGCCTCCTTTGGTCTTGTTGCTCAGGATTGCTTTGGTCTCTTTTGGTTCCATGTGAGTTTCAAGTTCCATGTTGTTTCAAGTTCTTTGAAGAAACTTGTAAGTATTTTAATAGAGATTGCATTAAATCTGTATATCCGTTTAGGTAGTACAGTCATTTTGACTATATTTATTTTGCTTATCCAAGAGCAGAGGGTGCTTTTCCATTTTCTAGTGTCTCCAATAACTTCTTTCTTCAATGTAATGTAGTTTTCTTTATATAGGTCCTTCACATCCTTGGTTAGGTATACTCCTAGGTATTTAATATTTTTGCTGAGCTATTGAGAATGGATTTTTTTGAGTTCTTGCTCAATAAGTTCATTGTTAGTGTAAAGAAAAGCTATTGATTTTTTAGTGTTAATTTTGTAGCCTGAGACTTCGCTGAATTTTTTTACTGTTTCTAAGAGTTTCATAGTGGCTAAACTAAATTCTGGAATTCTACATTGAGAAGTGTTTGAGGTAGACACAACAGATCTGTGTGTTGCCTTAATTTAGATATTTGTGGCCCTCTTTTGTTGTTGTTGTTGTTGCCAATGGCTTGTAAAGATGGGTCCTGAACAGGGATCAGATGTTCTTTCCTTGGGTCTCTGATCTCTAATACACCAGCAGAGTGGGTCTCCATCTGCCACCAGATTGTGAGGTGGGCCTGCTCATGAGCAGACATTTCTCTTACTAGACTGTAAGGGATCTGTATGTCACACTTGATTTTGTATCTTCAGTACCCCTATTTTATCAGTTGTGGATGATTAATGTCCGTTGAATTAATGGAAGTCCCAAAAAACTAGATTTCTCCCCTTCGTAGAGTGCACCAGCGTGTTATAATCCACGTCTCAAGAAATAGTAGTGGGCATGTTAAAGTTAATGGAATTCAAGGAGACCTCCAAGATTTCGTGGGAATGAAGCAAGGCAAGGTCTCTGGCACCAAGACTGAAGGTCCAAGCATGTGTTTGTCCTGTTCTCTCTAGAGTCGCATGTCTGTTCCTCAGAGGAAGCTTGTACTCTTTGCTGGGTTCCACCCCTGCGATTCAGTCTTGCTTGGTCCTGTGGCTGCATTGAACTTTGCCTGTATCGGTCATCATTAAATCAGACATGCAGATCCAGGAGGAGACACATCTAATTTGCTACCACCAGATTTACATGACGTTCAGTTTGGCTAGGCAAGTACAAAATCCACCAATCAGTCTTCTTTCAGAAGAACAAGTGAAAAAAACAGGAATTATTTATTTCAATTCAGGGTTGCCTTCATTTCGTTCTCTTGGCCTCTCAATAGATTCAAATGGACTTTGTTTTAATAATTGAGTTCACTCAATTTATCTAGCGTTATCTCTTCTACTTTAAGTCAACTGGTTGTGAACTTCGGTGGCTTGTGCAAAATATCTGTGCAACAATGACATTAGTATTTGAATGAGAAAAAAGCTGTAGCTTAACCAAGTTGGTACAAAAGGAAGGATTTGACACTTTCTCTGGGCTTCACTCACTGGAAACTTCACTTGTCCTTCCCCTTTAGGCCAACTCTTTTAATTAAAATGATCAAAATAAAAAATCATATTGGTTGTCAATGTGTGTTGAGATAATAGAGACCAAGAGATCAGAGTGGGAAAATCTTCTCCACCAGAGACTGTCCTGGAAACTGTCTTTAGAAGCCGTGGCCTTGGCTCTGGTGAAGGAGACTTGTAGAACGTCTACCAGATTTTCTCTAGTGATACCAAGTCAAGGGCAGGTCCCTGACATAAGGCACAGTTTCAGTGTCATATTTTCAGTGAACAGTGTTACCTAAAAGGAGATTTTGTATGGATGAAAAAAGTTTTTAACAATGCACCAAAGACAAATTCATTAGAATTTGGACCACTTATAAATATATCAACTAGAGAAACAAACCAATAAAATGCAGCACGGTTATAAAATTCATAGACTGTCTCTGGTATAATAATAAGAGTGGTAATAATGAAATACCCAAGTGAATCTTCCACCATCTTCTACTCATGCATCGCTGGCATTGCTCAAGTCTGTCAGATTTTATTCAGACGTGAAGTCATTTGCAGAGTAAATATCAACTTGGCTTCATTCTACACTATGCAACTTTGATGGAGATTATAAAATTTTACTCCATTACCAGTGGCAGCTCTTTCCTTCAGTCTATCCAATTAAGTTTTCCTGCGAAAGCAGAGTCTTAACAGATCATAGCGGAATAAACAGACACCAGGAGCTGTAGCTGAGCTAAGTGTTGATCGAGGGGGGTTTCCTTCTGCCAGAGAAATGTGTGCTTTACAGTGACAACCAGAATAGCATAAATGAGCTACAAATTGCATTTTCATTCCCCCAGCTCTGTTCTACACATTCAGCGTATGAGTTATACATCTGTTTTGTTTGCTTTTGGTGCTGCACAATTCTGTGTCCTGTGGCTTTATAGACCCCAGTGCTCCTGCTGATAAGTCTCTTTGTCCTAAGTGGGAGAGAGATAAGACAGAGGTGCAGTGTAGAAGATTTCTAAAACATCTGAAGAGGACACAACATGTACATGTAGCAATTCCCCAAGAGGAGCATGCTTACCATGCTTCAACAATAGGGACTGACAAAATTATACTTATGAAATAAAAAGAAGACACCAAAGAGAAGATATTTAAGGGGTGGGCTCAGTGTCATACATGTATAAATTAATTTTTAAGGAGCTTCTGTTTCACTGACGACATTAGGCACCTTGAGTGGAGCTGCCACACGCACACACACACACACACACACACACACACACACACACACTTTCAAGTGTCAAACGTCCCCCTCTTATAATAGAATAGCTCAGGTACAGACAGTATACAACATTATTCCAAGCAAGTATGGTGAGAAACAAAGCATGCTGTGCTTCCTGGGTGTTCAGTGAAGGAGCAGGTTGCATTTAGTTGGCAAAATTTTGACTTTGAGGAAGTTGCCTCAGTTATATTTTCATGCTAGGACATAATACCCAACAACCACAATTTAAAAGAGGGAAAGTTTATTTTACCTCACAATTTCACGAGGTTTTAGTCCATTCTTTGATGGCTGGCAATGATGGAAGGGCTGGGCAGAGGCCGAGCTGAAAGAAAAAAATAATGTTGTTGGCGGTATGGCAAGCCAGGAAGCACAGGAAGCACGGAAAGCAGAACTGGCATGTACACTTTTGGATCATGTCCCAGGGTACTGCTGGTGTCTACTGAGATAAGTACAGAAAATAAAGTGAAATATTTAGAGGTTTTTATAGGTATTTCCTGTTGACATCGAAGCACCTGGTTTCAACGAAGAATGAGGAAAAGAATTAGTTTTTTTCTTAACCACAAATAGTTTGATCTCTAGCCCAGTCTCTTTTATTCTTTTCTTTTCTTTTTCTTTTCTTTCTCTTTTCTTCTTCTTCTTCTTTTTTTATTTGAATCAGAATTACACTCTGTAGTCCTGAACTCACTATGTAGTCCAGGTTGGCCTTGAACTCAGGGCAATCTTTCTGCCTCATCCTCCAGAGTGCCCACTACCTATTCTCTTTGCACCTAGAATAAAAACTCCTCTTTGTCTCTTGTGCCTAATTCCCTTAATCTTGCCAGTAGAGTTCCTTAAAGAGCATCTTGATCTTGACATTTTAATATTGTAGGCTGATACCCTGAAGGAACAGAAGAATATCAGACCATTGAAACTTACCTCCTTGGCCCTACAGCAGTGATCAGTGACTATGGACTCTAAACCAAATTGCTCCCAGCTACAAAAATAAAGTTTTATTTAAGTGGAATCACCTGTGACCACATTTATGCATCTTCCACAGCACATTTAAAGAGGTGCCACAAAGCCGGCATAGCTGGCAAACCTTAAAATATTTATTAAATGGTCTCAACAGTAAAAAAAAATTGCATAAAAAGTGATTGAATAATAGATGGTAGTTATAAGGTACATGAGATTTTTATTTTCCAGACACAAGAAGGATCTCAGAGCACAGGCTGCATTACATAATCTCTTTCAGGTATTGGCTTTATTTTTAATTTCATCACAGATAAGGAACCAAACTAATTTGAAATTCAGTGAAACACATGCGATCTTTCCCACTGATATTTGAAAGATTGTATCAGATTTCTATCCTACAGGCAACAGTACCCACAGAAAAGTTATGTGGCAAAGTTCAAGTTATTTAAATAAGTTTAAATTCTTTAGAGTTTGTTTGTTTTTCCTCCTAAAGCTTCTAAAAGCCTTAATACAATCCAAAAGGATTTGTCCCAGAAGAAGTGGGTTTCTGAGCTGGTGTAGATAGAATTATACAAAGATGGGGAAATTCTTAGTAAAAGTATGTTTTCTCCTTTCCATATATTTTTATTGCATATTTATGGGGTGGTTATCATTGTGAAGCACACCAACCACCGCATTATCTGTTGTCATCCACTTTCCATCCTCAGACAGTTTCAGAAGCGAAGAAATTTAGGGACTGAGCATAAGATCAGCATCTCATGTAAAACAAAGGATATCTCATCTACCCATCAAATAAGCTTAACCCAGTAGACAATATCCGCCCCCTTTTACAAGTCAAAAAAAAAAAAAAAAACGAGAGAATAGTTAGAGGACGTTGCATATGTCCTATTGGTATTAAGTGATAGAAACTCTATGTATCCATCTAAGTTTTTCTTTTTACATTCCTAGCTAAAGCTTGATAAAAACAATAACTAATATTGTGTCGGAATACAAATTTAGGTGGATAAAAGGAAAACGAATAAGACAGGGACCCAGAGAGGTTAAGAAATCATGTTCTCCACATAGTTACGTAGTCGTAGAGGCTGGGGGAGCGGACCTGACCAGAGCGATGTGGGGTGCAGACAAGGGGCAGAGGCACGTTGCTTATGTATTGAATAATGAATCAGATTCCAAATTTTCAAGTCTCTGCACACATATGTATTCATGGATATATATTTTCAACAATAAAACAAAACATCTACAGCCCCCGCCTTAAAGGAAGCAAGTAAACAGTTCTGTAGCTCACGAGGCTCTGCTGGTATAATCTGAAACAATTCCATATATAAATATTTATTGCTCATAAATCTAGCCCCAGGTGAGTAATATTCACAACCACTAATAACTTGAACACGCATACTTATTCCACCCAAACCTGGACGATTCAAAGTCATTACAAGGGTAGGTTTTATGCGAATCTATTCTGCTCAACTGTCTGTTAGAAAAAACAATCTCTTCCCTGTGTTTCACCTTTCTCTTACTCTACCCTCAGTCTTTTCCACACAGGTCAGAAATGAGCTGTGATATTCCTTTATTAAGATGTGTGAAAAGTCAGAAATTCACATAATTATCCTACAGTCTCAGCATTTTTAAAGAAAGCGTTGAACTCAGAATATGTATATATGTTAATATAGGAATTCACATTGTTTACCTGTCTCTAGGTTGCATTTCTTAACAATGCCTGGATGATAATCTAAAGCTGATTTTTAACATTAAGAAGAACAGACTTCCAGACCTATACTCTTCCCAGAGCTAATCTGCCCTCGACCACCTCCTAGTGCTCTAGTATTCAGGAAGTAGCAAAGGGTTCCATGCAAGGCTGCTACTTTCCTGGCAAGCTGGTTCACTCAGATGTGCCTCAGACCCTGAGATAGAAACCTACTTAAATCCCATCTATTTTCTGAGTGGAATTCCCTCATTGACTATACTTCTATTTTCTTGCAAAATCCCTTTCTCATCCACCTCTTTGTTTGTTTATTCACTTTTTCAACATTCGGGTTTCTTTGTTCCCCCTTTCTTTTCACTCCTCCCAATATGTAATATTTTCATTCATCTGTGTTAACAATGCCCGTGGAATGCTTTTCTCAGCCCCCCTACTTGTGCCTGTTCTGGAGCCTTGGCCTGAAGGACTGTGCTTGCTACTACGTGTTCTCTCTGTTTTCATTCTTGACTCTTTCCAATCCCCTTTTCTTGTATCTGCCAGAGCGTCTTCCCCTATGGTTATCTTATGGCTTTATTCTATTTAGAAATCATCACTGATTGTTTCTCTTAGAATCAAATCCATCAGTGATGCAGTCCATGATGCTAAACCATCTGTCCTTTGCTTCTCTCTGGCTTCATCTCTTGCCTGCTACTTAGTTTTAGCTTACATTTTTTTAAAAAAGGTATTATTTATAACATTATGACACATTATTTTGTGGATTCAATTTGAAGGTGGCAGGAATCTGTAATATCTGCTGAGGAAATCTGAAGGAAGCCAGGGAAGCCACCTCAAAAGAGACAGTGGAATCTATAAGGAGCGATGCTGTAGGGATGGGACTGCCCAAAGCTGTCACGCTCTGTAATAAATATCTTGCCACTTGAACCCAGGATGTCGATAGGGAATCATAGGACCGAATGTTTGCCTTGGGAGGTTTGGTCTGCTGGTTTGGTCTGACTCCTTCTTCTCCCCCATTTCTATCTTTTGGAATAGAAATGCATCATTGTGCTTTAGGAAGGCGTCACTTCGTTTCTGAAATTCACGGAAGTTCACAGCTAACAGTTTGCTTGAGTTTCAGAGGAGTTTTGGAACTTGGGCAATTGTACAATGCTGAGACTGTTGACACTTTGGGAAAGAAGTTACTGTGTTTGCAATTGCAGGCGGGATAATTATACCATATGTTTGAGTTATGAACTTTATGTGAAATCTTTATGTGGAGATTAGATATAGTTTAAGGAAATAACTTTGGGTGCTGTCTTAGTTACTTTTTCATTGCTGTGACTGAGTCTCCAACACCCACAATTTTTGGGGAGGAAAAGTTTATTTTGCCTCACAGGTTCAGAAGCTCACAGGGCTTTGATGGGTAGCTGGCAACAGTGGGAGAACATCGCAAAAGTGGAGGTGGAGGCAGCTCCTCATGGTATTGTGAACAGGAGTCCAAGTCTCCAGAAGGAGGGGAGGAAGTAGCGTATACACTTGCAGATCCTGTTCCTCTACCCTGCCCCTTCTGGGCCCAGCCTCAGTGTTTCACCCCTTGTAAATTTAAACCCCTCATCTACCACGTGTCTTTAATCTGTAATCTACCACATGCCTGTCATCCGCCACACATGTCCCAGATCTACCACATGCGTATAATTCACTCCTCCATATTATGCCCCTATCCCCTAAGAGCACACGGTTCCATAGACAATTCGTAATATCCAAATACATGAGACTTATTGGGGAAATGCCAGGTCCAAACCACAATAGGACAAAGGACTCATACCCACCTCCTTATGCAAAAGGTGTCATGTTGGCAAGGTTGGACGGTGCCAGTTAATGTCGACTGCAGACTTGATTGGCTTGAGAAATATTTAGGAGATTAGTTCAGCACATTTCTGAGTGTGTCTGGGTGAGTCGTAGTCATAGGGACATGACCTTGGAATCCCTGCCTGCCGCCGTCTTCTGGATTTCCTCTCGATCTGTGCTCTCGTTCTGTCTCCCACAGGCCATGGTTTGAAGAGCTTTCCTCTGCCACGCCTTACACCATCTCCTCCCTGAAGCTCCTGATCTCTTGGACTGAACGTCCTGGGACTGTGAGGGAGGCAGACCTCTCTTACTCTAAATTGTGGCTGTCAGACATATTGCACTAGTCATGGGAAGGTTGACTGAAAACAGTCCTTAGGTAGCCTCCAATCCTGTCTGGAGATAGGGACGAATGGTCTCAGGAAATAGGAAGCAAAATCAGTACAAGTCAGAAACTGCTGACGTCATGAATTAAGTAAAATGAGATGGGGCCAGCGGCACAGGACTGCAATTCCAGCGCTGTAGGAGGTTGTGGCGGGAGGTTCGCACTGGACCACTGAGGGACTTGACAAGACCCTGTCTCAAAATCAAAAATAAAACTGGATTAGAGATGTACCTCTGTGTGAAGACCTTGGGCTAGATCCCCAGAACCACAAAAAGAAAAGATGAAAGACAACAGTGGCTTTCTCCCTAAGAGCTTTCGTGTGTATTGTGCAGGAGAAGTGATGGCACTTCTGACGGAGACATTTCAGTACGGCGGGGGCACACCCTGTAATGTAGGCGAGACGTGCTTTCCGCACTCGCATCTTAAGACATCTGTTCACAGGAGACAGCGAGCATTCCAATTGGAAAATCAGTGCTCACTGCTTACCATGCTCAGTTGTCCTGTTGCCCAAGAACTGCCATTCCCTTATGTTCTCCCCCTTTACTCGCCTCTGGTCATGAGTACTGGCCTCTGATGACCCTGTACGGAAGCGATTAGGACACATATACGGACAGGGTGGTTCTCCTTCTCTTTGTTTTGAGAGGAAAGCAGGAGCCAGTGAGTCGGGATGGACTCGGATTGGCCAGCTTTGAGAGTGGTCCTTACTGTCCACGCGCACACACCGACATGTTCGTTCAATAGGCTGATGCACTGGCTGCCCTCAAAGCTGACCCTGCTGTGCCTGCCCTGACCACAAGCAGATTCTTCTGAATCTGAGGAGCTCCCTGTTTTTTCCAGGAGACACAGGAGATTGATCCAAGACCATGTTATTTGCTTTTGTTGATCATATAATGAGCCACTCAACTGCCCAGTAATTGCTTTTATCGGCTTTTCCATGGTGCTGCATGAAGGGCAGTCACCCGAAACCATTCGCCTGCTTCCAGTGCAAATCGTTGTTGAGGTTGCAGTTGCCTGATAAGCTGTGAGGCAGACATGGTTTAGTGCCGTAACCCTGGAGCCTATCATTAGAGGTGATGTTTTTCTTACCCGTTGGCATCCATTTTCAAGTAGTTTGTGATTATAGTCAATCGTTTGTGATCTTCTACAGGAAGAATATTTTTTAAATTGTTTGTGCAAGCCAAGCTCTTAAGCTGAGCTTAGGAGCATATGACTTTTGGGGATTCCAAAGGGATTTCAACCACATCTGTCTTCAGTATGTTTTTATATTCAAACTTAGAGGTGCATTAACCTGGTATAGGGTTTTGGCACATTTATCAAACCCAGAGGAGGTATGTTTTGTTAATTATAAGTCTGTACAATAATTTGTGGTGGATAATGGTAAGAAAAGAGCATATGGCAATTTTTAGCAGGAGGAGGAGAAGAGCGAGGGAGTTCTAGAAGGTACTGGCAAGGCCAGTTGTTCCCTACCAGTTAACTCCCAATGAGTTAGGGTATTATGTAACATGTTATTGGGCTAAGTCGAGCATGTGCTAGTGAATAGTTTGTATGCTTCTTGGACATGGTAGAGTAGGTACCATATGACTTTAATCAACGAAGTCATAGATGCTTTTTACATGTACAAAGTGTATCTGTGACTACTTTAACCAGAATGTAGGAAGCACATCCATGAAACCAGGTGATCTCTTCCCTTCTTTCCCCATTTCTTTATATGTAGACCAATGCCTGTACATAGTATGACTCTTTACGGAATGATAAATGAATGGACCAGTGATGAAGGACATACGCAGTAACTAGTCCTCCCTACTGTGTGTAAATTGCTGTTTAATTTGAGTTATTTCTTGTCCACTGAGTTCCACATAAACTCCCTATTAGGGACACATGATATACACTGGTGACTGTTAATTCCGTACTTGGTCCAAGGTTCTAAGTATCTGGATACCACATGTTAGTAGAAGCAGAGGCGGGAACAAAGAACCCTGGAGGCTCTGGAGTCTTCAGATGCAGAACAGTGCTCCACTAGGTTCACAGCCTTGGATTCTGTAAGCCTGGGCACCGTGAAGAACTGACGCAATCTGTGGACTCCCTGCCCCACATCATCCACGGGGGCACAGAGCATGGACATGAGGGGCTGTGTAAAAAAATCCCACAGGAACATGGCTGTGAACTGAAACACAGCAGCTATTACCATGCAGCATGGAAAGGAGGATGCCAGGATACACTGGTTCAGAGAAGGTTCTTTCTCTCCACCACTGGGCTGGGGCAGCCTTGCGCCTGCTCTGATGCCCCAGAAATTTAGTGGCAGTTGCCCTTGTTCAGGCACCCAGAGTTGCCGAAACTCAAGCCAGTATGGACAAGCACCAACTCCATCACTCCATCAAATGTTCTCTTCCTTCTCTGGCCCCGGAAGTCCCCAGCTGTGGCCCATTATAATCTAAAGAGAATATTTTCTTCCCTCTCCTAGTTTGTTCAAGAGGTTTAAAGGAGAATCCATGGTCATAGGTCTTTTATCTGATGGAAAGGCAGCAGACGTGATGCTTGACAGTAGCTCGGAGGCACCTGCTCTCTTGAGCTCATGTGAGGAACACAGATGACAGGGACTGGACTGTGGCTCCACCACATAACTGAGAACAGGCAGATTTTTCCTTCTGTCTCCTGGGGGACAGGAGCTCTGGGCTAAAATAAACAGATGCTTAGGAAATGCAACCATCAAAATGAAAACATTAAACAGAACAATGTTTATCTCAGAGAGTAAAAAAGGAGAAATCGATATTGTAAACTAATCTTAAAAGTATTTACAATGACATAAGAGATCATGCTGATGAAATGAAGTAGGACAATTGGAATGTGGCAGCGGTTGTCACACGCAACAGGTAGTCATACATAGGTGGCAGTGGTTGTCACACACAACAGGACTCTAGGAAGTGTGGTGATTAAAGGTAATGTAGACTGCTGAAACAGACAGACAGACAGGAATCAAAGAAGGAAGGAAAAAGAACAGTAGGAATAACCTAGCAAAATTTGAATAAAAGGTGGATTTCATTTAATAATAGTGCATCGGTACAGATTGTGACAGAGGTACCATATGATACAATACGTTAGTAACTGGGAATACTAAGTTAGGAGAATGTGGAACTGTACAAATTGTTGGCAACATTTTTCTAAATTAAACAAAATAAGGACTTTACATTTCCAGTTTACGTGGAAAAAGCTAGGAAATATATTCTAACAATAAGCAATGAGTTACAGAAACTGACAAATTAACAATTTTTTGGCATTTCTACCCCCCCAATTGGAGAGACAAGGAGATACATGCAGAGAATTATTCTTACATATAGCAGAAATGCAAGAGCCGAAGTATATATGGGAGCCATGAAAAGGGTAGAGAAAATTGCACCATAATTGGCAAATTGCCAGGGCTCAGCTGGGCGTGACTGATAGGGAAAGTTCTAGAGGGTTCCAGTGGTGGTGCCTCCTACATTTATCAGTTGTATCTCCCGGACCTCTGCTAGGTTATCACAATGAGTGTCTTAGAAAATCCCCTCATATTTCTACAGCCAGGGTGGTGGACGGAGGAATATTCCAGCCTTAACAAGGTCCCCTTCAAAGAAGTGATTTGACCAGACCATCAACTACTGGGGTTTACTCAGGAGGGAGCTGTCCTGAGGGAAGGTAAGGATTCACTTGCAGCCCACTGCAGCCATTCTGCCGCACCTGACCAGCTGAAGACCAAGAAGCAACGGTGATGTTGAGCTTCCACAGGCACAGGCTCAAGGAAGCTCTGAGATCTAGAAGCTTTAGGATGACCGACCCATCTCCTATCACTTCTTACGGCCACAGTAAGTTTTAAGAAACAGAGTTATGGCAAGGACACTGATTAATCACCACAGAAAGGTAGGTGAAGCCTGGGAGAAAAGTGATCACAAATGAAATTTAAAGAGTTAACATCTTAGCAGTTGAGATCAGTGATTTGCTGAGGCTGAGGAGGATAGAGAGAGTGAGATAATAGCCAAAGATGAATCAACTGGTAGTAAGTTATAGCTAAACAGGAGGCAGATCTTCTGTGCCATTACACAGCAGCGTGCTCATGGGTAATTATAATTCACTGCATATTTTTAAAGCTACAAAAAGATTTTCAAATATTTTATTTAACACTAAGAAATGAGCATTTGAGGAGATTGGTTTTTTGGCTTGGAAATGGGACAAATACCACATATACATGTGTGAAGTCATCATATAGTGTCTCATAAAATGTATTGCTTATGTTTCGTATATCAATTAAAATAATTTTTAAAAATTGAAAAAGTAAAGACTGTGTCAAATCAATAAAACCTGAAAGAATTTTTGTTTGATTTACCAATTGTTACACCTTTGTAGAAATTTAAAAGTTCATCATGAGGAAAATAGTTTCAGCCTAAAACTACTCATACACACATACACACAAATACACACACACATGCATGCACACATATATGCATGCACATACATATATACATAAAATGATAGTCTAAAACTACTCAGGTATACACCCCCACACACACACATGTATAAGAGTAGAACATTAGGAAAAAAGTCATAAAGATAATTTATTCTCTTAATTTTAATTGATTTAGGGAATAACAATTTGTTCAAAATAATGATACCAATAATATAATGAATTGTATATATGTATATGTGCATGTGTGTGCATATTAGTGAAATAAATGCTATTAATGCACAAGAAACAGGATAAATAAATTAAGATAGTTTTGTTATTAAAAGTTACAAGCGTTACTTTTGAAACACCAAGATGTTCCTTGAACATAGATTTAATTCTCTCTAATTTGTGTGTTGCAAACTCCAGGGCAATGACTAAAAGAACAGGACAAGAATAACTGTATGCTAAGAATAAGAAACAGAGAAATAATATTACATAGGTTGCTGAATGAAGATCAAAAGTGGTAGTTGGCCTGGGGGCATAGGTATATAATTCCAGAAATCTGGATGGTTGAGATGGAAGGTTTGCAAATTTGAGCACAATCTTGGAAACTTACCAATTCATCAAAACTTGGACTCAAAAACAAATAATTAACTAATAAGAAAAAACAGGGCTAGGTATACAGCTCAGTTTGAAGGGCTTAAGTTTAATTCTCCATACCAAAATAAATAGATAAATAAATAAATAGATAGATAAATAATAAACCAAAAAAGGAAAAAAAGTTAATAAAACAGAAATAAAGAACAAAGACAACAATTGGTAAGAATATGCTATGTTTTAATCCTACATATTAATAATCATCTTAAGTGCCAATGATTTTACTGCAGAAATTAAAAGACAGAGATCACCAAGGTAGACCAGACAAAACCCAACTCTTTTTTTGCAGTAAGAAACTCACTCGAAATATGAAGATGGACTATATGGTGAAGTATATACTCTTCTAACGCTAATCAAGATAAAGCACAAATAGCTGCATTCATTTCAGTCAGATTAGACTTTGAAGCAAGGTAAAATTTTAAGAACAAAAATGATAAAAGCACATTGTGTGACGAGGAAGTGATCAGTTCTCAAAAAGACAGTGGTGCTTACTGTGTATGTGCCTACATAATGTCAAAAATTCCATGTAAGAAAAGCTGACCAAAATTCAAGGAGAAATTCACGGACCAATTATATTTGGAGAATTAACTGTTTTCCTAATAAAAATAGACAGAACTAACAAGCAGAAAATCACTAAGGACGTAGTTGTACTCAACTGTATCATCAATCAATTAGATGTAAATGACATCTATACATTGTTTTCCTCAACAGTAGTATAACAAAAATACTTTTAAAATTCATTCAACCAGGATCAACCCATTCTGAGCCATAGAAAATGTTTCATTATATTTAGTGGAACTGAAATCATACAACTTCTACTGGTAGACTGCAGTGGATTTACACTAGAAATTATTACCTGAAGAATGTCAAAGCATTTGAAGATCTACCACATACCTCTAAAAAAATACCTTGGTCCAGGTACACATTGAAATACTGATCCCAACCATTTCAGATTAAGAGAAAATTAAATTATTGCTTGTCAAAATGGATGAGTCAAGCTACAGGTTAGAGGGAAACTCAGCACTTTGAACTTTTATTACAAAAGAACAATCTAAAAATCGATTAAGAAATTTGAAGAAGGGAAAATTAAATCCAAAATAAGTAGCATAAGAAAAATTAAAGCAGATAGCATTGAAGTTAAAAAGTGAGAAATCACCAGAGAAGACCAATAAAATCAAAGGCTGGTCTTTGAAACTCTTATGAATCTGGTCAGAATGCATGGATAAAAGAAGGGGGAAAGGAAAAAGAGAGAGAAAGAAGTAGAAAGAGATAGAAACACATTCACCTAGAGAAGAGAGATACACACACAAGCAAATATCAAAATGAAAAATTTGAAGGATAATAAAGGAATTGTGTATACAACCACATGACTATAGTTTTGGTAACAAAAGGGAACAAATTGCCCCAAGTTCATAATTAGGAAAACTCACACAAGAAGAAACAAACCATTCTAATAAGTTCATACGATTTAAGAAAACTGAACCAATTATTAATATCCTTCTAAAACAGGAAGCAAAGGTTTCAAGTAGATTTACTGGCAAACCTTAACAAATAAAATATCTTTTAGGAGAGAGAAACAGAAGGAATTTTTCTCAACTAGTTCTGAAAACAAATAGATAAAAACACATCTTTTAAACATCACAATAAAACTACCAACTGATATCTGCAGATCAGTTGAGTATGGTAATGATCTACACACTAAAGTTTGATCCACGAAAAAAAATCTTGGAAATTGAGCATCATTAAAATAAAAACAAAACAACTTTTCTTTGCCAAAAGACAGTTAAGAGAACTGAAAAAGAAAAATGTTTGCAAAAGACATTTTTTTTAAGGGTTGGAGGAATAACAATGGTCAGAGCACTTGCCTAGCAATCACAAGGACCCGATTTCATTTTCCCAGCACCACATACCAGCTGAGACTAGAGGTGTGTGACTGTAATCTCAGCACTTGGGATCCGGAGGCAGGAGAAGTGCTGTGAGTTCCAAGCCAGCCTGGGCTACATAGTGAGTTAAGGACCAGCCTGGAATACAAAGATGACCGTGTCTGGAAAAAAAAAAATGCTAATCAGTGGTAATCCAAACCACATAAGGAATTCTTAAATTTCTTAGTAAAAGAATTTAGCGACCTGATTTTTACAATGAGCAAACCAGATACATACTGAACAAAGAATATAAATTGTAAATAAGCAATTCTCAAGATTATTTGTAATTAGGAAATTTTGAATTACAATAATAAGACTCTTTTCACAATTTTGTAACTACTATTTTTATGAATATGTTTTGATATGTAATTATATTCAACTTGGAGAATTAACATACATACATACATGCCACATCTTAATTATTTGTACTTATCATATACCCTTTCCTCTCCCTCCCCTCTAAAATTGTCCCACTACATGCCTATTTTTTTTTTAGGAATACAATGTGAAACTCTTCTCCCAACAGCAAGTACTGGCAAGGACACAGAAGCGCACTGGTGCATACGTGTCGGTGGTAGGAATGCAGAGTGGCCCAGCACTTTCCTACAAAACTTAAAATTATTTTGCCTTAATATCCAACAATTCTTCTTCTTGTTATCTACCCAAAACAAGTCAAAGCTTTAGAGTGTTCATAAAAACTTGCATATAGGAGTTGATACTACTTGTATTCATAATTTTTAGAATATGGAGGCAATTAAGTCTGTGAAGAAATACCCGGTGGTAGCGTTTAAACTGTGGTAAGCACAATGGAATATTATTCTTTGGTTGATAAAAAGAAGTGAGCTCTGAAATGATTAAAACACATGAAAAATAACCTTAAATGCATATTACAAGGGAAACAAGCCAATTTGACGAGGCTGTAGGTTGTATTTCTCTTTACAGGAGCTTCTGAGAAGGATAAAGAGTAAAAAGATTAGTGATGTCTAGGAGTTAGTGGGGAAGAGGGATGTTTAGTTGAACACCAGATTTTTTTTCCAGGAGAGTTAGACTATTTCCTATGATACTCAAGTGTTAGATGCATAGTGTTACACATTTGCCCAAGTAAAAAGAAAGTCCAAAAAAAAAAAAAAAATCCCAAAGCCTAATATAGTACTTGAACTTTCAGTTATACTGATGCCTTTTGATGTCCGCTCGTTGACTGTCACAAGCATGCTACCCTAGTGTGAGGTCTTCCTAAGGGTCGATACACAGTTGGGGCAGAAGGTGTACAAGCTATCTATCGTCCCTCTCAGTTTTGCTATGAAACTAAAATCACTCTAACAAAGTCGCTTATAAATAACAGATGTACTAAGTAAGTGTAGTGGTTGAGAAGCAAAAATAAGACAGAGAACAGAGAGAGAATGAGTTAGGGCCTTTAAAATTTCAAATGGAAAGTGTAGCTTGAGATAGCAGAATATAATATGAAGAAATGGTAGAAAAGAGATGGTAGAGATAAGAGAAAAACATTTAAAAATTGAGAAAGTAAAATCAGAAGTTTTCACATTTGGTTTATAAAAGTTTCAAAATGGAGAGACTATATGAATATATGTATATTTCATGTATACATGTGTATAGGTTTAAATTATATATATATATATATATATATATATATATATATATATATATATATACACACATTCACTATCTATACACACACATGCCAAGATAAAAATGACAATGAAAGTAATAATGATTACATGCTTATGGAAATCGGAAAAAATGAAAGACTAGAATCTGAAAATGTATGGATAATGGAAGTCCTTCACCTAGGCATATTTTAGAAAAATATAAAGGCATCAAGGTGAAAGTACATTCCCCAAAATGTGAGGCCACGTATACAAAAATGAAAAACAAATCAGAAAACAAACTACATTACCAGTCACTCACAGATGTGCAGCACTTGATAACGTTTAACATTGTCAAGAATAAAAACAGAATAGTAAAAGTGATATTTCTGATAAAGAATTAATGCTTCAAAATATTGAATGTAAAATATGTTGTACCCAGCCACTCATCTATTTAAACTATTCATTAAATGCAAAAATTGAGAGAATGCTTCGTTTTATAAATGCATGTTCGAATGTATGGAGTCTCAGAAGATTTGCTTAGTGAGGGAATTGTCACACACCATTTTAAAAGTAGAGTTACTGCCATAGAGGGAGTGAGTCCACAGGATCCTGCCTTTGAAACAACAACAAAGAAAGAGAAATCTTTATTTTAATTTTCCTCCACATTTTTATTAAAATCCAAACATATAGTATTATGTGACCTATGGCACATGATAAGACACAACTATTAACTGCAAATGATTTTGAAGTGCTGTTAAGTGAGAAAAAATGACGAATCTATAGTAATTCATGCAGAGTATTGGTGAGTAAATAATAACGACAGTATTGTAAACAAAACAAAGAAGCTCAAAAAAATTCTCATTTTATCCAAGATATTTTGTACAC